>OX451219.1:39173419-39678322 GCA_949628195.1 Phasia obesa
TCAAGAAAGAAGTTTGCAGCCAGCAATTAAACGTTTATTTATTCACGTACAAGGGTCATTTCTCTCCAGGAAAAGTTTTGTAGTTTTGTTTGCTTCAACATTTACGAGGAGCTATTACAACATCATGTACTGCTAAAGAAACAGAAACAAAACTTTTTTATATGCCACTCTTTTATGGGTAAATGAATGTTTAAATGTTGCAAACTAGAGGTAAAAGACTGATTTTTTTCAGTAAAAATAAAAATTAAAAATTTAACATGCAAAAAACATTCTTAAGGTTTTTGTAAAATTTAATTAATTGTTGCAGTTTTCTACATACACGTTTAAAGATTTTATTTTTGTTTTAAAATTTTCTTTTTGTTTTGGAAAAAAAGTTTATTAACTTTGCCTATTGAGAAAAAATGCACACTGGCCAACTGCGAAAAGTTGCTTGTGATAATATTTTACAATTTTATAGCCGTGGGCCAGAACTTAGAAATATGTGTTTAGTCCAGTTACGTTGTTCACTCCGCTGCAAACAAAATAGAAATAAAAACTCCTTAAAGTGCAAAAAAATGTCTGCTGCATGTTCGCTGCATATTACTTTTGTTCGGTTCGTTGTATTTTTTTTTTCTGCACGGTCAGCACTTCTTTGACTGACCAACTTTAGACTGCTTATAATAGTCTAAAGTTCAAAGTATTCATACCATTTCTTTATGAAGCAAAAGCGCATTCATACAACTTGAACGCAAAAAGTAGTAAGTAGATTTAAGTTATTCTATCTGGTCTATGACTTTTTCTCTTGTTTTCTTTGTCAGTACAAATATTACATAATATAGTCAGTTAACAGAAATCTGAAAAGAGTTTCATCCCATTAACATACACAAAGCTTCTCAAACACTTACACACATGAATGAAACTTTAGTAAATTGTTGACTAACGTTTTCCCATCAGTGTTGTCAGTAGTTTATTTTCGCGCCAATTTCCGAATATTTAAATTTTTTATAATACTCACAGAATTTGTATAGTGTCCACCAATGCTAATAACCATGCCCATTGTATCTTACCTAAATATTTAAAAAGAAAAAATCTGTCAGCATACATGAATATAGACAATGTACTTCAAATTTGTGCCTTGTATGGGAACACCATATATTTTTAACCGACTTCAAAAAAAGAAGGAGGTTATCAATTCGTCTGAATGTTGCTTTTTTATGTTTGTGCCTCAGTCATTTCTGAACCGATTTTAAAAATTTTTTCTTTAGTAGAAAGGAAATGCTTACAGATTGGTACCATTTAAAAATAAGTTCAGAATTTTGAAAATTAAAGGGTGTCCCCATACAACATAAATGTTTTTTATGTGTATTATGAACTGTAAAGTGCACCCTTTTAAAATTTTAAAAAACTGCATATAACTATAGCTGCCAATAACAGAAATTAATAAAAATATAAACTTAAAAATTAAAGGGTGTCCCCATACATATGTGACGTCAACTTTAATATCAGAACCATTTGAACCATTGTAGACAATCACTTGAAAATTGGTTAGAATGTCCAATATTTATAATCAGAATTTAAATATTTATAATTAGAAGTTAAAGGGTGTCCCAATAGTTGATGTAATTTGATGTATATTGCAAAAATTTTGAACCGTGACAGATAGACGGTTGAAATTTACAAAGAACCTGTAATTCTAAGTCCGTTATAACATCAAATATAATTTAAATTTGGAAACTAAAGGGTGTCCCCATAATTTATGTAATTTTGCCTATCTTTTTGCCCTATCTTTTGAACCGTTATAGAGAAACACTTAAAAATTAGACAGAATCTCCAATACTATGTCCCGTATAACAACTTTTATAAATATTTAAAATTATAAAGGGTGTCTCAATAGTTGATGTAAATGGATGCATATGGCCAAACTTTTGAACCGTTTTAGGCAGACATTTGAAATTTTCAAAGAATCTATGCTTTAAAATAAGTGTTTAATTTAAAATTGTACATTAGAGGGTGTCCCCTAGGTGATATTGTTTAACCTATATGGCCATACCTTTGGAACCGTTACTTTTTATTACTGTGCCAGTAATAATAAGTGTAAAAAAATAAATGGTGTCCACATATTTGATGTAATTTGTCGTATATGGCTTTATCTGCTGAACCATTATGGATAGACTTTTTAATGTACAGAACGTATAAAACTATGTCCGTTAGAGCAACAAGTATAAAAGTATTTGATTTGGGTACTAGTTCTTATAGATTACTTCCTTTTAAATTTTTAGTTTAGAATTGGTGCACATATATCTATTTCTTTTGTAGTCGGTTTTTTTTTGCAAGAATTAGATTTACGTTTTAATGGTTTGGTTGTTAAAGTGGTTCTAGTAATACCCACCATTTCAAGAGTCTGCTTATTACGGCTCATAAGACAGGTAATATACTTCTATGGGAACACCCTTTAACTTTTGAATTAATATTTATAAAGGGTTGTCGATTACAAGGTACTTTTCTTAATAGCGTTTTTTTGACAGATCACGTGTGATCTGCCGCTTCGCTCTTGAACAGTTCCAAGAAGATCCGACGTTTTCGAGGCATATTTTGTTTAGGGATGAGGCCCAGTATGTAAACAAACAAAATTGCCGCATTTGGGACGAAAAGCAATCTGAAGAGATTCATGAGCTGCCACTTCATACAGAAAAAACAACGTTTTGGTGTGGTTTGTGGGCCTGTGGAATCATCGGTCCATATATCTTTAAAAATGAAGCCGTAACCGCCAATAGCGACCGTTATCGTGCCACGATAACCTACTATTTGATTCCTGAAATTGCAGCTCGTGATCACGGTGACATTTGGTTTCAGCAAGACGGCGCCACTTCCCACATATCAATCAATGGCTTTATTGATAGAACATTTCGTGAGCACATAATTTCACGTTCTGGGTCGGTCGATTGGCCACCAAGATCGTGTGATATCACACCGTTAGACATTTTCCTGTGGGGATATGTAAAGTCTAAAGTTTATGCTAACAAACCGTCTTCGAATCAGGCCAGTTACCAGTCGAAATGCTCGAACGAGTCATCGAAAATTGGACTCAAAGGATGGACAATCTGCGACATAGCAACGGCCAACATTTGATAGACATAATCTTCAAAAAATAAATTCCAAAGAATGTTTTTTCAAATGATAATAAACATTCTCCATTAAATTTGAATGTGTTTTTTTTTTTTTTTTTGGTATTTTACACCAAATTTTAAGATTTGCTGTTATATAGTGCTGCAGATATGGTTTATATTTTGTTTTTTGTACAGAGATACGCCCCGCTTGGTAAATGCTAAGGATGTTGTAACATAGATTTTATATAAAATTCTATTAATTTAGAATTTTGTAAATAGTGCCTAAAATTTCCCGTTTACAAAAGTGAAAGGTGCGGCCAAGTATTCAGTATTATGAAATCGGTAATATTTCATATTTTTACCATTTTATCTCTACTCTCTCTTGGAAATGAGATATTTTTACGGAGAAAACATATTCTACATTTAAGCCAAAATTTAATTAAAATGCATCTAATAGTTTTTACGTGATAGGAACACAGCCAGACGAAAATTCCAAAAATTGGAGTTTGTATTCCATATCGATTAATATCTACACCAGCAAGTAAATTTCCAAAAAATATTACAGTACAGAAATGGTCCGGTTACAGTTTTACTATATGTATGATACTCGTTGTAACCAGTGAAATTCTACCTACAATGACTTAAAATATAAATCCATAATGTACGTCTAGAGGAACACTTTAATTTCCAATTAAATTTTTTTTTTTTTTCAAAAAAAGTAGAGGAATAAATTATTTTTTGTCATAATATGTATATAGAATTTATTAAGCGAATCCTCGGCTACATTATTGCAGAACAACGTTAAGCGCTATAGCCTATTTTGAATAAGATATTAGACAAAAACTGATGACACCTTTTTTGAAAGACACACTGATTTTCCGAATATTTCCCATTTCGCGAAACTGGGTATAGGGTTCCACTACCCTTTTGATAGTAGAACCAAAGCTATACCGTCACTTATTACTATAAAATAGATTTCTGCTCATATTTTTTAATATTATGTTTAGTCAACGGATATTCGTAGAGCATACACGGACAACTGCCAAAAATGCCACAAATACCTTGACTAGGCCTTTATTTACCATTGCAGAATAAACCATTTTTTAATAAATCCCCATAACTGGCAACACCGTTACAGTAAAAGAGTTGCGAAAAAAATAAATAAATAAAAATCCTTTATTGTAACTTTAAGAGCGCGTTAGTCTATGAAATACTTAACGAACTCTTCAGACGGCAGCAAAACAAAAAACACAAGTAAAAACAGTAAAAAACTAATTGTTACTTTTAATCTAGTTTATCTTTAGGGTCGTGTGCCAGCATTTAAAAATAATAAAACTTAAAGTAAGTTTAGTTGTAGAAATAGTTTGATTCCTTTTTTCATCTTTAAACGAGTTTATTGTACATTTAGAAAAACAATTATTTACAATTTATTGTTTAATCATAATTTATTTTTAAAATAAAGTTATAATAATTTGTATTTTGGGTATTAAAACATTTATAATTCAAATTTTTCATTAATAGCGTGCCATTAACCTAAAATTTAAATTCACTGAAATTGATTACTACGGGGAAGTTAGTCACGATGGCCATTACGCTAAGCGCTCAATTTAGCTTCATCAGGAAACCTTAAACAAAATTTTAGAGGAGCTGTAGTTACTCTTAAGTTGAGAAATTTATTTGAATAAATAAGAATTAGGCAAGCAAAGGCCGCATATAACAGTTACCGATATCACAAAAATATTTTATAACTGTTATTTTGAGTATTAAATAAAAAAACCTATCTAGAACAGTTATTTTTCAACGTAAAAATAAAAGCTCGAATGAAAGTTTTAAAAAAGAATTGTATCTTTCCGTAATAAAATAAATTTTTTTTGAAGTTTAATTTTTTTCTTCACAAAATAAAACTCATTTTGTTTATTTTTTTAAGAGTTTTATTTTTCCGTTTAAAATAAAACATATTTTGTTTATATTCTTCTTTCTGTTAACTATGGAGATTAGATATATTTTTTAAGATCACTATAGATTCTGAAAGATCGCGCCAATACAAATCTATTAATATATGACAGTATATACTGATTACTGTTATTTACGGTCTCTGCCAAAAAGCGATTCACTGGCCAAATCTACCGCAAATGCTTGGTCGCTTAATGAAAAGCGTGTTGTATGCAAAAACGTGCGGGAATAGGTAACGACCTAAATGATCTTATAATAGCACATTCCGTAGAAACGGCAAAACCATGAAATACATTCAAACGTTACACTGATGTTTCAGTGACTCAGTGAGTTGTTACCGATTACATTCTCCGCCTTCTGCCACACGCAGTCGATTAGCTTAAAAATAAGCTTGGAAGCGGCGAACTATTCGTGGGAGTTGTATCATTATTTAGGGTTGAAGTATCGTTTATATCGAAAACATGATCAGCACCCGATTCCTTAATACTTATATCACCCATAACAATAAAACAGTATAATTTTCGGCCGCACGTCTGTGTCAAATCAGTCAACAAAACATGATTGTTACAAGGTCCAATCACCAAAGCTATTGGCACCCATGAATTAATTTTTAAATCGTTGGATGAAATTCCTCATCTGAAAGCTTGTGTAGTGCGCTGCATGAGAAAACACACTACAAATCGATAGAACAACAAAAACAATAAATTTTGACCGAGGTGGACCATTTATCGAAAGTGATCTGTTTTTCAAATTCATTGGAAGTATCTAGAGCCACCGAAACTGATAAAGTGTTGCTTTACTTTTATCGGAAATTTATCTGGGAGTATAGATATCGCTTGTAATATAGATATAGATATCGCTTGATATCGCTTGTATATTAATTATGATTATTTGAGCACCATTTAGACTGTCATTTAAGAGTTAAAAATAAATACAAAAAATTGTTTACATTGAAAAATTTAAACTGTTCATGGCAAATTAAAATAAAAAAAACTCGTACACGAGTATAAGCAACTTGTGCTTAAAGGCAAACTTGTGGATGCTTCTCTAAAAAAATAAACAAAAATAAACAAAAAAAGGTCATAAATTCACACATGCACACAGAACGGGTCAGTTGTTAGTTTTTAAGCTCGACGGCAGTTACTGGCACGTAGTAATTCTGTTATGAATATTTTCCTGATAACACAAATTCTACACAACTGAGAGAAAAAGAAACAACAAACAAATTTAAGCAACTCTACGTGATGTCAAATCTGACATGAAAAAAGAAGAGGAAACTGCAAATAAAAAAAGTCTACTAGTGTTTGAGAAGAAAACTAAATGGAAATAAATAACACTTGATTTATGGAAGCAGCTCTTTTCTGTAAAACAAACAACATGTTTAAACTACGAAATTCATTAGTTTTTCTTTTTTTTCAACAAAAACAAAAACACAAAGCTTAACTTAATTCACAACATGTGAGTGAGTATTTGTTGTTGGGGATTTTCTGCTGTTATCTTTAACCTTTTTATTATTATTATTATAATATTGTACCTTCATAAATTAAAAAGAAAATATTTCTTTTCAACTAACAAATTCTTTGAGACCACTTAATATACAGTCACTATTAGATTATAGTTATAATTCTTTGGCTTGTTGTTGTGTAATCATTTTGCTGATTCTATGAAAAAATCACTTCCGTTTCATTTGCCAACGGTTATTGTTTTAACACATCTTTTCACACCTTTACATGTGTATGTGTAAGTTTCGGTGTGCGTTTGTCAGCAAACAGCTTTGTCAGTGCGTTTGAGTATTTCTCCTTTGATATGCTTCACTTGTTTGCCAAACCATTAATCTTATTTGTGCCTATGTTAGCCAAAAAAAAACCGTAAAAAGAGAAAAAAGTGAAAAACTGATAGCACCTCTCAAAAGCAGCTAAATGAAAGGCCGGCATATCAAAAACGCACATTTCTTTTCTTGACCACTGAACACAAAAGCCTTTCAACAGACATGCTTAACAAATCGTTGCTTTTTATTTTTATTTTCATTGGTAGTTTTTTCGTATAATTTTGGTGCGATTTTTTTATCTCGAAAATATAACAGTTGAATTGTAGTGTTTGCTTGCGTATTTTGTAAAGGTTGTAGGTAGTGACATAATTTATTTCCACACTTGGTACATTCCACTCTTATTGGAGTAGTTTTAAAGATACTTTATGTAAGTGTGTTGAACAGGGGAACAAATATGATTAAGTATTAAAAATTATTATAAACAACCGAAGCGAATAAACTACATAATCCGTTGAATCATATCCTTTAAAACGACATTACAACACCAAATGATTTAAATATCTGACTCAGAATTATTTTAAATGCGTCAATGTGTGTCAATCCGGTGGAAATTACAAAATATGTACTTATCCCATAACTAGAAAAAGTAGGAGGAGAAAAATGAGTAGTCAAAATAAGAGGACACATGACGCAAATTGTTTAAGAGTAAACAAATTTTTTGTTTTATTAATTTTTTAAGTAAAACTGTTTGTGAAATTATTTTATGCGAATTTGAGGGTCCTTTTTTTGGGACGATTATTGTTTTCTTAGTTCGATAATTGTTTACTTAGAACGATAACAAAGGCTAAGACTTTAGTGGATGAAAATGATCAAGCTTTTTAGGTTATATCCTCAACCTATGACAAAGTATATATACATAATTTATAATAATCAATTTACGCCCTTTAGCAACGCCGTTCGAAGTGAAAGATCCATTTTATAAAATTGAATATTTCCAATTTTTTTATTGGTCGAAATATTTATTTTACATACAGAAGGAATTTGAAGTCAAGCTTAAGTTCGTTTTATTCTCTCTCAGAAAGAATAATTTAAATTACAAATTAAGTGATAATATTAAAGAAAAATTGGGAAAATTTAATTTTTAGACACCAGCAGAGCTGAATGCAGATTTTCTAGACAGCTACGTCCGTCATGGGCACTCTTCGTATCTATGTACTTAGGGTAGTGTTTTAGTTGTAAGCATCATCTATTTAACCAACCAAACTCAGATAAAGGGATACGAGAAAACTGTATTCAAGTATCAATCGTGTCAGTTGGTGAGAACGAGGTCTACCACTACCTAAAGCTTCCCTCTTGGTTTATTTTTTTTAATTTAATGTTTAACACCTTGTTGCTTGCTAATGAAAGCTACTTTTTGTTTATTTGTTTTCGTTAATACTAATACTAATCTAGTATTAAACCTAATTTTTTTATCCTTTAATATAACATTTAAAAACTGGAACCGGTAGCTAAACCTCAGGAACCTTTGACATTCCCTGTTCCCTCTAGAGAATACAGTGAAAATTTATAAAAAAAATTACTTTCAATATTAATTTAACTATTTTCTTTTAAGCTTTAGCTCCTTAAATAATTTTGTATTTATTTTTTCGATATTTCGCTACTCCTTTGTGTAGCATCATCAGGAAAAATTAACAAATTAACGTTATGAAAATTACAATTAAGTATTGAAAAAAAAATTTTCTTCAAAGTAACATATTTCAAAAAAAAAAAAAAAAAAAAAAAATTGTCATAAAATTATTAAAAAGTTTTTAAACAAGTACAAACAATAATTAAATTATTTCTTATTTACTAAATGTCTGTAAATTTGAGCTACATTATCTGTGTCTGCCTTAAAATTAATTCTCTGTGTGTTTGGTGTATTAATAATTTGTAACATTTCTAATATGTAACGACGTTTATAATTGTTTTCTGAATTTAGTACTGAAACATTATCAAAATTGGGATAGTGATTTAATTCAGCACCATGAGAAGATAATGCTGTTTTTTGCGAATTAATATTCCTATATTTTTGGTCTGATTTATGTCCTGCTATTCTAGTTTTAAGTTTATTTTTCGTTGTGCCTACATATACTTTATTACAATTTTCTTTTTCATTTCCGTTACAAGGTATTTTATATACTATATTTGACAATTCTAATTTTTGGATTCTATCTTTAGTTTTACTGAATAATTTGTTTAGAGTATTTTGAGTCTTAAAAGCCATTTTATATTTAGTATTATCAAAGATTTTAGATTTTTCTAAACGTTCAGATATTTCTGGTACATATATTAAAGATTTATAAATTTTTTGTTCTATAATATCTCTTGTATTTTGATTACTTCTTCTCCCATATTGATTTATTAATCTATTTGTTAATTGTTTTGGAAAATTATTATCATTTAAAATATTTCTTATTTTTTCCTTATTATTTTTATGGAATTCTTTATTACTAATTGTCAGAACCCTGTCTATTAAATTTTTAGCTGCGTTAACTATTATTCGTTTACAATGTTTCGAATAATAGTTAATAATTCTTCCGGAAGACGTTGGTTTTTGAAACCAATCTATTAATATGTCATTGCCTCTCCTTATGAGTAATGTATCTAAATACGGAAGTCTAAAATCAGACTCTATCTCAACTGTAAATTTAATGGTAGGATTAAATTTATTAAATGTCGTTAGTAAATTGTCAATTGCCCTATCGGATATTATACAAAATAAATCATCTACATATTTTGTCAATATTATTGGTTTAATACTTAACTTTTCAATACTTGTGTCTAGTAATTTCTCCATAACAATATCTGCTACAATTGGGGAAGCAGGAGATCCCATAGGTAGTCCTTTCTCTTGTTTATAAATTTTATTATCGTATTTAAAATATCTGTTATCTTCAATACAAAATTTTAAGATACGTAAAAACAAACTTTTTTCTATACTTGTGTGTCTTTCTATGATATCCCACTTTTCTTCAATAGTACTAATTGCTAAATCAACAGGTATACTAGGAAATAATGAAACTACATCTAACGATATCAACCTTTCGTCATCTTTTATTTTTTGATTTACTATTTTATCTTTAAATTCTAGAGAGTTTTTTATGTTATATTTTGAATGTTCCGTTATCTTTTTTAAAATGTTTGTAATATATTTACATAATTCGTAAGAAGGAGTATTGACACATGAGCAAATAGGTCTTAAAGGAAATCCTTCTTTATGAATTTTTGGTAGTCCATACAATCTAGGTGCATTAGATACATTTGTTTTCAATTTATTTTTGTCTAAAGTTGAAATAACTTTTAATTTGAAGAGTTCTTCAACAAAACCGTTATTTATATTTTGTAATTTGTTAGTGGGATCTCTATTTAATATTTGATAATTCGTTCTATCTTCTAAAATATTATTAATACGTATACTATAATCCTGTTTACTTATTGCTACAGAAGCGTTACCTTTATCTGCTTTTAATATAAGTATATCTTTGTTATTTTTCAAAAATTTTTCAGCTTCTTTTACCTTATCTAACATATATTTATCTCTACTAGTTAGTCTCATTTTGTTTAAATGGTTATCAACTACTGTGGTTAACTTTGTCCTTGCTATTTCTTGTTCTTCTTTAGTTTGTAAAGTCTGTATAAAATCTTCACCATCTGCTATCATTCTTAATGTGGGAAAACTTTCTTTTTTAACGGGTAGTGCGTGCTTTTGACCTAGTGAAAAAACCCACTGTACATCTGCCGGAATATCTTTGTTAGTCTTGTTAACAAACCATTTTTCGTGTAACTTAAAACCTAGTTCTTTCTTGTATATTATTAAGACAATTAAACTTCTTTTTATGAATCTGTCTTACGTTTTCTTTTAATGAAGCCGCTGTTCTATCTTCAAATTGTAAAAATTCTTCCATCTCTTCTAATGTTAAAAATTCCCCTAATTTTCTTTTTATATTCACTATCTCAATTTGAAAATGTTTCAGTAAATTATGTTTCTCCTTTAATGTTATTTTCAAAACTTTGTTATGTAAATCATGTGTATACTTAAAATACTCTAAACAAATTATTCAGTAAAACTAAAGATAGAATCCAAAAATTAGAATTGTCAAATATAGTATATAAAATACCTTGTAACGGAAATGAAAAAGAAAATTGTAATAAAGTATATGTAGGCACAACGAAAAATAAACTTAAAACTAGAATAGCAGGACATAAATCAGACCAAAAATATAGGAATATTAATTCGCAAAAAACAGCATTATCTTCTCATGGTGCTGAATTAAATCACTATCCCAATTTTGATAATGTTTCAGTACTAAATTCAGAAAACAATTATAAACGTCGTTACATATTAGAAATGTTACAAATTATTAATACACCAAACACACAGAGAATTAATTTTAAGGCAGACACAGATAATGTAGCTCAAATTTACAGACATTTAGTAAATAAGAAATAATTTAATTATTGTTTGTACTTGTTTAAAAACTTTTTAATAATTTTATGACAAATTTTTTTTTTTTTTTTTTTTTGAAATATGTTACTTTGAAGAAAATTTTTTCAATAATTAATTGTAATTTTCATAACGTTAATTTGTTAATTTTTCCTGATGATGCTACACAAAGGAGTAGCGAAATATCGAAAAAATAAAAATAAAATTATTTAAAGACCTAAAGCTTAAAAGAAAATAGTTAAATTAATATTAATAAAAAGGTCAAATAAACTATATAAAATAAAAATTACTTTCAATATAAATTATCGATTTTTTATGTTTGCCTTCTGAACAAAAAAATCTTGGTTAGAATTAAGTCTCCATGCCGATTAATATTTCATGTTACAGTTTTATTGTAAGTATCTATGTTTTAATATTTCAATAGTGGTTTAGTGAGTTCCGTTGCAGTCGTACCAGATAAAATAAAGCTAAACGTTCAGGTCGCCCACACATACATATGTATATACCAGTCTACACAGGTGTTAGTCATATCCTGGCACTATCAGCCAATTTGGAAAGTACCCTACAAGCAATATGATAGTCGACTACGAAAATAATACACTTTAAGTTAACTTTTATGGCCTGACTATGAGCTAACTACAATGTAAATGCAAAACCTCCCAAAATCAAAAATAAAATAAAATTATTTTTGACAATTTTGTTTTAAATAAATTTTACTTCTTTTCTTTAAATCAAGGTAACCTCACTACGAAGTGGAAATATTAAGGCGAAAATTTTGAAATTTTTTTCATATGGAGTTTGATTCTTCAACTTTCATTTAAAATTGTAAGTTTAACTGTCAAAATCCATATAAAAAATATTATTATTAATTATTATTATTATTAAATATGCTTTATTTTAAATTATAAAATGAAATTTTACGTCACATCCCTTGCGTTCTTTTGTGTTTTTAAATTATGATTATGTCTTAATGTTATTTGGTAGCAAATATCTTACAGACCATTGAGCATTTCATGCGTTAATATTTTTTTAATGAAGAAGAAAAGGCAACAATCAAAAATTCCCTTTTCATTTGAACAGACCCTGTAGTCGATAAAATCCATGAAATGATATTGAAAGGTCGAAAAATGAATGAGAGTTGGCTGAGGTAACAGGGAGCTCATCTGATTAACTATATTACATTTAGCTTGAACACTTAGATATGAAAAAGTGAGATGGGTCTGAAATCAAGTTAATTTGCAGTGTACGAGTACATGTGTGCAGGCTCTATGGCAAAATTCCATGAACTGAGTAGTTCCTAGCCTCATCTAGCATGCTCTTCGGATTTAACTCCTTATGATTATTTCCTCTTTCTAAATATGAGGAAATGGCTAGACGGGAAGATATTTTGGTTGAAGGATGACGGTGTCTAATCTAATATAATCTTGTTTATATATCTTTTAAAAATTTATTTTAAATGGGGTCTAACGGAAACACATGTTATATACATGTTATCTGTATCTTTGTACCGCAAAGTGAATTATTATTGCTATTTATAAATATATTAATTTTTCAATCCGAATATTTCCTAATTGGCCTACTTTAAAATGTCATGGTGCCGAAACTTTAGCTTGACTATAGCTCCGCTGTACATGTTAAGTTTCATGGCAATCAGACCTTCTCTTTAGTAATAATAGATTTATTTCTTGACTGCTTAGCACTACCCAAAGAGAATGTAGCCAATAATGAATTAACGAATTAGCCACTTATATACTTGTAAAAATATTAATCTGACAAAAGAAAAGCAAAAAACATAAAGTGATGAAATATTGTTTTGATTCTACTTCACACTATACAATATGTTTGAACTAAGTTGAAAGTCAAGTCGTTAAAAAACTATCTTATATAAGTTATTTTAAAGAGCATAAAGAATTTTTATATGTTTTAGTTTTTGTAGAAATATCTCTTTATATGAAACCATTTATTGTGTGCTAAAGTGGATTTTGGAAACATACCCATATAGTTGTGTTCTTTGATTTTTTTTCTCTTGCAAACTTAACAGTTTGTACAATCAAACCACTAACAACATTTTCCATTTGTTTTAACATGATTCTTACACATCCTTAAAAGTGCAACAGTTTTACACAATAAATAAAGAGATAAAACTAAGTATTTCTAAGTATGTATTTTACAAATGGTACCCATTGTTGCTGTTTTGTAAGTCTTGTGGAGAAATCTGAAGACAACAATTGTTTTCAAGTTACAAAGACCTACTTAAAAAGTTAAATTATAGCAAAACCACATACGAGTATATAATTTTTTAGATTTGAATAAAATTTGTTTTTAAATTCGAAGCTATAAAGGTTTATAATAATTTTATAATGATTGATCTTAAACATTTGACTTTATTGTTTATAGAATTTTGAGGGAAAATAAGTTTATAAAATTTTTTACAAAGACTTCAAAATCTTTTATTTGCAGTCTTAAAAATGTATCTTGAATGTTTTTTAGATTTTTGTTCATATTACCATTCTACTTACAAATCTAATGATACCTTAGGCTTTGTGGCATTGTCAACTTACCTGAAATTAAAAAATAAAATTATGGAGTTTGATTAGAAAATACTGAAGTAATCACATATAATAGATGACTTTATCTTATTGTTTAAAAACTACAAAAAATCTTTAATGTTGTGTTTTAAGATCGGTTATTATAAATTCTTTGTATGAATTATTATTCATCATACGCAACCAATAACAGAACTGCAAGTAAAACATGGCTATGTAGACATATAAATTAATTTCTAAGATGAAAAGTGTAATGTTATTGATTTAAAGGGTCAGCTCAAGGCGAATTGAATACTAGGTAATCGCAATGTTACAACAAAAACAACCACAGGCAATTTTGTTTGTGTAAAAATACCCAAAGTTGTCAAAAACACAGAAAAATTCAAAAGAAAATTTGTTAGACAAAACACAAAAGTTTTGTTAGTTTTTTACAAAATAAATTAAATTTTTAAAAAGTGAAAAACCCATGAAAAATAGAAATGAAAGACATAATCTTCGAGTGAAAAAAATATTTATTTTAAAATATTATTTATTAAAATATTTCGTAAAGAAAATGTAAACAAATTTTGACATAAGAGGGTAAAAAACACATATAAAAGAAGATATTCACCTGTGCTATCAGTTTTACCTAGTATTCAATTCGCCTTGGGTCAGCTAAAACTCTTTACACATCTACTTCGACCTTTTTATAGACATGCGATTAAAAATATGTAAGTGCATTTCCTTAAAACTGGTAATATTTGGAAAATTTAATCGTAAAAATCTTATACAAATACTAAAGAGGTCACGGCTTCTAAAATGACTTAGAAATCCAGATGTCAACATTTTTTTATGAGAGCTGATGAAATAAATCGCGAGGCAAAAAAACAACTCCTGAAAAAACTACCGTTATCCAAGAAATTTATGAAAAACCTACCTGTTAAAGTGCTGGCAGACATACCGTAGTTGTACCGTAAAGACATAGCTAGCTATGTCTTGTCTTTTCTGGGAAGCTGGGTAAATTGAGTAGCTCTGACTCTGGTTCCTATCGAGCTCAATATAGATTAGCCTACGCATATGGAGCTCTGTGTGGATAGGCATCTGTTTTCATTGCTGCAAATTTAAAAAAATCTTATTTCGATAAAATCAAACCGGACCGTAAAAAACCGACAAGGACATTAACGCCTTCCAAGGGGTGGCGTGGCTTGTCTTTAGAGAAAATCTACTTTTTATTGGCCAGAGGAGATAAACAAGTATATCCCGAAAATATGGAACAGTTAATATCGAAATGAACTCGCAAAGGCAATAAGTGGCTAGACTTGAGACTTCCCTTCAACAGGCATTGTCGTAGCTGATGATTTGGAAAAATAGAAGTTGAAAGAGATCCAAAGTCGTAATGTAGCTTAAAGTCTGCACTACGCAATCATAATTATAAGGAAAATTAAAGTTGTGTAATTTTGCACAATCTAAAAAAATAATTAACTAATCACGCATATAATTTGAGAACGCAAAAATCTGGATCAGCTGTGTCTGCAATCAGCAGCTAATTGATTTTAAAATGTTTAAAATATATCAGTTTGGTAAATAAAATTTAAAAATCTGATTGTGAGTTTGTTTATTTGTTCTTTAGTCACAATTTTAAACATAGGCATTTTTAAACGGCTGAACCAAAATACATGAAATTCTAAACGCAAATAGATCTAGCTAAAGGGTGTAATAGGATATGTACCTTTCCAAAATTTAAACCCAAAATGAATAAAAGGAGGAAGGTGCATTAGGCCAATGAACAGAGGGAACGTAATAATGGGAATTTCTATATGGCTGAACCGATTTGAATGTAATTTGAACATGTATAATTTCTCATCTAGAAGGTGCAATAGACAATGTCTGGCTTTGCTGTTGACTTCACAAAGGAAACAAGTAGGATAATAAAGTGAAATTTATACGATTGGACGGATTTTACGAAAGTTTAAAACATAGAAGGACCTGGCACATTAAAGAACCTAGAAGGGAAAGAAATATGAAAACCAGCAAACCAGTTTAACCGAGTTTAAGTCCTTATATAGATCTTTTAAAAGAAAAAATCCTCTTTGTTTGGATCTAATGGATGGCGCTGTTATCAAACAAATAATTTATCTTTGAAATTTTATCTCGTCTCTGTCTCTGTTTAAACTCTGTCGTTACTTCTTAACGTCCCTCCAAACTCTGTCTAACTCTATTTTATATAGCCTCTATTTTCTTCTACTGCCAAATGTTTTTGTCAAAGCCTACTATGTCTTTTCGTGTATGTGTTAGTGACTTTTGTGTTTGTGTTTCTCTGTGTATTGTATATGAATGTTTTGTATATTGTTGTGTTTGTATCTAGCCTACTTAGTTTTTCTTAGCCTACTGTTTATACTCTGTCCGTATTGGTTCGTTCTAAATTTACTTGGTATATCATAGCCTACTAGATATTTTCCATGCATATAGTGTTTATAACAAGTAGTCCGTTTGTACAGTGGTTTGGCTACCACATCCTACATGTATTTTACCCAGATAACGCCAGGTACAAAGAGGTTGTTTAGAAATAATACATTAGTAATCACTAACATTTTATTCATGGATTTAGAAAAGTGTAAGACTTTTACTTTTTTTATTAATTTTCTTTATACAGAGGTACCCATCTCTGGATAAAATTCTAAAATTTATATAAAACTCCAAAATTATTGAAGAGTTTTATAATAGTGTGTATAATATCCCGCTGACAATACAAAAGGTGCTGCCAAGTTTGAGTACCTTTAAATCGGTAAAATTGCATACTTTCACTACTTTTTCTCTATTTTCTCCAGAAAATCTTTGCGACAAAACAGTATGCTATATTTGAACCAAAATACCAAGGTACCTCCTCACAAAATTTTATTAAAATCTATCCAGTAGTTCTTACGTGATGCGAACACAGACACACATACAGACAGACAGGCAGATATACATACAGACGGACAGACAGATAGACAGACAGACAGACAGACAGACATAAATACATACAGACAGACAGACAGACAGACAGACAGACAAAAAGTCTAAAAAATGCTCTTTTATACTCAAATTCGATAGCTCTATGCGACAGCAACAACATTTTTAAAAAATATTTCATGTACAGAAATGATCTTGTTACAGTTTGATTATCCATATAATTAATAGGCAAACACGTTTTTTGTAATCCCTTTTACCTCCGTAATACTTCACCGATTTATGCTTTTAAAGCTTTTTCTACACAGATGTGCACAATAATAATTTTATATAAATTGGTTCAGTACTTTAGGAGTAATACGACTATCAAATTCTTACTAACACCAATAAATAAATACATGTTCTACTTTTAGCTGTTGAAAACATAAGTCAATTTCTAGAGAAATTCGTGCGATTTCGTGTTTAAGGGGCAGCGCACCAATGATATCTAAGATGTATAAATATATATCATCATAGTGAAAGCAAAACTCCCTATCTAACATTACTAACTTATGTGGATAGGGCGTTTTGCATTTTCTATGACGGTATAGATGTATAGATTAATGCCCTTATTCTTAAAAAATACTTTATGACAAATTTTCATACAAAATTTGTCATAAAGAATACGTCAAGTATACTTTAATTTTTATGAATTTGGGCATAAAGCTTTAACATAAACACCAACACAACTTTTTGTTTCGCCTTTTCCCTTATTATTTAATTTATAAATTAAATTATGTATATATCTTACGGTGTAAAGCTTTTCTCCTAAATGTATATTTATAAATCAAATATTTAATTAAAGTAGTTATAAAAAATTTAAACTTATTTTTTAATAAACACTTTATTTTTTTCTTGAAACACAAATAAATTCAAAAAATTTTCAAATAAATTTCTGTACATATAAATATATAAATCTGCACTGCTTTTAAGTCATAAAACTTTTTTTTTAACTACACTAGGAATTGATGTAGCTTTGTTTTGGTTCTTTTTTAATTTTTTGCAATATAATAATTTTTATTTCACAAAAAAAAAATACAGACTTAGACAGTTATGGCATTATTTTGAGTTTTCTTATTGGCCCTTTTACAGACATACATTGGATGATGATACTCTTCACAGGCAAGCACTTCCTCGTATAACAAACAATAATCCTATAAATCTTTTTTTTACCAGTATCTCATAACAAACATCCTTACACTTTTTACATATAAACACTTGCTTATGTGGCAGAGTTGTAAAATATTTTACAATTTTATAAATGCATTCATAGAAGAACTTAAAGAGGACAAAACTTTGTAGTAGAAATAGAAGTGCGATATAAGTAAATCTTTGGAGAAAATATATTTTCACAATTGTACTTGAGAAAATGCCAATTTCTTAACCAACACGAAATCATAAGAGTTGGTATATAATGGAAGAAAATGGTATTATGAGTACAAAATACTCGATGGTAAGTAACACACATAAATATCTAGCTTACACAAACTTGTGAGCTTAAAGTTTGTAATAAAATATACTGCTTTGTACAACAAGGTGCGAAAAAATAAATAACTACGTATATTCAAACCGGCTGCCATATTTCTAGAACATTACCGAGTTGTGAAGTTGCCTTGATTGTACAAAATAATCACACTAAGCTCCCCTGAACAGCACTGAAATATCGATCAAGTCAACCGTTTAACTGGACAGATAAGAAAATTTTTTAACTCAAAATCACATGTCCATCTAAATTTTTTTTATGTTACTTAAGGATTGTATGAACATGTTGCATTAGTACAGGCACATACATATCGCTCACAAAATCAAAAACAGTCACAACTCAAATTTCACAAATTTTCAGGAGAGTCAAAAACAGTTTAAAAACGTGGTTGCAATGGTTTTAAAGCAACATAAAAATAGTCATAGAGTTATTCGAAATATAACGAAATTTCCCTGATTTACGTCTCAGCCTCTTTCAGACGCAGTATACAAGTATCATATTCTTTGATTTTCATCTTGACTAGATGATACTTGAAGTTTCCATAACCTGTCACCAACGCAGCTATCTACCTCAAGGTACTTCTCCACTCGAGCCTGCTTACACGAAGTGGTCTCCTTCCAGGGAGGAGGTTTAAAGGTGGAGGGAGGGATACCCGACATTCCAGCAGGTGTTCCAACGCATGCAGAATTCCAAGCAATTATACCTGTTAAACGGAGACCAAATGCAGATTACAGGACATGTTCAGCTCAGTTTACACTTGCTCCTGCTTTACCGTCCATAAGAGATCCATCAGTATCGTTCTCCATACATTCATTGTGTATAACGTCTTTCGCAATGAGAGTCGGATGCAGTATTTCGACTAATCTTCTACTCATGCGTTCCATCGGCATTTGAGCTTCTCTGACCTTCTTACTAACTAGGTCCAGGATGCTCTGAAGTTCGCTGTTAGGCCTGTAGCACACTTTAATTTTTAATTAAAATTTACATATATAGTTGTATTAACGGTCCGCTATAACGGTTAAGCAATTTAGACCATATATAAGAAAATAACTCTGCTATTGGGACACTCTTTAATTTTGTACTTCATTTTATTATTTATTGTAGCGGCTAAACAATACACCTTCTGTAAAAACTTCTCGCGTGAGCACTATTACTGTTAAAAGAAAAAAAAACGTCTGAAACAGACGGAAATTCTAGTGACATCAAGGGTTACGTTTTTAGCCTTTAGGTACGGAACCCTAAAATCAAGTGTAACTTTATTTTATTTGATAACAATAAAGTTTTAAAAGCAAAAAACTCTGCTGGAATCAACTATTGTTTGCCTCAGTTTGTTCTTACAAAAAATTTGTAAGAACAAATAATTATTTCCCCAAAAAAAAAAAAAATATTTGCCGATTAGTGGTCACATTAAGAACATTTTGGTTTGCCGGAAATAATTTTGTTTGCCATGAATCAGCTGTTTTGTTGTTTGCCTATCAATTTTATTTTGTGGTCAGACTATGGCAAACAAATATTTGACGATTTCAGGCAAATGTTTTCCTAATGTGACCGTACCTTTAGGGTAGCATGAGGGATTGTTGATTGGTACATCCTATTTCTATAGGATACATCATATTTCTGTTGGATGTGCGAAATATTCGAAACCATTTATTTCCATTGTCCGGTATTACGATCCCACAATATTAAATGGCTTTTCAGAAGAATGAAGAAATTAATTGCAAAAGCAGTAACAATAACTCTAATTTATTTTAGTGTTTTTCTTTATTATTAAGTATACACTAATTCTCTATACTTGCATTCCTACCGCCATATCCTATACAATCTCGAATATAATAAAAAATATTACTTTAGTTTTCAATTACGATTTTTTTTTTTTTTTGGGAATGCCACTGCAAAAGAATTTTTAAAACTTAATATAAAATATTTGAGATTCCACAAAAATACCAACCAACACAAATTTAATCTTATAAAATATCAAATGTTTAAAATTAATATTAAAATTGAATGACAAAATTTCCTTTATCATAATTTACTGCGTTAAATTGACAATGTTTATCTTCCTGATACATAAAAGAAAATAAAGTATGCAAATAAAATTTCATCAAGAATTCAAAATTCACACAATTTAATAACAAACATAAATTTCACAAAAGACCATACATTTGCCAAAAAAAAATTTAATTTATCAGCAAATCCCTAAAAAAATATCGCTAAACACCACAATTTTATTAAAATTTCGGCAAAACTTTTTCCAAAAATTAACGCCTCGTGAGAAAATTAAAAAAATACTCCTATAAGGGTAATTCTTTGCCAAATCAGCCGATATTTTTACGGTGCCTTCGTTTTAACTCAAAATCACGAAAGCATGCTTACTTGTCCATCTAATTAGAAGAATATGAGATCTAACTTTTTTTAACTATTTGGTTTTAATAATAATTATTATTTTTTTTTTTTTTTGGGAAGAGGCTTTTTTAGAGCTTCGAAAGAATAGTTTTTTTATAAGTATGTTTAAAAATCAGGGAACGTAAATAAAAGTTATCGTTTTAAAAAAATTATTTTATAACAGGTATTTTGAGAATTTAATAAAAAAAAATACATCTAAACCAGTTTTTTCAACATAAAAATAAAACCTCAAACGGAAGTTTTAAAAAAAGAATTTAATTTTGTCGTAAAAAAATAAAACTTTTGTAGGAGTTTTATTTTTTTTTTTTCGTGAGAAAATAAAACTCCTTTTATGTAAATTGATAACCATTCAATTGCATTTCAACTGAATAAATCTTCATTAAAATAATGTAGATTTTAATTTGTTATCGTTTGATTAAATCTTTAGCAGATGTTTTCCCATTTTCGCAAGATTTTTCTTGGAAATTGATTTTTTCTCTGGGAGGAAAAAAATACATTATCCATATCCATAAATTTGCAAAAAAGTCAATAGTTTGTTCCTGCAATCCAGGGAGGCGTGGAAAGAGCATTCTATGCTCTTAAATTGTTATTTAGCGGCCTTATTACAAATCTATCCACACAAAAAATTGTACAAATAAACAAAATGAGTTTTATTTTCTGACGGAAAAAATAAAATTCCTCAAAAAAGTTGTATTTTATGACTTCAAAATAAAATGCTTTTTTTAAAACTTTAATTTGAGTTTTTATTATTATTTATTTCTAATTACGCATAATTCCTTTTTTAAATTTATTATCTTATAGTAATCCAAACAGATTACTATTGGAAAGCATATCCATATAGCATATAGCTATTTCACTGGTGCTTACCCAGATCGTCAGTGGACTTTTTTAAATTTTCTGAATAAAAACTCAGATTCTTATGCTCAAAATTTAATAAACCAAATGAGAAGTTTATTAAATTTAAAAAAAAATTTTAAAAAGTCCACTGACGATCTGGGTAAGCACCAGTGAAATAGCTATATGCTATATGGATATGCTTTCCAATAGTAATCTGTTTGGATTACTATAAGATAATAAATTTAAAAAAGGAATTATGCGTAATTAGAAATAAATAATAATATTTAGAAAATTCCAAATATAATTTTTTGAGTTTTTATTTTTACGTTGAAAAATATCTGTTAACTATGGAGTTGAGATCGATTTTTTAGGATTACTAAAGATTCTTAAAGAGCTCGTCAATACAAATCTATTGATATATGACAGTATAGATCTCAGTTGACTCTATTATAAAGAGTTTTTGAGTTTAATTTTTTTTTTTGTTAACTGTTATTTACGGTCCCTGTTAAATATGAGTAAGGAACCAGTTGAATTATTTATGTAGTTTCCAAAAAAATTTTGCATTCTTTAATTCACGATCTAGTGCTACCGGCGATATCTTTCGTCGAGAATTAGTTGAAAAATTCAAAATTCGATATCTCAAACATACGATCCGCGATTTTGCAGAAATTTTGCATGGTGGTAGGCAAATGTTGTATTACAATAAGTTAAAATGTTAGTCAGGGTTTTGCAATAATTTCTGAGATCTTGTTTGAAATGGCATTTTTAATCGAATATTACATTTTTGGGTTCATGTCAATTCAACAAAAAACAATAGCTTTTAAATTCATCATTCCAAATTTTATAGAATTTTATTTTATTTATATTTTTTGACTCCCTGTATACAAATATAATTAACAAAAATCTATATCACAGTTTTTTAGCCATACAGTTAAAAGAATAGAAAAATACTCGTATCGAGTTTTGAATATGTAGATATAGTTTATATATGTATACATAGTACATTATATATACACTAGCTATCCCCGGTGCGCTTCTGTACACCCATCCACAAAAAATACAATAAACACTTGGAAGAAAACTATAGTCAACCTTTAACATGAAAACGAATAGAAAATGTTTTAGTTTATAAGCAAGGTACGACGCACTTTGCTTTGTCCCATAGGCAAAATTAAAATAAAATAAAGTGCTTAGATTATTTAAGTAATATACATTTTTGTAAAGCTAACAAAGTACCTTAAATAGATTCGTAAGTAGAATTTATGATCTCCTCTTTTTGTTAACAGTAGAGGGCGCTAAAGTCAGAAAATGTTTGAGGTAAGACTGTTGAACAGAAAAACGATTTTTACTGTGTTACAAAAAAAAATTGTCAAAATTTCATTTTTTATTGTGTTCCTTTGAAACTTAACAGTTTTGTTTATTACTATAGGTACAAAAAAACAAAAATAATTTTTGGTTAATATTTTTTATGGAAAAGTTGTTTGTGCCATCGAAAACTTTTGCGATTTTTTATTTGGAATTACTAAAATGCAAAAGTTTGATAGAGTAAACAAATTTTTTTTTTAAGAATAGGTAATTTTTTATTTGCGATTTTAGTACATTTTAAAGGGCTTAAATAGAATATGTAAAGAAGTTTTAGATTTTACACCCGGAAATGTAAAAGTGATATAATTTTTTTAACACATGTTTCCTAAGTTACAGAAAAAGTTACAAAGACCTAAGTTTGTGGTACTGCCAAAATTAAAAAAAAAAATAGTTTATACAATTTTTTTTTTTTTATTACTATAAAAAATGAATTAAATTTTGATGTAGTTTATAATTTGTATTAAATAGTGACAAAAAATTACCAAAAATTGAAAGAACTTTTTTTTTTTTTGAGGAAACCCTAAAGTTTTGCAAACTTTAAAAAAATTTTAAAAATGTGTAAATAAAAAGTAGGCAATTTTTTATTTCTCATTTATAGACTTTGTTAAATCTAACCACTAGTAAAAAAAAATTTTAGATTTTTAACCGGAAATTTGAAATTTTGCATTTTTTTAAAACGTCTATATTTTTTTAGTTTTACAAAGACCAAAAATATGATTATATAATTTTTTCCAAGTAAAGGGCTTCAGAGACGTTCAATGTTCAATTAAATTTTGCAAGCTGTGCAATTTTATTAACTACGTGTGCGTCATATGGAAGGTTTTCCTTTAATAAAATAAAACTTCAACATAAAAAGGTTTATGATAAATATTAGTTATTTACATTTTGCTATTTTCCGTTATTTCTTATATTTGAACAAGAGATGAAAGCGTGTTTATTTCAGTTTCACGTGATCACCTTTTAATAGTTTATGATTCTTTTGAAGTTTTCACCATTTTTTATCAATAATATTTAAATTAATTCTGGAATTATCACTAAAACATTAAAATAATACCTAGTCAATATTGAAATAACCTCGTGCTGCAGTAGCCATTGTAATCTAATAGTGAGCCCTCTTGAGGTAAATAATCTAACTGGTTCATCTCTATATATATGCATAATAAAATTATTCTGTCAAATTTATTTACTAGTTGTGAAACAATATTTTTCGATAATGACAAATTTTACTATTAATTCCGATAAAGTTGATTTTTGGTTATCTGTGCCTTCAAAAAATAAAATCCCAGAAGTATATAAATTTATAAAAGGCAAAATTGGGAATTCAAGTGTTGAAAAAGAAGTGTTGTTAAGAAAAAATAATTTGTTTGACAATAAAATAAAAAAATATTGGAGCGAGAGTAGATCCAATAGACAATACTTCGACAAAAAGTATTCTAAGTGGTTGAATTGGAAATTTTTCGAGCCAGACAATGTAAGTTGTATATTGATATTATTTTTAATCTAACTAAAAAAGTTAAACTTTAAAACTAAAATATTTAGGAACCTAGCACGGGCAAAACTTGCCAACATGAAATATCTATTGTATCTGAACAACTAGAAACAGTGGAATCTTCAATAGCATCAGAAATGGAAACAACCGTGTCACATACTACAGAAGAAGAAATAACTAAAACTGGTAGAAAAAAGAAAGTATTCAGTCAAAGTTCTGTTAGATCAAAAAAAAGAAAGATTTCAGAATTGATTGAAAATTATTCATTTGAAGAACTTCAATATGCAGCAGACAAATTAAGAAAGAGGTGTAATAATAATTTTGACAGCACTGAAGCTGATGTAAAATGCTTTTCTATTGAAAAGTCTTTGGCGCTATACATGGATTTGGATTTGTCGGAACGAAAATATAACGTATTGCGGAAAGCAATTAATGAGCTTCATCCAAACTGTTTGCCATCATTATATGCGTTAAGAAATCAAAAATTAAAATTCTTACCCCCTATTGCAACGACTGAAATTTCAGCAGAGGTTGACTTGAAATGTATAATGTGTAAAACAGCGGAAAGTGTGATTAAAATTTGTAATACGGAACAAAAATGTACAAAGCTGTCGCTAATTTGCAAGTGGAGCATGGATGGTAGCTCTGGCCATAGTCGCTATAAGCAAAAATTTGAAAACGAAAATAGTTCCGACGAGATCATTTTTTTTATAGCCTTTGTCCCTCTGAGGTATGTAAATTATTATACACAGAAGTACATTTATACGTGCATTTCACAGCTATCATTTTATATGTATTTAAAATTTCTATTTTTTCAGATTGGTAAATTTAGACTCAAACGAAGTATTATGGGTAAATAAAACGCCACAATTTATTGTAGACCCCTTTTGTATTAACAAAAGAGAATCCAGTTTTAATTAAGCAAATGTAATGGGTGATTTTTTTGAGGTTAGGATTTTCATGCATTAGTATTTGACAGATCACGTGAGATTTCAGACATGGTGCCAAAGAGAAAGATGCTCAGTATGCTTTGACATTTCATCATGAATAGACTTACTAACGAGCAACGCTTGCAAATCATTGAATTTTATTACCAAAATCAGTGTTCGGTTCGAAATGTTCAAATGTGACAAATTTTGTTCAGCGATGAGGCTCATTTCTGGTTGAATGGCTACGTAAATAAGCAAAATTGCCGCATTTGGAGTGAAGAGCAACCAGAAGCCGTTCAAGAACTGCCCATGCATCCCGAAAAATGCACTGTTTGGTGTGGTTTGTACGCTGGTGGAATCATTGGACCGTATTTTTTCAAAGATGCTGTTGGACGCAACGTTACGGTGAATGGCGATCGCTATCGTTCGATGCTAACAAACTTTTTGTTGCCAAAAATGGAACAACTGAACTTGGTTGACATGTGGTTTCAACAAGATGGCGCTACATGCCACACAGCTCGCGATTCTACGGCCATTTTGAGGGAAAACTTCGGAGAACAATTCATCTCAAGAAATGGACCGGTAAGTTGTCCACCAAGATCATGCGATTTGACGCCTTTAGACTATTTTTTGTGGGGCTACGTCAAGTCTAAAGTCTACAGAAATAAGCCAGCAACTATTCCAGCTTTGGAAGACAACATTTCCGAAGAAATTCGGGCTATTCCGGCCGAAATGCTCGAAAAAGTTGCCCAAAATTGGACTTTCCGAATGGACCACCTAAGACGCAGCCGCGGTCAACATTTAAATGAAATTATCTTCAAAAAGTAAATGTCATGGACCAATCTAACGTTTCAAATAAAGAACCGATGAGATTTTGCAAATTTTATGCGTTTTTTTTTTAAAAAAAAGTTCTCAAGCTCTTAAAAAATCACTCGTTACAACGATTTTATTAAAAAATTAAAAAATTTGCAATGTTCTGTAATTGATGCAAATGGTTCAGCTGTTGAGGTGTCTTACGATATGTACTGCACAATGATAGATGGTTCAGTTGCAAATGTTTTGAGTGACACAAACTCAGCAAGTAGGTGTTTTATATGTAATGCAAGCCCTACTGATATGAACAATATAAACGTAATTAAGGAACCTTGTATTAATAATTATAAATATGGACTTTCTACACACCACCGCTGGATACGCTTTTTTGAATGCATATTGCACATTGCTTACCGTCTTCCTTTAAAAGTTTGGCGAATCAATAAGGAAAATACCTCAATTTTTTCACAAAACAAAAAATGA
The DNA here is from genome assembly GCA_949628195.1 of Phasia obesa. Lineage (NCBI taxonomy): Eukaryota > Metazoa > Arthropoda > Insecta > Diptera > Tachinidae > Phasia > Phasia obesa. The sequence goes on from OX451219.1 coordinate 39,200,025, forward strand.
ATTCAAAACACGGACGGGATTAATAATAGATCAAGTAAAAACGGGATTTGGAACTACTAACGATGGAAACACGGCTCGACGATTTTTTCAAAATAGTGAAATTTCTGCTGAAATTACGGGGATTGATAGAAGTCTTATTGATAATTTTGGCATTATATTAAGAGTTTTATCTTGCGGAATCCCGGTTAATGTTACAACATTTAAGGAGCTGCTAAATATTACTAGGAACTCTTATTTAATTCAGTATGGCTGGTATTACATGTCAAGTACTGTTCATAAGGTTTTAGTGCATGGGTGCGATGTTCTGGAATACTTCAACTTGCCAATAGGTAATAAAATATTAAAAAAAAACCTTTTACACATTTTTAAAACTATTTTTATTCTAGGGTGTTTGTCCGAAGAAGCCTTAGAAGCCAGTCATACAAATATAAGGAATGTGCGATTTTCCCATACAAGAAACACGACAAGAGAAAATACAAATAGAGATTTTGCATTTTGATCACAAATGTAGCAAAAATTTAGTTTTTGAGAAAAAGGATATATGGGAGATGGTCATGTCCTTGTATTGACTGAAGCGAAATTTCCCAGAGAGCTCAAAAATATAGTTTTATAAGTTGTTATAAGTTTTTAGTGCATTCTTATCAGTAATGTAGTTACAATTTAGTTTTTGAGAAAAATTATATATGTGAGGTAGTCATGTCCTTGCACCGAATGAAACAAAATTAACCACTGAGCTAAAAGACATATTTTAACAGACAGTTACCAACTTTCGATTTATTCTATTCACAATTATAGCTAAAATTAAAGTTTTAAATTTAAGGATGTATGGGAGGTAGTCATGTCCTTGCACCGATTTTTCCGAAACTTCGAATTTTTTTTAATTGACATATTTTGAACCAGCACACCAAATTTCATTCTTCTACGATAACTTCTCTAATTTTGCCGATTCACTATATGGGGACAAAGCACTGTGCGACGCCTACTGTTTCCACCCAATCTGTTTTTTGCTAGACTATACCTTTTAACACTATATTTTTATGGGAGGTACCACACCCACTATCCTATCCAGTCTGTATTTTGCCAGAAAACGCTCTTTACTCTAAGGGTTACTTGTGCAAAGTTTTAAGACTCTAACAATTGAAGGTCTCCAGGAACACGATAATAGTTTTTCACTTTGTATAGGTGGTACCACATCCACTGCCCAAATCCAGTTTGTAATTGGGTAGACTATGCGCTTTAGCATAGGGGTACTCGTGCAAATCTTCAAGGGTTTGTCTATTGTAGTTCCAAAGGAATAGGATAATAATTTTTCATTTTGTATGGGAGATACCACGTTCACTATTCCAATTCAGGCTGTGTTTAGCTTGACTATGTACGTTAATGTGGGTGTTATTGGTGCGATATTCCAAGGTACTACCTATTTCAGTTCTCTAGATAAACGATATAATTTTTTACTTTGTTTGGGGGGTACCACGATCAATGTCCCAATCCAGCCTATGTTTTTCTAGAGTATTCCCATGGGTATGAGGGTTACTTTTAGCTACTTTCAAGACCACACCTATTAGAGTTCTCTATATAAACGATAATAATTTTTAACTTTGCACATGAGTTACTCGTGTCAAGTTGCAAGGCGCTATCTATTGTAGTTCACCAGCATCGCGATAATAATTTTCCACTTTGTATTGGAGGTACCACGCCAACAATTCCAATCCAGTTTATCTTTTTCTAAACTTTGTATGTTAATATAAAGGTTACGGGTGCAAGGCGCTACCTATAACTGTTACTAAGCTACATGATGATAAATATTTACTTTGTATGGGAGATGTCACGCCCACGTCGAATATCAAAAAATAAGCACCTATTTTACCAACCTTATATCTGGTAACAAACTGTGATAATTTCAAAAAGTTCGGTTCACTGGTCTAGGCATCTAAAGCTTTCCGATTTATTATTTATTGTATCTTCAATATCTTTGAATTAACAATAATTACTCATATCTTAAGTCTTAAATAAAAAATATGCTTTTTAAGTCCAGACAGTGCTGGGCAAAAATATTGGTTTGTTTTACGGATTTTGCAATCATTTGCGGGTCATCCCTCTAATATACGGCCAAGAAAAGCAGTATCTCTTCTTTTTAGTCGAATGTAACCAGGTTCATTTAATATGTTACGAGCCCAAGGGTTTGGATGAGATTCAAGCTTCTTTAGATATGTTACTGCATGTTTCGCTATTTCTGCTTTGAGTGATGCATGTTTAGGTCTTTGTGGATGTTTGTTTATTTAAATTAAAATTCAATTAATTGTTTAATTGATTCAAATAAATATTTGTTTAAAACAGAACAAAAAAAATATCTAAATTAACAAATAATTAAATCAATTAATTATCTAATTAAAATTTAATATGAAACCAATTAAAACTTTTATTTGTGAAAAAAAATGTTCTATGTTGTTTATTATTTTTATTTTTTTACTTAAAGTTAATGTTATTTTATTGAGCCTTGATTCAACAATATTTGGAATACAATAAAATTTAAAATAACAAATTTGAAAAATTTGAGATTGTAACGTAATGTCTTAAAAAAATATATATAATGAAAACAAACAGTATCAAACTTAACAATAAATGTACAATCTCTTTTAAGAAAATAAATCAATAACTAAATGCAAACGCCTTTGCTCCCGAGCCTAACAGTTTCGTGAGTGTTTAACAACTCTAAAACAAAAGAATAAAACTTAAATCTAAACTTATAAATAAAAATAAAAAAAGAAAAGGAAAACAAAAACCACTGTGTGAGCCAGGATAAGATTTCTTAAAGAAATCCGGCAATGAAACAGCTAAATAAGAGTCAATATCTTCATTTTGTAAACCAAGCGGAGATAAATACGAAGTATTAGTCCAGCTATTGCTGCTTTGAGAATTAATTATTTCTTTAATAGAGTCATTTTCATGGAAAGACAATCTGATAATAAATTTCTTAATTAATTGGAATACATAAATGCTCAAAGGAACAATAATTCTTTATAAATAACATCGTTTGAGTATCTTTTATTTCTTGAAATAAAATTTTTACCACTGCAAGGACGTTAGACTTCCTCTCAAATATTTCAAATCTTTTCATTAAAGAAGGTGAAATAAAAAACCAAATTGGAAATCCATATAATAAAACTGGTGTTAAATATGTTTTATAAATTAAAAGTTTTGTTTTCACAGGAAGAGATTTATTTAAATACGTCCTAAACAATGATTAACTTGGTAAGCTTTGTTTAAAACCGAATTTGCCATATGTTCGTTAAATTTAAAGAGTTTATTGAAAATAATACCAAGGTTTTTAAATTTATCTCTGAAGGGAATTTCAATGCCATTTAAGAATAGTTTTAGATTTTTTCTCTGAGGGACAACAAAATAAGCACATTTACCAGAGGCATTTCTTAAACAAATTGCTTCACTTTTTGAAGTATTAATTTTAATTCCCCAGAAATCATAAAAATCATTAACTTTCCTTAAATGTCTAGACACAATTTTAAGAGCCTCTAAAGGGGATTCGTGGTGAGCATAAAGTTCAATTATGTGAAGATCAAGTCCTATCAAATACATTTTAAAAAGTATTCCACTATGAATGGCTCTGTCAAAAGCTTTTTCAACGTCAAGCGAAACTGCTACTGTACAAGAACCTTGTCTTAAATTACAAATAACGTCATTTTGGAATTTCAATAAAGCGTCCACAGTAGAATGACCTTTTTTAAAACCGAATTGCAAGTTGGGTAAATCATTACCAATTAAATTATAATCCATTTTATTACGAATTAGTTTTTCCAAAAATTTTCCTAAATTTGATAACAAAGAAATAGGTCTAATATTATTAATATCAATAGAGTTTGATTTCTTTTAGAAATTTTCCAACTATGAGCATTTTACTTATAAATTAAGTGTTAACCACAAAAAGTGGGTTAATGTTTGCAAAGTCAAGCAAATTGTTTTTCACTCCGTATGTGAACAACTTTGGCATTGACTATAACGTCACATTTGCTTAAATTTCACATCACTAGAAACAATATTGAAAGCGTATTGAGATTATTATCATTAAACAAATTTAACCAATTTTTAGAAATTACTACAAAGTTAAGTTTGTTTTTATATACAATCCAATAGCAAGCAATTGAGTTATTTCTGGTCAGTAGGGTGCACTTTCAGTCTACTAACACCAATTACATTTGATTGTTGCATAGTAAACAAATTGAGTTCAAATGTTGTATTTATCCTTATACGAAATTGATGCAGTTGTATTTTTCCTACAAAAGGTTTTTCTTCCATTTTAGAGACCCAGAGAAATTTATAATTGTATATATATATATATATATATATATATATATATATATATATATATATATATATATATATTTATATATATATATATATATATATATATATATATATATATATTTTTAGTTCAATACATAAGAACCAGTTTTATTATTTGTATCCCAAGAGCTGATGGGCTATTGCTCTGAAATCAAATTTAGTCTTAAAATTTATTTCCTTTAAAATTAAATAAACTTATAATAATATCTATACCCCAAGAATTGGTAGGTGTTGGAAGATATTATATGTACGTAATGTTGCTAATGGCTAAACGACTAAAGGTAATGGATCAACACCAAATATTTAGTATACTAAACAATAAAAATGCTCATTGAAAGTAGGTTGCCGTAAATTATATTTCGGTGGCCTATAATCATAGAGAACGGAAGGGAGCCGAAAAGGGGCCCATTATGGATGCGGCCTGCTTCGATATTCCCCCTACCTTAATATAAATAATAAAAATAATTTTTTCTTAGACTTTATGTCGAGCTTGTATTCAAACAATAAAATATAAAATAAAAAAAATTTACTTCGGGGAATATCCCCTTGGTGTCCTCAGCTATCAAAAATATTTTAGAAGGCTTTGTATTCTAATAAAAAAAAACCCGAAAGGGACGGTTAGAGGTTTAGAATGGTCACTGTGACTTTTGCGCTGCAGAAAGTCGTTCACATCTACATGAACCAATTTTGTTGATTGCCCAGGTTTTGACTTAGGCTTAATTTTTAATTTAAAAAATCTATATCATCTGTAGCAATTGTAATCATAAATTTAATACAATATTCGACACCGGTGTTGCGGATCAGCTGGCTACTCGCTGCACATATCGACGCAATAAATATCATTACCTTATAAGCTTCCGCACAATTCTTCCGTAGAGCTCAGTGAAATATAGCGAATTCCACGATCCAACAAGGTTACCTTTTCGATGACAGATCTGCCCTGTGTTAAACTGATGACAATTGTAATTACGTACCTAATAGCATGATATCTAGATGGATATGCACTGCTACGACTACTGCAGAAACCCTCACATTGATTACTGGAAGAAGGATGTCAAGTACCTATCATACCACTGTCTTGTAGCACCAGTACTTCACGAGTCTATACGAACTATTGTACATGGAACTAAGTGCGATTAATAACTTCATGAGTTCTCTTTAAATCCTAACTGGTGTTCAATTGAGGCGTTAATTTTTTATGAGTTTTTTGAATTACTTTTCCCAACCATTGCGGTTTTCTCATACATCTTTTCTTATTTGCATTGCTGATATTCCTATTTCTTTCGCCTAATGCTAGGAACACAACTTGAACTTGAATTCATCGTGTTTGACGAAATTCGTCGATAATAATTCGCTATGTAAATTCTTCGTATGAAACGCAATACGACGAAAAATAAACGGCTGTTATAATTGGTAATGTTACTTAATGTTTGTGCATTGCAAAGAAAGAAAAAATACAAAGAAATTAATCAAAGAATTATAATTTTGTGAAAATCATTAGAATAATAAATGGAATGCTTATTATAGTAAAAGCTGTTTTGCTTGCACGCAAATGTTTAAGAATGAGATGGTTCGTACGGCCAGCTTACATTAATAATAAGGAAACGATCTAATGGAGTGACGATATCAAATAATAATTCTTATAAAATGAACCAACCAAATGAATAAAAACACAACTAAAAAATTTTTTATTGTTGGCTCCTATTTTGTACACTTATTTTAAATGCTATAAAATAAAATTAAATTGATTATTAAAGTAAAAAAAATTTTTTGAATAAAATCTTGAAACTAAAGCGAAACATGGTTACATTGTTCTGTTGTTTTCTTTGTACAACAAATTAAGAAATAGAAATAAATCCAATTCAATATGACGAATTTCGACCACCGTCATAACTGTGTACGTTTTCATATAAACATATCGCTCCTTTATTGCAACGTAGTCATATCTCGAAACATCAAAAATTTGAAGTTACTTAAGCAAAATAACTCCTTGATAGATTTTTTATATGTAAGAAAAATGTTTGCCTTATATCACAATCTGAACCGATATTATAGCAAATATATATTACGCAATGAGATAGCAGTGTTTACACTTTTATAACTTAAATTGCGTTTTGCCAAGTTTGATTTTTTTTTTTAAATTTGACTACGTTGCAATAAAGGAGCGATGTGTGTTTTATTTTTGACGACGAATATTCGCGGCCAAAAATTCCACGTTCGTCCCAGTTGTGTTCCCAGCGTAACTCTATTCTTTGCGACTTTCTTATTTATTTGTGAGTAAACAGGTCTTGGTGTCAATTGGATTTTGTTTTATTCCATAATTCTTTGACATTTTTATTTTATTTTGATTTCCGGTGTATGGCCACCTTAGCTGGCTTGGAAGAAGTAAAATGAGGAACTGCAATTTTCGATCTCGTTTTTCAGCAACGTCAATTACAACGTGGTGAATGCTGTATTTTAAGTTACATCAATCGTCTGTGGCTTATCGTTTATACAAGACACTTCATAGCCCAACAAATAATAACACAGCCGTATTAAAGCCGCATGATCATGGAGGCCAATTTACGGGCACATTACGCGAAATTATACTATCACCCAACGTTTTCTTTAATAAATTATTTGTGACACGCACTGTGTGGTATGTTGTGTCGTCTTATTGAACAGCATCATCTGAACATAGAGGGAATACATATATAATGGGATTTCGGTAGTGGCTTGTGAATTGTCTTCACTTCAAATGCTGCAGTTTTACATCAAACGTATCTAGTGAACAAAGAGAGCGCGATAAGTTTTCCGAACTGAACCGTATTTTTCGTTAAAATCTGCCCTTCACTTGTTGTAAGTAAGATATTGCTTTATGCTTATGTGGTCATAGGCTTTTCAACTTCATTTCCATACTTGTATACAAAAATTATTCTATTAAATGTTTGTTTTTTTTTTACTTAATTCTTTGGTAATTTTTAGTTATATTTTGCTGCAAATGTGAAAATTTGGGGAAATTTCGATTATTTATTTGAAGTTTCGAATTTTTTAATAATCTAGTATTTTTTCCTAATCTTTCGGTTTCCGTTAGTACAAACCAAAAAAGCAATAAAAACATACATATTTTTTTTGGCTATATCTCTACCATTTATAGACCGAGTTTACTAATTTTCAATAGCAAAGTTCTCTAAACACTAATTGATATACCAAGAAGTTCCACAAGATATATAGGTTCGTCAGAAAATCCGTTTCAACACGAACGAATAGGCTGGCATCGCTAAATTGACTGCCCTATGTATAACGCTGTATAAAAATTAAAAAAAAAAAAAACAATAACAACTCATAATGTCAGATTTTCATTTTTCTCAAAAGTGTTAACAGGTATGAGGTGTTGACATGACGCACATATCAAGCAGTATTAATTGAACAACAGTCTTATATTATATTGGTAGTGAGATAAACGTGGCAGAGTTTCGAGAATATTTCAGACTATTACTTAACCTCGAAGTTAATACTGTGGAGCTACATTATGCTGCCAACTTTATAACGGATCAGCAATTAGATCAAGCTTTCTCTGTTCAAGAAGTCAAAAATCAACTCGCTAAGGTTAAGCACAACAAGGCACCGGGTGAGGACCGAATTCAATATGAGTTCTTCATTAATGCTAGTGATAAATATTTAGAATCTCTTACTCACACATTTACACAAATCTTAAATGGCCAGTCATCGCACAAGGCTTTTCAGAACAGCATAATATTTCCCATTTACAAAAAAGGAGATATCAGCCAACCTAGTAGTTATAGAGGGATAACATTTATGAATTGTATCTCTAAAATAATGATCGGAGTACTTAATGAAAGAATATCCCAATGAGTACACGAAAATGATATATTAAATGAATACCAAGCAGGCTTCAGAAAAGGATACTCTACGGCTGATAATATATATAATCTGACAGCTATAGTCAATATAAAGTTTTCCGAGAAACGAAAAGTTTACGCATTTTTTGTAGATTTTAAGGCAGCTTTTGACAGGGTTCCAAGAAATTTCTTATTATACAAATTGCACATGATGGGGTTATCGTCAAAAATAGTAAATTTTATTTATCAAATATACCAAACCACTTTATCAGCAGTATAGACAGGTACAGAACTCTCAGATTATTTTGAAACGCAAAAGGGAGTGAAACAGGGTTGCCTCTTATCGCCTATGCTGTTTGCCCTATACTTAAACGACATTCATGAACATATCGGCGGTGGCTTATTTATAGATGACACTAATGTGCGTGTTTTGATATATGCTGATGACATTGTCATTCTAGCTGAAGATGTGGATACTCTACAAACGATGAGCAATAACCTTGAAGAATACTGTCGTACTAGGGGCATGGAGGTTAACCTTACGAAATCTGAAATTATGATATTCCGAAAAGGTGGGAGAATAGGAGCCAAGGAAAACTGGAAGTTTAATGGTGAAGCTGTACGAGTTGTAAATGAATACAAATATTTAGGAATTTTATTAACACCTAAAATGACATATGATAAACATGTAATACAAAGAAATAATGCAGCCAAAGTCAGCATTAACACAACATGGAAGAACCCTGTTGGACGTAAAGAAGTATCCTTAAAGGCAAAAGGGAAAATATTTCTAGCAGTGTGTAGAGCTATTCAATGCTACGGAGCACAAGTATGGGGTAATATGCATTTCGACGAAATCGACAAACTACAGAGGTTATTCACGAAACGTATTTTAAAAATCCCAGAGAACTCTCCAAACTACGTGTTGGCCTTGTAAACAGGGCAGGAAGATAATCATATCTACTCGTACAGTCTGCATCTAAAATATATTTATAAAACAATTTTTGAATATGAACAGAGAAGACTACCTCACTTGTTATCTACTAAGATTATTGCCAAAAACCTATACTGGTATAAAGATGTTAAAAGTAAACTGATGGAGAAACACATAAGCAACATCGATTTATATAAAAATAAAGACAGGTGGAGCGAAGCTGCCATAAAACTTATAGATTCAATGAAAGAAGAAAAGTACCAAAAACATTTAAGTAATGCTCAGAAAAGTGAGAAAAGTATATACAAACATTTAGATTATTCTAAATGGTCAGCATACTGCAATGAAAACTATAACCAAGATCAGATATCTCTGATAATGAGGGCAAGAGGGGACCTTATAAGATTAACCGGAAACCAATACAATGAAGGTAGCTCTACGTTATGCTCCTTATGTAATCTGAGAGAACCCGAAACAACTTTTAATTTTATAAGCAAATGTCCCGTATTAAAGGCAATACGAATCAAACATTTACGACGTGAACAACTTAATGATAGTGAAGTGGTACACGTTCTCAATGGTGGAGAAGATGCTTATTGGCTAAGCCTTTTTTATTTTTTGAAAGAATATTTAAATTATAGAAGAATGCTTGTATCTGAATTTAACTTTTAATCAAAATAGTATAAACCTATTTTCCGGCAGACGGTCGTTATAACCATGCTGTAAACTCTTTATTGTATATTGTAGTCTTATGTTGCAGTTCGTGTAGGGACTCATTTAGTCTGACTACCCCAATTATTTTTCTCCTATGTTTTTTTTATTTATTTTTTTTGTTGTTTTATCAATAAGTTATTTATAAGAAGACTTGAAAAGAAATGTTCTGGTACTGATGCCATGTTTTTGTGTCTTTATTTACCAAATTCAATTCAATAGCATGTTATTCTCAATTTATTTATTATTCATGCTTTTATTATTATTATTATTATTTTGTAAAAGTTCTGTCAGTCATTAAATTTATACAAAAAAGAAAACTTAAATATTTTGTATGAATATAAATATGTGTGTATTTTGTCTATTAAACCTAAATATTTCGTAAGGCAAGTTTAGGAAGTATAGGGTAATCACATAAGCGGATATATATTTTGTAGTATTTAACTAAAATTAATGTTAAAGTTATTATTACCCAATTTTATGGCAAATTACCAATTAATATTTTACAGATAATTTAAAGTTTAGTTGAGATAAAAAGACAATTTCCAGGCACATTTTACTGGTTGCTTGTGGGACATTGAACTCGAAACAGACACTGGTGTAATTTTACTGCCAATGTATTAAGAATTTTAGTGTTATTGTTGCTATCTATTATGTAGATTAATTATTTTTGTAGATTTAAATAAAAAAGCTATAACTTTATTTTACATTAACAATTGTATTTAATCTTGAATCTCCTTCCTCTAAGGACAACAAAATGATTTGTTTCTTGCTAAATGTTATTGATGGCTAATAAAAGTTTCATGTTTGTCTCCCAAAGATTTTGTCTAGTAAATTATTATACCTTTTTGTTGTTTTATTTGCTTCTGAGTGTCCTGTTAGAGCCTAATAAATTTTAAAAACTTGTCTACCTCGGTGAGAGACAAACATACTTAATATTTGTTCGATTAAGCCACGTTCACAAGAATACATTTGTGTAATTTTTAGGACGTTCGTTTTTTATTAAAATATTCTGCCTAGTTAGGATATTATATATTGTTAAGAAATATAGTGTAACGAATTTTTTCTTAATAAAACGACGAATCTGAGTGTTTTCTTAATAAAATCTGTATTTTGATATCAAGCCGGTTTCTGAAATGGATTAATGAATACCCCAATATTATACTACCCTAAGAGCCTGTAATACAAGTTTAGGAGATTTGGCATAACAATTTATAAACTTTACTATACATTTACACACGTAAAGTAAAGAGTACGAAGACAATTTGCTAATTCTGTAGTTTTTTTAATAAGATTATTTTGCCCAAAAAGCGTTTTATTACTCAACATAGTCTCTGTGAAAGCTCGATAGATTGAATCAAGTATATTTTTTTTTAATTCCCCACAAATAATAATTTTTCGCAAAATCCTTTAAATAGGCTAAATAGGTTTCAATGATGACGTCTTCAATTGCCCCAAATCTCTTACTACCCAGCCATTTCAAGGATTTTAATCTGGATACTATTGTTTAACGTAGGTAAACTATAAATTTACTGAATTAGTATTTTATACAAATTTAAGAATTATTGAATATTGAATTATTATTTAAATTATCCAGTTTATTTAGAATTTTGAATTATAACATTAGATGTTTCAAGCTTGGAGGTTTCTGGCTTAAGGCATTGGATTTGACAAAAATTACGTTTAATAATAACGAGTTAGTATAACAATTTTCCTTTTTTCAACCAAAAAGGCGCCATGCCTAAAATAGTGATTGCCTCTGTCACTTTTAAATCCGTTCTACATCAGTCCAAGACACCATAAGTAACCCAACTCTTGGATTTTTGCTGTAAAGACTACACCCGTATGGGCTCGTGCATTATCTTGATTACGGCATCAATCGAGCAGATTGCTTTTCCATATCTAAAGGATTAAACAAAAGCAATGTGCCTGCTCGTTTGAATTTCTACATTCCCAACCAGTTAACGCACTTTTATTCCCTGATCGTATATTCAGCTTTTCTTGATGCCGATCTGAGTGTTTTGTTGCAACGTCTGTTTATATACGTAATGTTTAAATGTACGAAAGTAAAAAAAAATTATTCATTCGAATATTATAAAACTTTAAAATAAAATAAAAAATATCCGGGAAACCATTTAAAAAAGTCAAAGAGGTGTATATTCAGCAAATTTTATAGGTATACTTTTGGCCAACATTGTTTTTTCTGTGATCCTTTGGCAAGAAAGAGTATCATTGTGGTATAGCCACAAGAACCATATAATCTTCTGTGTAACAATAAGTGATAGAATATATTTTTTTACAATAAATAATATTTTTGAGAAAAATGAAACCTTGACATGTTGAAATGTTATTGTTCTTCGAAAAATTTCAAACAGCGATTAGATCAGGGTGGTATTTTATTCAAAAGTATTATTACTTGTGTTATTGTGTGAATTGGCCCTAAATAGTTATTACGCCCAAAAATTGGTTGGTTTGAACTATATAATTTTTGTTAAACTTGAAACCACAACTAAATTTTTAAATGTATTTAAGAGTAATATAGTTAGTATTTATATCCATAAAATAATATTAATAACATTAATAAAATTTATTAGCCGAACTAACAAAGGCTTAAGTTTATTTATTCTCTTTTAATCCCTCTTTCTATTGAGAGAAAAAAAAGAGAAATAATATTTATAAATAAAAATTATGAAGTGCAAAATTAAAAGTAATAAAGATAAAAATGTATATCAGTTATTTATTCGACCTTTTTGGGTCGAATAAATAACATCGAGCTCTTCGAGCTCGAGGTCAATATAATAAAAATCAAAAATGTATTTAGCAATCTTTTATATGTAATAGTGAATATATAAAATATATTTAATCACATATGTATATTCATATCGTCATATTAAATGCAAACGGGCGTAACTACACAAAATTTCGAAATTGAGTTTTTTACCGATTATCGTTCGTTTTATCAAAATACATGTTCGTGCAAAATTTTAGATTCCTGCGATCAAAAATGGCGATTTTATTAACGAAATTCAAACGGACGTAACTACAAGTGCGTGTATTTCTAAATGCAAGAATACGTAACTACACATTTATATATACTTAGAGAATTAAAATACCAAAGAAAAAGTGGCAAAATCTCCAAGACTTAAACCCATTAGTACCAGCCGCTTGCCATAATTTTTATTATAATATTCCCTCGAAAATTAAATATTTGTTTTCGACTTCTTTTAAATGATTTTTTTTTATAAAATTTACTGAATTTTTTATATAAAATTTCTCACTTTCTGTAGTTTTTATTTTAAAAATTAATTACATAATTACTTAGGCTTAAGTTCTTAATTATAAAGAGATAAAGAAAAAATTGGCCACTAGCCGAGTGGAATGCATTTTCTAGACGGCTACGTCCGTCATCAGCATTCTTCGTATCTATCTACAAGGTAGTTTAAATTGTTATTAATTTTCTATTTAAACAAACTTATCAAAGAAATAGGATATGCATTCCACTCTACTGGTGTCCAATTTTTCTTTATCTTTGTAATTAAGAACTTAAGCCTAAATAATTAATTTATTCGTTTCAAAATAGTTCAAATAAAATTCATATAAAATTACATAATTACATTTTATTTTATAATAAAATATGTATAAAAATTTAATAAAAAATTTAAAAAAAGGAAATATATTTTTATTCAGAAGTGTAAACAATTCAAAATGGTAAAATTCAAAAAAATAGGTAATGTTTTTAGTGGATTTCTGGTTTACTATAACAGATAAGATAAATAATAAAGTCAAATATCTCTTAAACTGTAAGAGACTAGAATACTAGTATATAGTGAGCATGTTTTTCCTTAACTTTTCAAGTAGTTTTCGATAGTACAAAATTATTTTTAATCGGAAAGTTATACGGACCAATAGATTTTAAACACCCGATTGCCAACTTTGTTCCACTGTGCTAGAAATACACAAGTACTAAAACATCGCTTTGATGTTTTAGTACTTGTTCGCGGAAAGTCAAAAGAACGTAACTAACATAAAAACTTAAGTGCTCGAAAAAAAAAATTAAAAATATCTTCACCAATAAATAAATCCGCACAATTTAAGTAAAATTTACAAAAATTGCAAAGAAACCATAATATTTGTTGACTTTAGAAGGTTTTTTGCTTCTCCTGAAAATAATAAAAAGTGTAGTTACGTCCGTTTGCATTTAATATGACGATATATAATTACAAATTATCATAATATGCATTTTTATTATATATGACGCAGGCTGACGAAAGGGACTTTATCTTGTCGGAACGCAAAACAATCAGGTCAAAATCTAAGAAATCGACGAATCGATATAAAATTTTGTTTTGTCCCATACTGAAAGTCCGCGAACATATTATGATTATACAATATCATTACTAATGTATTATTATTATAATATGATTATTTTTACATATATTTTTTATTGTATTTTATCAAATTATTATATTATATAATAAGATGGTTCTAACAATAACATTATTATGATTAGTGTTATTATTTGCCTTGTTTACCTGCAACGACATAACTCTCTTAAGTCGTTTTTGCTCCTAGATTACATTTGCCTCAGCCATGTTTTTTCTGTGCGTATTTATTTCAGTAAACTCATTAAAACGAAATAAAAATAATGCTCGTCGAAATTTAAAAAAAAAAAACTGAGAAACAGTTGTGGACTCAAACGAGTATGAAAAATTTTTCTACAAAATTTAAGCTGCTTGTGATCTCGGAAGTTCGACGCAGACTTTTTTTATGATTTAAATCTACATATGTATGTACACTAGTGTTAAATATTGTTATTTCTTAAAATGAAAACCAAATCAGATCATTTTTAAAAATATCGCTGGCGCTAGGACATACATACACAATTAGCCAATTCACTATGTTTGCTATTGTGTTCTATTGTCCTATTGTCATAAATATTTATGACTGTTATCCAAATGTTGTTGGTATTTCTCATTAAAAAATATTATATGACAATAGTACTTTGAAACCTAAGTTTTCTCATCGTGCTATTGAATTCAGTGATGCCACACTCATATTTCTGCGTTTTGTGTTTCGAAAAGTTGGCATGATTGATTTATTATATGTTTTCTGTATGTTTATGTGTAGTTGTATGACGTTTATTGAAATACACAATGGCTGACATACGACAGGTCGTTCACAGTAGTGCTATTTGACCCTAAATAGCACTTTAGGAATTTAGCAGACATAGTGAATTGGCTAAATGTTTTTTTATTGGAAATAGTATTAAAGTATACCATTTACCACAAGCAGCCAAATGTATGATTTCCGGATCCTTGAAGGTAGGCGAGTTGATTTAACTATTTACGTGTATCCATCTGTTCATGTTGTTTCTAAGAACCCCAAACACTTGAGTATAGCCAACTTGAGGATATAGTTTCTATTATTTTTTCATCAGTAAAATCGATCCATAAATGAAAGAGATGTAGACAAAAAAATAGAATATACTTTTATTTAAGAAAATTTGGTTGATGATCGGAAAGGCCAACACCAAATTTATTTTTATATATAAAATATATCTACCATCGTATTATATTGAATTCATTATTGAGTATTTTTTTAGACTACTAGGTTTTTTACCCCGGGTTGCTTACGTCCAGTTTTATAGTCTTATACACCGGTAAAATTATTAACCATTTAAAAGCTTTTTTAAAAGGGTTTAATTTTGCAGCGTTAGCCAACGGCTTCATCATATACGACTATGCAATAAATATGAAACTCTCTAATTTTTAGAAATATTAGTTTTATTGATTCATGCTAAATGTTTCCATTTAAACTCCTACTCGCAATTTAACATTTTGTTTTACTTAACACAAAAGAAAATTTTTTTTAAATAAAATGAGTTTCGAAGTTGAAACACTTGCGTAGATCAAATCAACAGCGAAACCTCTTAGGTCAAATCTATCACGCTTACCATTAAAAATACTCAAAGGAACAATTTATTGAAATCGGTTTCGGAGATTTTGTGCAAACACTGAAATACGTATTTATTTTACATAAATTGCCTTTATAACCCTTTTCTTCCTCTCTGAGACTGAGTTTCGAAAACAGGCATAGCTAATTGGAGCATCTATTTAAGGATTAATCTGTTTCTCATTTTATTACAATCGGAACAAATTAAAAAGAATTACCGTTTACGCTCTTTTCTTCAATCTTGACCATGGTTTTAAATACGGACGTAGCCTATTGGATCTAATAGGATGTTGAAACGTAACAGCCATCTAAAATATACGTTTTTGAGGCTTTTTCCCCTCTGGGTCTTAGTTTTAAAAACAGATATAGTCTAGTAGATCTTAAGGACTCAACTAAACTTTACATTTTTCCCCATTGACTCCTAGTTTTAAAATGGACAAAGGCTAATGTATCTTCTAGATAATTATGTATCTATTATTTCTTTATTTATATATTTATTAAATGTTACAATACAATAGTAACAATTAATTTTAACTTAATTTAGACAATGAAACAGCCCGTGTTTTTTTGTGGAAATCTAACTTACAACCACCAGACTGATAGACTAGCATACTACCTACTAGCCAACTAGGGCACCCAAAGATGTATCTCTTTTTTAAACTTTATTAAAATCAATTTACTAATTAAGCGGTTCAAAAATGGCCAACACCTTAAAGTTGATTTTAAACCAGTGGGCACTGTTGAAATTTGGCTCAATCCCTAAATTGTAATGACTCAATAAAAGAAATTTTGCTAATGTTCTCAATTTATGGGTTTTTTGCAAATTTGGGTTAAGTTACATTTAACTTGGACAAACACTAACCCATTCAATAGCTTGTTTGTATGAAAACAAACTATAAATCTTAATTTTTATATGCTCGCATGTGTGTGTAAAGCCATGCACATACTAATACAAAATAAAAACTAAAATTTTGGGCCATTTTATTATGTGGACTTTTTACCTGTGAAATGTTAAAATGTTTCTGTAGCAAAAGCAGCAAAAAGAGCATTAAACGAAACAAGCAACAAAATATTATATTACCATGAGTCAATTTGCAACAATAAAAAAGATTATATTGATGTGGCTGGCTTGTTTGTCCTTTTGGTTGAAATACTAAACTAATATTTGTACTGCTGATCAAATGACTTTTGACAATAAATATTAAATTTCTATACGTGTTTGAGAATGTTTTTCTTCAGTTTCAGTTTTACAGTTCACAAATTCATTTATTATTCATGTAGTTGAATTCATGACTTAATTAAATAATAAAAATTAAAACAAAGCAAAAATAAAATTAGTAGTCAAATGCAAATTGTAAAATATTAAATTTCATAAATCAATTTCATTATTTAGTTACCAGTATAATTGTCAAGAAATATAAGAAATAATAATGCAAGTTTGTATATCTAAACAATTCCTATAATTGTATATATGTACTTCTTGGAACCTAGCCTGCAAGGAATACTGCATGTGTGTTAAGCAACATATAAAAGATATATCAAATATTTTTGAGTTGTAACACTCTGCAAATATTTAAAACGAAACACAATTAGAAGAACAATGTAAGAGCTTTAATTGCTAAAATGGAACTACATGGCTACAATACGTCCTTAAGGATCGTTGGTATGGTGGACAGCTACAACTAGGAATTATGCAGTTGAGCAACTTGTATAAAATTACAATAGACCTTCATTTAATAGCTGTATTCGCTAGCAGTGCTGCTATATTGTCTGCATTCATATGGTAAAGAACTAGGATGTACGGTCATCATAGAATCTTATATTTGAAGGCTTCTTCCGACTATTTAAAACTTTTATAGCTTTTCAGGGCATTGTTTTTTTGTATGTGGGAATGGAGAAGGGGCAAAATACTGCTTTACGCATCTGTAGTAAAATTAGGCGTTTCAAGGAATTGACAGACAATTGAAACAATGTTGGGAGTGCTTCCGTTGAACCCATTTATTAGTTCAACGACTGCAATGTCAGCTTTGCGTATGAAAAACGATGGTATTTGGCATAGCTTTGGGCCGGACATAGGGCAAAATAGTATCCTGGACGTAGTTAGTAAGGAGGTCCGGAAAGTATGAGTAGTCTATGGAACGCATGAATATATAAAAAATTGTTAAAAAACTCCATCGAACACTCATTGCGGAATGCAATATACACTGATGGTTCTCTTACGGTACGGTAAAGCAGGAGCAGGCATATTCTCGGCTGATTTTAACCTAAGTTGTTCAATGGGTGAACTCATTAAACCTGAAAGGAGGAGGAAGCTAAGTGTAGGCAGGCTAGAATGGTGTTCAAAACGCCAGGAAGGCTGGGATACAATAGGGGTACCTGGATAGCTGCGTTGGTGACAGGACATAGAATCTTCAAGTATCATATCGTCAAGATGAGAATCCAAGAAGACTATAATTGCAGAATATTCCTGGAAGAGGCTTAGACGGCAACGCACATTGTGTGTGATCGTCCAGCACTGGCTAGCACAATACTTAGAACCACTAGCAGAAGCTTGTTAAGCTTGTGGATGCCATGAGGGACCTGAGACTAGCAATTACTAAAGATTGCGTGATGAGGAAGAAGGTCGACAGTTACCTGTCGACAATCTGAAATTACTGAACTCAAAAAGAAATGCTGGTGTACTGCAAGCGACTCAATGAAAATAAGGTTACAATAATTATAATTTGTTTGCCTATAATCATTGGGGCGGTAGGGGGTCAAAAAGATACTTATTACAATAATAATAATAAACACCAGGGTATACACTGACTTTTAAATGATGTCCTCTGTTCTTAGCTCTGGAATCTTTTCAGAATAATACAGTTTACGACTCTTCTATCGTCTTCCCAACAGTGAAAATGTTTTTAAGGCAGGGAAGCATATGTTGGTGGACGGTCGGCATTTTCGTTGAGAGTCGTCAATTGCACGTTGCATCTTCAAAGCTACTAGGACAATGTAAGTTGTCCAGCTGTTGTCACCTAGTGTCGGTATGAGCACATAGTGACTTTTTTTTTTGGGGATTGAACATGCGGACAGAAGAGTGCCTATGTATTTTATATTATTACTTTTGCATTTTTGTATACTTTTATTTAGAAATATTTTAATAACAATATTGTGTTTTTAGCTTTTTGCAGCAAAAATGGCAAAAACAACTTTGCAACTAAATTTCTAGTAATGAAAATGGAAATTTCACTTCATAAAAATGAACAGTTCGATTAACAAAAACTTGGTCTCCACAATATCTTTGGTGTGCACAAGATTTGTGTACACACGCAAGGACAAAAAATAAATAAAAAATAATTTAAAGATTCAGCTACAATAACCGAAAACATTTAATTTGTCTTAAACTGAATACATTAAATTAAATATACTAAATTACTCAATTAATAAAAATAAATAATTAAAATCTGGCACCAGATACTAATGGGTTAATAGAGTTTTTATTTTTAATTGATTTGTTTGTATTAAACAACATGACTACAACAGCTTACAAACACATCTACTAAACTTAATTTTTATTGGATTTTTTCATGTCTACTACTCACATACACATATAATAAAAACAATCCAATTACACTTACAGACATATACAGTATGAACAAATGGTTTTATAGAGTAAAAAATAACTACAGCAAAATATTTAATTTGTAGCATGTGGCATACAAGCAATTTACATTTTTACGAACTAAAACACAAATGTTTCTGCACTTTCAAATCTCTTGTAGCTGTTGGCTGCTGATGATGTCGATGAAACAATATCACATTTTAACATCATTCGAATCAATATCCAGGAACAAAAAATTAATTTGAAAAAATTGTTCGCCTGACACCGACTTTTTTGCATTGATATGGCTTACAATTTGAACTGATTTTATTAAATTTAGTTTAGTTGTTAATCTTGTATTTTTTGTAAAATATATTTTGTAGTTAAATGAAATTAGTCCGAAGGGCACAATTTTTTAATATTATTTATTCAGTCGTATGTTCAGTCTAAAAAAATTATACTTTATTTAGGCCATATTCATTGTTTCTGTTGTCATTTTTAGTTACTCCCTCATTTGTTCGACCCAGAAAAGCCGGCCAAAATTTTTTTTTCTTCTGACTAGTCGTATTTTTATCTCGGCAGTTATAGCAATAAACAAAGTTGCCACATCTGTGGATCGGAAAACCCGCAATTCACAGGGAGAGACACTTTGTTAGTATTGTTAGTTTTTTTTTCGAAAATACTGCTGAAAACGGCAATGCAGTTAATGACTACTACAGAGACATGATTACGGGCTTTTTATTGATTGAAATGAAATATATGTATGATATATAATCTTTAGTTTCAGAATGTTGATGCACAATGTCAGACAGCTTATCAAATAAAGTTGGCCGCCGCGGAGTTTCGATTTCACCCCTTTGCAATTATTCTCTTGGGGTGCCGCTAAATAGCGATGCGAATAATTCAGAAACGATTGACATCCTTAAGAGTAATATCTTCTAAGCCTGTTTACATCTGAACAATGACGTCTATCATCAATTGCTTCTTATTCATCATGCTTTTCTTTTATATGGTTTTTTATCGTGGTTGAAGTGGCGCCATTTAAATTATTTTTTTTGATATTTTTATAATAATTTTTCTTTTCGTCATATCGTTGGCATTATATTTAAATTTAATTACTCGATAATGTTCGCCGTTTAGTTTCTTAGATAATAATTTTGTGAAAAATAAAAAGAAAGTAATTTGTACTTTTTGTTAATTTAGAAAACACCTAACATTTTTGCATTTTATGCTTTTTACTTCGAAGCTACCCTGAATCGTCAAAAAGTCTTGGAAAATTTGACTGCGCCGCCAGCCGCAAAAGTCACCTGAATGAAATCGTGTTCCATAAATAATCGAAATATTTGTTATTTCTAATGAAACCATAAAATACTAAATGAAATTAAGGGTATTTCACTTTATTTAATTTTAAGAAAGATGTTTGTATTTGCACCACACCCGTTACAAGAATTGGCTATAATCATTGATATAGTCCTACTTCAGCGCCTTTGGTTTAGGACAAGAATTTAAAAGTCGGAAGATGAACTCAATATGACGAGAGACGCATTTACCTTAAAACGACAACGCTGTTAAATTTGTAATTAATTAATTAAGAAAAACTTTACCAGTTTTCATTCAAATTCTCAAACAGACATTTTACTTTCAGCGTATAATATTCTAATCTTTTACTAATCAAATTGTTAAAAATTGATCTCATATGATTTTCTAAACAAATGATAAACTAATGAGCAATATTTTTCCTTGTTTGACCTTGAGTCCTAAGTAGTGCTCTCAAAAGTACCTCATGAATTGGGTCCCACACCAAATTTTAAGATCCTTACTTTTGTAGCGCTTCAGATTCAGGTTTATCTATTTACTTTATGTAAAGGTACCCATCCCTGTATAATTACTCAGAAACATAGGCTTTGTTTAAAATTCTAAAATTATTGTAGAGTTCTGTAAATAGTATTTAAAATTTTCCGCTGACAAAAATAAAAAGTGCTGTCAAGTTTGCAGTACCTTTAAATCAATCTACGAAATGAAATATTTTTCAGAAAAAAGTATCCTATTTTTAAACCGAGAAACTGAGGTACCTCCCCATAAAATTTTATTAAAATTCAGTGGTTTTTATGTGGTGCGAACACAGACGGACAGACAGACAGACAAAAAATGCTCTTTCGTATTATATGCAATAGAGCAATCTGCTGCTGGTGTTTATGTGCACCAGCAGCAGATTTTCCAAAAATAATTCATGCACAGAAATGTTTCTGTTATAGAGTTATTAAATGTATACATTTTACAAATCCTACCACATAACTTAAATTCCTGCTCCAGATATACGTAGGGTATCAAAATCAACTTGATTGTTGTTTAATTATTTTATTTGTAATTTTTGTGTCATTTTTAATCATTTAAAACTCTACACAAAAAACCCCAATAACATCTCTTACAAATTGCTCAAATTGACTGGCGTCATCCAAATACTGTCATTTTGTGGGGATGTAAAAATGTTTGAATGCCCAATTAAAAGACATTTAAATATGATTAAAATAAAAAAACATATATAAATATATATTTACGTGTACATAAATATAACATTTGTATGTTTATGCAACGTGCTACAGAATATATTTAATTATTAAATCGGAAAAATATCATATAATTTATCTAAATAACCGCAAAACCTTTGTTATTTGAATTTTAAATTCTACTGGAAAACAAAATATGAAATGCTAGTGCGAAGCGTGAAAAACCTACACTTTATGACTCTATTTGAAAGGGCACAAAATCAAAAATTAACCATCCCTTGCAATTGAATAATTTATTATTTATTAAATGTTACAATACAATTACAATTTATATTCTAACTTAATTTACTGAGCATGATAATATCAAAAACTTCTCTCGTTGGTGGGAATCAAAACCACAACCACCAGACTGATAGACTAGCACACTACCTACTAACCTACCGGGGCACCCAATAATTCATTTAATATTTTAGGTTACAACACATATATTTATGTTCTTATTTGTTAGGTTGTATAAGATAATCCTATTTTTTTAATTGTTAATTGGGGTTATTAATTTATTTTTTGCATTTAAGTAATTCAGTGCCGTATCAAACTGCAATACAAGAATTATCAGAATAAAATGGAACCCTGATCTAATAGCTTGGTTGGGCAATTTTCTCCTGGTTTTTATGCCTTTTTTGCTTCGATTATGGTCACACATAAAAGACCATTTTTTTCTAAAACCATGAAACTCAGCAGCAACCAACGGACAACAATGGGTAGCAGGGGTGGCACTACAGAGTTTGGTTTTTTAAAGTTTTAATCCTTTCTTTGCTTTGATCTGACCATTGTAGGCCTAATGAATGCAGGGTTGGACGTATAGGATGGAGGGGGAGGGTGCGGTTAAAAGCTTCTCAAAGCAAACGCATTCCAGTAGTCCTTAATGGATTGATTTATTGCTTGCTTATCGTCGAAAGCCAACCACATATCAAATATTTTCAATTATGTTTCGGTGGGGAAAATGGCGGGCAATTTAAGTCAAACATTTTGGATTGAAATAAATTCTTTTAAAAATTCTGTATTGAATTGTCTTATTGCAGAATCAATAGAATCTGAGCAAACACATCATTTACTTTAGAGAAAGTTGTTTATAGCAGAGTCATGTCAGTGCACTTTCAAATTCGAAATCAGTTGTGCCGTAATATGTTATAGTACCTCAGACCATAACTTCACCCTCTGTGCACTTTTTTCATATCGTGAAAATAATAGTTATCCAACCAAATTAATTTTTTCCATAACTAAAAGCCACTGGGCGCCACTCATAAAAATGACATTTTATTTGAATATCTATCGATGTCTATGGCTCTATAGCAAATTGTATTCGATTTTCTTTACGTGGTTAATTCCATGTCAAATCAACAAAGCACTTAAGATGACTACTTCAGATTTTATTAAAACTTTGTTCTTTTATATTCCTTGACTCCCTGAATCCAAATATAATTTTAAAGAAATATTATCTCTTACAGTTTTTTTGCTATAACCTTATAAAAATAGAAAATTATCGCTTTTTTCATATGCGCTTTTATATATTCTAATTCCAGTTCTATAAGCCCTAGGAAGTTGAGTAAATGCTTATTTTAAAGGGGATTTCATACGCTTTAAATATTAATCATGAAAAAAAAAAATTTTGAAAAATTTTTTTCTTACATACATATATTTTTTTATATATTTATTTAAATTGCAATCTATCATACATATGAGATAATAAGCAATTTTAATAACACATTAAACTGACATTTAAAGTTGAACATATAAAAGTACAACTATAGAAATAGAAAAAATATATTGTTGTTAACAAAAATTAATTTATATTATTTGTACCAGAAACAATTTAAAAAAGAGTAAATTATAATTTTTTTTTTATATTTAAAAAAAGTTTTATTAAAATCTGTGAGATAATGTTTTTTAATTTTCTTAAATTTTCCATATGTTTTTTAATGTGGCTTAGTCAGAACAATTTTAGAATGGGACCATGTTGGGATCAGAAGTTATATTATTATGTAAAAAAATAAAGGTAGTAATAGTTTGAGTTGAAATGTTTAATTATTGTGATAAATGAAGACTGCCACTGGTTCAACTTTAAATGCGACATATAAAAATATATTAATATTTTCTGTAAGTTAGCAATTTTTTTTGGAAAATAAAATACCGAAACTAACTTGCTAATTTTTCCAATTTTAATTCTAATGAATTTTTAATGTTAACATTTCTGCAGTTTAAGATAAACTCCGTGGCAACATATGACTAGTAATAATTTTTTATTAAAAATATATCGTTTTAGAGGCAAACTATTATTTTTAAACTCTTATTGAAAAATTTCTTCATGATATAAAATCGCTGAAAAATAAAAGCATTTGGGCAATTTGTCTTTATAAAAAATTGCCCAAAAACACCTAAAATTGTTGGGTTATTTTTTAAATGAAATATTACCCAATTTTGTATGAAGATTTCTTGGGCTATTCGTCATTTTTGCTTTTGAGTCATTTTTCGTAGGGTCATTTTGCTTGCAGCCGTAAGAACTAACTCCATTACTAGTTAAGTTTTTTAAGGTTTAAAAGTAAGTCATTAATTGCCAAGTACTTCTTTTGGCAATGCCTAATTTTTTGCTGTGTATAAATCAAATGCAAAACAAAATTAGAACATTTTGGTTTTAATAATATGAACGACAAAAAATATTTTTTATTTTTGAAAAAAGACCTATAAAATATTGCTCCATTAAACTTTAATGTTGTTATAATTTTTGCAATCTTAAGTAAATTCCCTTCTGATGACAGATAAAAATTTCTGCTGTCGAAAAAAATCTAATAAGATATGGCCTACTAAAAACTAATTTTTAGTGGTTCTTATCGTATGATAGAGAGTGCATATGTCGGTTTACCTATTCCATCTTAGATAAAACGGTATATCTCGTAAACTATAAGTTTGTCAACACTGAATGTAGATCTGAATTCCGACTGCAGTGAACTAATTGACGAGAGGGCAACGAAAAATCCGTAACTTTAATTTGATTGGAAATTTGATTTGCATGTTTTTGAAATGAACATACAAACTAACGTATAAAATTATACACGAACGATTAATATGTTTATTCTCAAGTCGACAAAATTCGTAAAAATATCCAGCCTTCCTCAATAAGTCTATGTCAAAAAAATGTTTTATCCTTAGATTTGTTAATTAGGCCAAAATTCTTAAAAAGGGAAAATTGCAAATCTGTGCAGAAAAAGATTATAACACTTTGTGACACATAAATTGTTCTGGTTCATAGGGGTAGAACCTGGCGCATATATAAAATAAAATAGTGCAAGCTTTTTTCAAGGATTCATGCTCTATTAAGTACGAGATTTTTGGGAATTTATAAAAAAGATTCAACATATCTAAAAATTATATATTACATGATATATAAGTGAATTAAAAACATAAGAATTGTGTTAAACCTCCTTAATACATTTAAATGGAATATTCCATTCGAATTTGTTTAAATGACTTTAACAACATAAGTACGCAGCAGTCTCGCCGATAATGACGCAGGTTAAATAAATATTACATGGAAAATAACTTACGTTTTAACATAATTGCAATTCTTACCTGAAACGAAAAGAATTTTTTTTTAATACAGTTAAGAATGAAGTCAGTTATAAAAAAATTCAAACACAAAAATGTTTTAAATTTAACAAAATAATTTACTTAAAGAATTGTTTCCAAGTTTTCTAAAGCTAGAAAGAAAATAAATTCTTCGTGGAACAAAAATATTCGTAAATAAAATTGTTGTTTGGTTTTGGGATTAAATCAATAGAACTGACACCCTCTCAACTGGTGCGTGCGAATATCAAATTTGAAGCATTTTAGAAGAACGAAAAAACACTCAAAAACTAAACGAAATTTTTTATTTCCGTTTGATTGATTTTAGCAAATTCAATCAGTCTATTTATGAATGTAAACATGTTTATTCTAGTGTTTACTGTAAGATATATAAACATGCCATATGTTTGTATTAGGTGTATCAATTTAAAAATGGTAGCATCATGCTACAGTTAAAATCCTTTGAATTAACTTTTTTTGGCTTAACAATTTATATTTTTTTAATTTTTCATTAAAAATTCACTAATATAAAAACAGAAAACATTTTTTTTTATAAAAAAATGACAACATTTTTTTATTATAGTATTAGATGTTAAACATTAAAATAATTTAATTAAAGTGATAATTTTAATTCCAGAGAATTAATTTTCTAATCACCTTGGCACGATTATTAACACAATGCTGTGGAATTAAAACATTATTGTGGTTTAATTTAATTTTTGAAATCTCAGTTCTCCACACACACAGTTAATATTGAAAAAATTGTACATTGTGTGCAAATAAAAGAAAATGAAAGCAAAGTGTGAAGATTTCTAAGGACCCACTTAGCCGAACGTAAATTAACGGAATGTTGCAAATGAAAATTCATATTTGAAGTTGTCTTCCTCTCTGTTCTCTGTTCTTTACAAAGTTTCTTTTCTAAATAAACTACAAATGTAAGTCTGTATTGATAAACAAAGCATAACCAGAGCAAGATATCCTAAAATAACTACAATTTGCGTTTCTTACATTCCGTTAAAGTTAAGTTCGACTAACTAGACCATCACTTAGGGTATGACCTCTATATATACGGTTATGGTAAGGAGTATAGACGAACCTAGCAAAAATGCTGATTCGCAATACGCAGTTCTGTAAGGAAATGTTGTTATCTCTTACCAACCTGCTTACGTGAGACGATGCATTTTCTTTTAAGCGATTATTTTAGCGTTATCTATATGTATTAAAATCATGCCGTATTATGTTCGTAACTTTTTTTATTTTTTTTATTTCCGCTTTATTTTTTTTCATCTTATGAACTACTGTACGGGAAAGTATCAACAATTTTATGTTTAATATTTTATGTCATACAAAATTGCATATTTATGCTTAGTGCCGAATTACATAATGCAATTTTTGTTGCTGCAATCTTTCTCGTTTCTTCTTTAATATTGGATTTGTGTTTACATCATGCAATTTTTATTGCAGCAATTTGTGAGGATGTATACATTTGTTTACATTTTAAACTTCAAAATTAAAACTACGAATGAGAGGACTAAACGAATTTCAATAGTACAATCCTCTCTCCCCTACTAATGAAGAATTACTGCAATGCCTGTGCGCTACTGCTGTGTTTATTTCTTGCCTGCCGATTTCATTAGACTGGCCTTTTTTTCAAATAAATATTGCTTACATTTAAGAGATAAATGCTTGACGATCGTGCGTTTTTTGGCATCTCACGTGATCTCTAATGCTATTTTAATAATAACATTAATTTTATTGCACAGAAAAAATAAATATAAATATTAAAAAAACTTAGATCACGAATAAAACAAAATAAAGAAACTAAATCTTGTTTTTAATGCTCACATATCTCATTTATTACTAGGCAATTGGAATTAATATCGTAGTAATATCCAACATTAAATAAAAAAAACTCAAATCAATACTCACGATTCAAAGTTAGCTTTTTTTAAATTACAACACAAAATTGAAATATCTAAACTTTGTTATTAGAAAATTTTCTTGACTGAGTGTTTCTTTTTGATAATACATATGTAAATATAAATGTATCTTTTTAAAGTTTATTTTGTTTCTACCTACATAGCTGCATAACTTTTATTATTCGTATAAAAATAAATCTTAAATATTCTTTTCAATGTAACAAAAATCATATATTCATGTGTATTACGTTACGTAATTAAACATTTAACTGCACATATAAAGAGTTTTACGTAATGCATTTATGCATTGAAAGTTATTTGTGCCAATAGAAAATCCAAATGTAATATTACACAAGAGCCATTTCATAAGTCAAATACACATGAACTAAATTTCTAAATTTACTTCAAGTCATTTTACTCGAATCTCAAATTATTGTCTAAGAAGTCACAAAACCGAAATATTTCCTTATACCCCTAATATAGTTAAAGTTAATAGAATATGTTCCTTTGAAATTCCAAAACGATTTTATACCAACAATCATATAAACATCTAGTAACTATTGACAAAAACTACTGTAGTTGAACAAAAGGCAGCCAAAAAATATTAAAAGTTTTCCTAACAAGCTAAAAATCAAATCTCTCACAATTGCTACAATTTTCCAGTGAAACACTGAAGGTAATTTCACCGATTACAAACATGATCAACTAAGACTTTGAGAACTATAAAGGGAAACAATGTTTTTGTTAAATTAATTCTCCATTGATTATTTTGTCTTGAAAAAATAAAAACAAAATTCAGGAATACAGAAAAAGGATAAATATTTAATTAAAAAAAATATGTAAAACATAATCTTTTGTTATATATTTGCATACTTCCTACAATATAATATAAAATAAAAATCACAAATAAATAAATAAATATTTTTTGTTCTTCGGTAGGCTAGAAGATAGTGTTCTAGTCTATTTGTATGGGGTTTGTGGGTTCAATTTCCAATCTGGGTGTTTCACTTCAACGAGTAAAGGTCTGTGTTACTATAATCGGTGAATTAAGTTAGAATATAATTTTTAATTGTATTATAACATTAAGTATTAAACACATAGGCGACAGCGGCTACACCGCTTATTGTGGTATATAAAAATAGAAATTAGGCTAAGTTGACTACAGCCACAACGGTGGTCGTGTAGCCATGTAGCTATGATGTCGTTAAAATAATTCTCTTTATATAAACGTGTTTATTTTAATTTTGACAGATTGTAGTCGGTATCCTGCTGTCGTCTATGTGTTTAATGCTTAAGTTAATTAATAAAAAATAAATAAATATTTTTTCATATGAAAAGTTAAAATAATAATTTTCACTTTGTTAGCAAATCCAAACAGAATACCAACACCGTAATTTTTTCTGTTGCCAACTTTGACAGTTTTGGACCTATGTACACTTGAAATATTTAAGAAAAGTTATTTATTTTCAAGTCTTTTATCACATTGTTTCTAATGTGCAGTATCAGTATCAGTATCGTTAATACTGCAATAAACAAGGATAATAGTTTCTTTCGGTCTATAGAATCGGATCAACGGATGGGATTTTATTCTTTTTTGTCAATTCGGGAATAATTATAATAGAGTTTTCGCAATTGAAAACTAGCTGGAGTTAGTGATGTGAAACGTAATTTGAGACTAAAAGCAAACAAAGTATAGATTGAGTTTTTAATCTTTGCAAGGAACTACAAGATCCAATAAATTTACTTAATGGCAACAGTCTACTACAGTTTAAAAGCAAAGCCGCAATTTGCCCATAAGCACGTGATGGAAAGTTTGTCATACGCAATGATAATAAAATCAAATTACCGGTCAAATGACTGTTAGGATTTACTAAATTCAATAAGGTCAGGTGCGTCCAGCTCATCCGCATTCACCTCCATAGCCCCAGGAGTATCTTCACAGATTGACCCGTCCACCCCTTGCGAGGTTTCCTTGTCATGCTCATCCAATAACCCTCATAGGCTAGTGATAACCGGAAATCCTAAAGAATTAACCTATCCACCTCTAACGAGGCTTCCTTGTCCATCCCTATAAAAATACCTCGGTGCAACGCCATAAGAGAGCCCTTAGAGATTAACCTGTTTACCCATTGCGAGGCGTTCCTGTCTGAATTCTTCCTTAGTCCAGTTAAGACCGGAGTTTCCTGAGGGATTAACCTTTCCGGCTCTTGCCAGATTATCCTTTTCGATTTCCAACCGTCATTCATGGAAATAATAAAGTCCACCCACCCTCTTGACCACGCATACCTGGCGTATGCTGTTCCACCGTGGATTAGGGGAGCTGTTAGCGACTAGTCCTCTTTAAGCACTAACTAGCCATTCATGTTTTCGGCACAACTTACAACCACCTTCATCTTACAAGTGGGATTCGGAAGCATAAAAATTATCGTTTCCGTATTTTCATTCCCAAATCACCTTCTGTATAGATATCTCACACAGTTAAAAATTTCATTAAAATGGATTCAGTTGTTTAGCCGCTATTAAGCTACAAACAATCAAACTTCATAGAGATTTTTAATATACATAAGTGATATGGTATATTTCGTAAAGTTCCTGAATGTTATAGACTAATCCCGAATACTCTACAACATCCCAAATTGTCTTGGGATGTGATTGAATATTGTGGAATGGAATTTAATGGACAGAGGATATACAGGCCATACAACACCCTTGATGCTACCGGGATTCCTTTATCTTTTTAATATATATTGACCACTAAGAGAATATTTTTGGTGTCTACTCATTATGATTAAGCCATATACAACAAAACTAAGTTTTTTTTGGCACACCCTTTAATTACTTGTAGTTTCTATTATAGCGACGACCAACAGGTATTAGTCTGCATAATATGATTAAAAATCGCTGTACTTTAACTCAATAATTCGGAATCTTAGGTCACTTTTTAAAATTTATTTAAAAAGCACTTTTTTAATCGGTATTTTTTTAAAGTTTTAAAATTGTATTTTGCTCAAAGCCATTTTATATAAATATTTTTTAAAGACTTGTTTTTAAAAGGTACTATTTTGAAGGTGGTTTATCAAATATCTTAAATACTATTTTTATAAAAAGTATATTTTTCAAAGATGATCTTTATAAAATGTTCTAAAGGTAATTTTTTAAAAAGTACTATGTAACATTTACATTTTTAAAAACTACTTGCTTGTTTTTATAACTTGTTTAAAAAGGAACTCCTTGCAAATTGTATTTTTGTAAAGAATTTTTAAAAAACGTAATTTTCTAAGGAACCGTTTTTTCGTTTCGTACTTAAAATGCGTCAACGATAACAGCCAGATAAAAGCAGTTCACGCTGGTGTATCAGTCTGAGGGTTGTGGGTTCGATTCCCACCAAAGAGTATGGGTGTTTTCAGCAGACAAGCAAACAAAGCTTCGCAGCTTTGCTCAATGAAAAAAATTCACCTAGGTGTTGAAAAAATTAGGGGTTAATTTAAAAATGCACTTATAGTTCAAAAAAGCAAAATTTTATTTATATTTTTAATTATAAAAATACACAAAACTGGAGTGGCCTGAGTGTAGGCCTCATGGAAACAGATAATTTTATGGATATATTACATAATTTATAAAAGTATATTTGAATCGAAAAGATAATTATATAATTAATTAATTTTATTTTCAAGCAAACTATCATTCCAACGGTCAAAAGGTATGAACTGTAAAGCGTTCATAAAAATAGTGGCATACACACCATCGAAAATAGTACAAATAGATTCAGGAGACCTTAAAACGTAAAGATCCGTAAAGTAAAAATAATAACATAAAAACACGGAGACGTTACAATAAAAATTCAGTCTTACTTCATATTATATTAATTTCAATCACAAAGAAAGTATATATACATATTGAGATTTGTTGTCACATATATTTTGTAGTTTTATTAACAGAACCTAGTAATTCTTTTGCTTTAGTTGTAAGCAAAATTTGTTTAAATGTTTACACTTTCATTAACCCTAGTCCTTATACCCAACTTTTATTCCGTGGACGTATACCCAAGTACAGGTGTGGCCAATAGTAATTATTCGCATCTTTCGTTATAACTTTTAAGCAAAAAATTTTTTTTGTTAATAAAATTTTGTTCTTTAATATATTAATATATTAAGAAGTCATTGAATTTTACAATAAAACAAAAGGAGGAGTGGATGTTATGGACCAACTACTTAGAGAATATACTTGCCAAAGACAGACTGGCCATTATCTCTCTTTTTTAATATGATTGTTTTGATGGCATTGTCAGAGTATATCATATACTTTGAAAATAATAAAAACTTCCCATATAGTAAGCTTAGACACAAACGTTTTCTTCGCCACCTTGCCAAGGAGCTATGTATGCCATTCATTGAAAGCCGGTATTCAGTGTTCAGTTAATGCGGAACTTTAACACGAAACTTGGCATAGCGAGCTATATAAATACGGCCTTAAATGAAAAAGTTGACCCTACGCCTTCAATGAGTGTAGCAGAGGCTCAGCAAGAAAAAAAAAATCCAAGTTGGAGCTGCTATTTGTGTTATATTCACGACGAACACAGAAGATGCACTCGAAACATGTGCTCTGAATGTAAACGGCCAATATGTGTGCAACATTCGAGCAATTTCTTTGTATGCAAAACTTGCAATAATGAAGACAAAAAATAAATAAGTTAAGTTTTAATAAATAAAATAAGTAATAATAAATAAAATAAATTTACATTACCACAAAAAATCAAAGTCTTTAATAATTTTATTATTACAATTGCATAAGTGGCCACATCTGTACTTGGTTATACGTTCTTGGGGGTTCCGGCTTAAGAAGCTCATAGATCCTCAGTGGTTTGACCTAAGATAGTAATTGAGGTGTCAGTTGACGCAGAATTTTGCCATTTTCTTAGATACGAAATTTCAATAGAAAATTGTAAGCCATTTAGGAGGTGCATTACTCCAAAGTGTCAGTGGCCACACCTGTACTCGGGTATAAGGACTAGGGTTAAAATTTGCTTTTATTAAAATTTCAGCTGACAGCAGAAGTCAGTGCACAACATGTCGTTGTCAATAACATTTGATATTTCTAAAACTTTTAGAAGCTATGATATTTTATTATAATGTAGGGGGAATAATAAAGCATCCCACTTCCTTAACGGGTCCCTTTTCGACCCCCTTCCATCCCCTATGATTATAGACAACCGAAACGTAATTACGGCAACCTTATCCTTATAGAGTCACGTGCTACAACCAGCCTTTAATCTTGATTTTAGTGATTTCAGATTGTCGACTGGTAACTGTCGGCCATTTTTCTCACCACACAGTCTCTGGTAATTGCTAGCATATATTCAAAGCTCAGGTCCCCTATCGAACCCACTTTTAACAAGCTTCTATTAGTGGTCCTAAGTCTTATGCTAGCCAGTGCCGGACATTCACACACAATGTGCGCTACCGTCTCAGCTTCCTCCAGGCACAGTCTGCAAGTATCATCTTTAGTTTTCATCTTGTTATCCAGCTTAGAGTACTTCTATTATATCCGAGTACCTTGCTGGCCTTCCTGCCCATGGGCTCTTTGAGTATCATTCGAGCATGCCTACACGTAGTGGTCTCCCAGGCTTAACGAGTTCAAGTTGGACCCTATTTCGCATTATGCCATTACCCAGCACTACTCTGGGTTCTTGTGCTCAGAAATTTACAGCAGACACCCCTTGTGCTAGTTGGTCTGCTACTCCATTCCCAGCTGTGCCTTAGTGTCCCTTAACCCCTATCAATGTTACCTCATTACCAGCACTATGGAGCCTGCTTTTGAAAAGGATTGATCTAAGCCCATATGGTCAGGTGCGTCCAGCTTATCCGCATTCACCTCCATAGCCCCAGGAGTATCTTTACAGATTGACCCGTCCATCCCTTGCGAGGTTTTTTTGTCATTCTCATCCAATAACCCCCATTGGCCAGTGACAACCGGAACTCCAAAAGGATTAACCTCTCCACTTCTTATGCGTGCGTAAGTCCAAAGTGAAACTGGAGGTCGACCGATATGCGGGGTGCGCATACTAAAGGTCAAGCACCCTCTTGACCACGCATCCCTGGTGTATGATGTTCCACCTTGGATTAGGGGAGGAGCTGTTGGCAACTATCTCTTTATCCACTAACTAGCCATTCAGGTGCTCGACACAGCTACCAACCACCTTAACCTTACAAATGGGGTTCTTTCAGATTAAGGTTATAGGAACTGCGTTAAAGCTTTGACAATGTACCGCAATGACAATTAGTGCCCTCGGTGGTAGAAGCTATAATAAGTTATCCCATGATAAGATATTGTTCTATTTATTTAAAACGGATATTTTGTTGTATAGTGACTCCTCTCCAAAATCATATCGGTGCTCCAAGTAATTAACAATAAAGTTATTTAACAAAATTAAAGATTTTATTTTTCTCTTCTTTCTTTATATGGTAACTGGAACCTGACCATTCCACTGGATTATCCAGGCCATTTCAGGTCTTCTGTCAACCGTAGTCGCAGATAAAAAAACTGTTTAAATTATTAGTAAATTCGTCGTCACCAAACTTCACATTTTCTTATAAATTTGAAAACGTTTTTATGATGTTTGAAGTGTTCAACATTGTATGGTAGTACGAAACCCTTTATATGAGGAATCAGTTGCAGCTTTTTGTGTCTATTTCAGCTGGATACATTAAGTCCAGCGCCTTTCTAATGTTTTATTCCCTCCAAATAATACATTTTTCAAGGCGAACCATTTTATGTTACTTTCAATGATGACCTTTTCGTTTGACCCAAATATTTTATTACTTTTATTGTTTCTTCAAATTTGGAAACAGAAAATTTGCGCATTAGGTTTCATCCGGAGAGTATGGAAATTTACGAAGTCATCAAACTGATCATGTATTTTGGTTAGACTTGATTTAAATTTTACTTGTTTTATATCGTTAAACACTATTTAACGTTAACACTTGTAGCAAAATATCTGAAATCCTTAGATTATATTTTATTTTATACAGAAACATATTTTCTTTTATCTTTCCAATCAAACCCAGATTGTTTGATTGATTGGACCAACAATAGTTTAACGCCGCTATATTACCTGAGAAAGGCTATACATAATATTTGTGACAACCATAAAAATATTGATTAAATATTAATTCTTACTGATAGAATTAATATTAATTATTAATTAATAAATCAATCAAATATAGCTTTCGGATAAAAAATATAGCTTTGTTAAACCCATTTGCAGTTGGTCCTAAATTTGTGGTTCGCTTAAGTTTTATGGTAAAGACAAACTAAATCTTTCGCAGGAAGCCTTTTTAAAGGTACTTTTTTCTAATCTTCATGTCCTTAGCACGAGTGTTTTTAATGTTTTAAAAAAAGAATAAAAAAAAAATAAAAATAGACAGATAGAAAAATAAAGTCAAAAAAGTAAATTTATCCTACTAAACAGGAAACAATTGCCAGAAATATTTGCGGTTAAGTTGATGTTCATTTCGACTGAAAATCTATACAGGATTTGCAAGTTTTTTTCTACTGTTACGTTTTCCTGTCTGACTTTATCCTTTTCTCCCGTCTCCCTCTCTAAGGTTTAGTTGCTTTGGATTGGTGTGTAAGTATTTAGTATTCCTTCAGCGGGAAACTGTTGGTTCTTACGTTAACACGCCATAATGTAGCTTATTTGCTTTAAAGCTTTTTATGTTGCCTAAAGTTAAGCTAAGATGAGTTGAGTTTCTTTTCATATGAGTGTTTGTAATATCCTTAAGGATAAATGTTTGTTGGTTGCAAATGAAGTTTCACATCAAGCATAGACAGGAAATTCATCTTCGTCAGGGTTTTTTTTTGTTTGTGTATGTGGTAGTGGTAGTGCAAGTATTTCCCTTTTCATTTTTTAGTTTGTTTATTTTGTTGTTTGCCACAAGAATGTGCATTCAAATCATAATAAAGTTTTGGTATTGAAATTGTGGAAGATAAAACTGGATATTTTTATTTACTAAAATTTGGGGATTTAAAATATTCTGCACTCTTTTGATAATAAAATATATTTGAAGCATTTATGGTTGCAAAAAAATGTTTTCAAAACTTATATTTAACTGTTAATGATGGAAAACTCTAAGGTTTAAGTTATAAAGATTATTTTTCAGGTCAGGTCTCAATGTTTTCATAAAACAAAAACCTTTTTAACTATAAACCATTATTAAAATTTTTTTATGCAGGAAGGATAAGAAAATGAAAATAGATAACATTTACTTCTGAAGTTTACTTAATCGAATGTTACTTTTAACTATCGGCTACCGAAATCGAAAACCGCTCTAAATATATTTTATTCTCTTAAATGGTTTTAAATTGTCTTTCTCAATTATTTTAAATATAATGGAAAAATGTGAAGTTTATTAACAACAGATGAAATTTTAAATCAAGCTTAAGTTCGGTTTTATTCTCTCTAAGAAATAATAAATTAAATTACAAATTAGGGGACGTTATTAAAGAAAACATAGGAAAATTTAATTTTCAGACACCAGCAGAGCGGATTGCACATTTTCTAGACAGCTACGTCCATCATCAGCAGTCTTCGTATCTATTTATTAACAACCTACCAAAAAATCGGCTTATAGAAAATAAATTTAAAAACATCGATTAATATTATTATTAATAACATCGATTTTTTATAAAACTTTTCAAATCGTTATGTGTCAAAATCAATATTAAAAGTAAGCCTATAACTTGCTCACTTCACCACTAAACCAAGTTTTCTTAATGCAAACAATACGAGGGCAGTTTTATCATTCTGTGTTTTTAGGGTTCTGTACTAAAAGGGTAAATACGTAGCCCTATTGTTTTCGCTACAATATTTGTCAGCGCCTTCTCTGGAATCGTAATAGCCACACACTAAGCCTATGTTTTGGACCATAATAGGTGGATACTTAAAATTTTCACAGAAGGTATATTATTTTGGCCACTATAACAAATACTGAAAATTAAAGTGTTCCAACAGTACATGGTTTGCTCATATATAGCTTTATTTTTGGAACCGTAATAGGTAGACTCTTACAATTTTTACACAAGATTTTTTGCCACGAACCACGGAGGAACCATAGCGTAAAAAATTCGATTTTCGAACGCGCTGCTTTAGATTACCTTGTTTGTAATTCTTATGCTATATGAGCTAGAGGTTCTAGGAATGGCATGATTGTTTTCCCAGTTTCAAGGGTATACCTATAAATTTAGGCCTACTGACAGGCTAATGGTAGTTTGACCAAATTACACACTTCTCTAAATAAGTGATATATTATTGTAAAATGGGAGGAAAAAAATATCATTGAGAACAGCTATGAATACCATAAAAAAGCTCCGGCTTTCTCCGAGATATGAAAGGTCACTTTCCAAACTAGACGTTTTAAAGTAAAGAATAGAACAAAAATTATCTGCTTTTACCTGCCTATCCGATTACAACACTGCAACGAAAGGAAAGGGTTAGAGTACGACTTTGATAACAGATAACAGCAACAAATTTTAAAATATTTTCCTAATATTAGGTTTTTCTTGTGTATGTAAATGTAGACGAGGTAGTCTGCTACAAAAAAAAATCGGATTAAACTCTTTCTTACGTGCTAAACTATATGCTTATAAATATGAGTATTCCCATATTTATCAGACTTCTATCAGTTAATGTTACTGATTTATGTTATGTTATGCTACTGTTATGTTAACAGTAGAATTTTTAATTAGAAATTCGTCTAGTGTCTAACTCAGAAAAGATATATGCCCTTATGCAAGAGAAATAAAATCTACTTCATAGCGTCACCCTTGGCAAGTGTATGGTTACCACCGTAATAGGTAGTCTTTGACATTTTTACAGAAGATGTATTGCCACAAATTAAAGGGTGTTCCGAAAGTACAAAAGTACAAGTACAAGTACAAAAAATAAAAGAAAAAATTAAAGGATGTTTCGATATTGAGACGATTTTGCTCTGATTTTATATTTGCACAGTAATAACTGACACTTAATATTAACACATATTATATTTTTCAATATTTTCTGTAACAGCAAGGAACAGCAAAAAAAAATTAATAAAAATAAAAGAGTATTCCCTAAATGTTACGAATTTGAGGAATTTGGCCTCCTCTTCTAAACGTTATAGCTGGAGACTTGATTTTTACACAAGGTATTTAATATTATGCTTTAGTATAAAAAATAATTTAAAATTAAAGGGTGCCTCTTAAGATGTGAAAAATAACAACTTGTACCTTAAAAGTTGTACTGATCATAGTAGGGTATGTGTGGAAATCTGACTAACATAACCGATTGTATTTGCAGCGCAATAACTTTTAATGCAACGCTGCACGCGGTAACTGTTATTTATTACTGGAACACTGTGTACTTTTGAGCAAGTTGGGTCCTTTTTGTGTTGACAGCCTCTAAAAGCGGGCGACCTCGTTAATTGTAATGAAAATAAAAACAATAATTATGTCTTCTGATTCAACATTATTTTTTACTAAAAAAAAGCTATGACAAAAACTAAAAATAGTCCTGACATTTATTCTGGGGACTCTAAATCGCTCAAAGTAGGCATCTCAACCGATCAGGTACATCGCATTTAGCATGAAAATTTTGATATTTATGGCATAAATGTAGGAATTGGTCTACCTGATGCTCCCTGTTCTATTGTACTCTTCAGATTTAGGCCTTGAGAAATCTCAGTATTAAGAGAAAAAATCTAGAAAAATGCTGGACCAATTGTATCGAGCTTAAAGAAGACTATTTTGAAAAATAACACTATTTTCACGGAATTATCTAGTTGTCTGCTTAAATTGAAGGTTCAGTAATTTTATATTTAAATTTATTTAAACTTTCAATGTATTAAATATTTTTAATGAAAATTTATTTTTTCAATAAAATTTTAATTGTTTTTTATTTTCGGTTTTGGGTAAAACTGTGATTTTTTTTAGTGAAATTTATGGTAAAATTTTAATTTGTTGCCGATATAATGCAGTTTACATTTTTTTTGTAAAAACTATAGAAGCTGTTGACATTTGAATGCTATAAAAAAATCTTTTTATAATATAAAACACTAATGCCTATAGTCATAATAAATAGTACATGAAATGTATTTTAGAACAAATTTGTAGAAACAATTTGTTCTAAAATAAAATTAAAAAATATTTAAATTATTATGAATATGAGTATAAAAATATACCCCCGTATTTATAAAAATGAAACTTTTTTGAAATGTATTTTAGAACAACTATTGTATGAAAAATTTGTTCTAAAATAGATTTTAAATATATTTATTTTTTATAAATAAGGTGGATAAACTTTATTATATACATATGTAAGTACATATAAATATCAGCGTTATAAGTTGGAAGTGTCTTCCAGTTACGATAAAAAACATATACTTTTTAGTTTTGTCATTTTATTTGTAGTCTTCTTGTCAACATTTTGCTAAAACGATAATATTATGAAAAACAAAATAAATTTTATTATAATTGGAGCTTGTTTATTGTTAGCTTTTCTTAAAATAAAAGTAAATTTTTTGCATACCCCTTCCCACAGATTGTTTAGCTGCTCAAATTAAATCGTTTTACTTATAAATTGTGACATATTATTTTTTAACTTGCAGGAAGGAAACAAAAAGATTGTTAAATAAAATTTTAAGTTTAAATATACAAAAGGCCTTATTTTATGCCTCCTTAAAAGCAAGTTCTTAATATTATAATAAAATAGTGAAGGAGAGTATTAAAAACATTGTCATAAGAAGGCCCTTCTATGGGGTGCAATTCCCCCACCAGAGTTGCTGTCGACAACCACCCCCTCCACCAAGAATTTTTCAAAATTGTACTATAATTTTATTTTCATAATACTATTTTCCAATAAAATATGTCCTCCTACGCCAATGATTAAAACCCACAACGTAAACCTCTGCGACAAAATACAACAACTCAATTCGGGTTGCATCATCAGAATGTTTTTTTTTTTAACAGACGTATTCTTAACAACTTTAAAACATGTAACAATCTGCTTAAATATTCTACATTATATTTAAGTGTAACTTAATACTTTTTTACGAAAAAAAAATGCAAGTGCATGTACTCGTAGGTTTATTAAATAGCTTTGGGTTGCAGCCTTAAATACATGCTGCCAACTGAGGAGGGATCAAAGTTAATTAAACAAAAAATATTCTACTTACTTGTTCGGGTTTAAAACAAAGAACAAAAAAAAACTAAAAAAGAAAGGCTTAACATTAGCCAAGCTTTTTTTAAGACAACAAAAGAATGCTAAAGGATGACAACTATAAAAATGTAAAGATGAAATACAAAGAAAAAACAAAAAAGAATAACGAGAATAACAATAAGAGGAAAATGTTAAATATGGTACCTGTGTGAAAAGGATACTTAAAATCCTAAGAAAAATAAAAGCGGAAAAAAGCAGAAAAAAGTGATATGATGCTTGTGATTTGTTTGACATGAAAAAAAATGTCACAAGGAGATGTAGACACATACACACACACAAAAATGCATACGACAGCAACACAAAGAGACAATGTAAATAAAATGCATGTATGCATGCATATGACTAATTACAAACATTAAATGACAAACAAGAGTAAAAAGAATAAAATGTTTGCATGTAAACTCACTCATACATGCATGCATGCAACACATGTACATACACGGTTATGCCTTCCCCTCACACACTAACACTAACACAACAGCAGGCATTTACAATGGACAAACAAACAGGAAAATGTTAATGATGCATTAGCTTGTATTTGTGAATAAGGAGGCAAAAGGGCATGAATTAAAAAGAAGCTGGAGGAGAGATGGTGGTTGATGAAATGATAAAGATGAAAGGCTTAATTGCTTATAAGACTTATGCTTGCATATGCAAACATACATACATTCATAACCATACATACACACTCACTTACTCAGTTACTTACATATTTACTTAGTGTAAGAGACTGGAAATCCTTTAAACATACATGTGCAACATAAAGTAACAGACAAACCAAGCGACTAAGATGGGCTCATACATAATTATCCAAACATACAATTTTGCGAATGTGACATATTAATATCAAGAACAAGTAAACATGTGTGACAAGTGTGTATATGCATAAATATTAGAGATATTTAAGTTAATTGGGGGTAGTGAAGGACTTAAATATAAAACCAAAGAAATATGAAAAAAGAGAGAACATTGTAACATGTGTATTTAAGATTTAACAATATCCGTTACTTCATAACAGTAAGCACAAAAACCAGTAATTGTAAAAAAAATTTATGTTGTTTTTTTTTTTTTTCAAAAATATGCAAATCATATGAAGATAACAATGCTTAGCTTAATGTGTTTTATACCCTACACACTTTCAACAATTTTAGTATAGGAATTTGTAACAATTTAAGCTGCATTTCAACACTAGAAGTCAGCTAAAATACAAAGATCTTGTGAAACAATGGTGTATTAACTTGAAATTTTTATATTTTCACTTTTCGCGAAAAATTGGTCAGTAGTGTTTATTATTACATCCTAAAAATTGCCACGGTTCTGATCACACTTTAATAGAAAGGTAAATACTATAAACAAATTTAAAGTTATCTTCTTAACTTTAAATTGGTTTACAGTATTTATATTATGTAAAATTAAACATGTTTTTTATCTCTACTGAAATTTTTTAAAAATTTGAATTATTACACTATTTTGTTCAACAAATTGTCGTTGGCTTAGTCAGCAATTCTGTAATTATTTAATTTTTTTTTTAATTTTTCAGGAGATACAAAAATCTGTCTGCTTTGAGTTAACTTTTCTAAATGTGCAAACATTTATTTATTTATTAAGGTTTTAATTACAAAATACAATTATTGCAACTAAATATAGAAAAGAAGTAATAGCAACTTAGGCTTTCAACTCCGTCTTTTAAATAATTTATATATTTAAATTATTTTCTGATAAAAATTTTAATATTAAATTAATGTTCCTACTGCTTGTATTTTTCAATAATGGAGAGGGATGATTCGATCCAAAGAAGTTTGCTTCTGGAGTGATTGTAAACGGTGCATTCATCTAAAAGGTGTGAAATGCTAAGCTGAACGTTGCAAGTTGGGCATTGTGGTGTAGATTTTTTTTCTAATAGGTGTAAGACGTGTGTAAGTTTACTGTGTCCTATTCTAAGCCTTGTTATAGTATTGGTTTTGCAGCGAGAACAGGATTTCGGAAAAATTGGTCTGGTCCCAAACGGATTGATTTTTTTGTAGTTGTGTTGGTAGAGATCCCATTTTGATTCGAATGATGATTGTAAATGGGAGTGGACTTTTTTAATAATATCTTTGTGTTCCCAGGTGGAAAAATTTAGAAGAGGCCTTCTACTAGCATCATTAGCGGTTTGGTCAGCATATTCGTTACCAGTAATTCCTTGGTGTGATGGTATCCACATCAATTTAATTTTATTTTTGTTATTGATGAGGGTACTACGAATGTTGTTAATAAGGTCAGAGTCATGCTAGGTGTTTTGTGTTGCAAGGATGGATGAAACTCTATCGGTACAAATAATATACCTCGAGTCGTTTGTGCAAACATAATTTTCTTCTCTAGTTAATTTTGTTTAAATACAAATGATAGTATAAGTCTTTTGCAAACGTGAAGGCTGCTTTGTGACTCAACGCATTTGCTTTTTATATTTTACTTTAAATGTACACGTAGCAGATTTTCTTAAACTTTTTATATTTAGTTTTGTTTAAAATATTTCCATGCTTTTTTAATTAAGAATATTATAGACTTAATTCATTGCTGTTGATGAAAATCATAGGGCTCAGGATTTTTACCAATATATTCAGCAGGGAGCTGAAGAACTGTTGCTCAATATTATTGTTATATTAGGTTGCTTAATTAAACAAGGCATTATTCAATGTAATGCTTACTAGATTATAAAAAAGTATGTGAATATATTCGTATATGTATCTACTATTGAAAGTGCTTTCTCACTAAAAAAATTGGGCTTAGCATGTGTTTTGTGATTTAACAATTACATAACAACAAGAAAAAACTACGTAAGGCAAATTTATTTTTCTGAAGAAATGAAATCTAAATTTTTATAAAAAGTAGACTTAGCACATTTGTTAACTAAGCCAATGATATGTTTGCATAATTACTTTACCTAATTAATTTAACAGGATGATACAGTATTTTGATTTTCCGAAGACCATATTCTTACACCGGCTGAAATGTAATTTGAGACTTAATTATATGAAAAAGCTTTTGCAGACTTGGGTCATCTTTTGGATTTAAGTAAATGAGAGTTGTTCGGTGTGTCATATAGTGAATTCATTTTTTTGTATTCCGTTTTATGAATTTGGGTCTAATTTTCGAGATATAATGTTATATCTAAAATTATGGAAGGTGCACGACATATATATTTATATAAATCGACAACGGCTATCCCATCTGATTAAAGAAAAAATTCGCATTAAAACTATTCCTTTTTGTAGTTTTTCTTAGCATTTATAATTGTTAGAATTTTTTGTTAAAATAAATAAGTTTTTAATTGTTTTTTATTTTTAAATCTGTTTGCTATTTAAATATTATTAACCACCACAAGATTTTTATTGCCCCGTTGTTACTTAACATTGACAAATCACATACCTTTTTGCAACTCTGATCAGATAGTGTTTTACACAGGGTAATTTTTCTTGAAATTTGTGGGAGAGAAAAAGAGTAGGAGCAGTCGATTTACCTCTCTAGTTATTTTTATGTTATATTTTTACATGTTTGATTAAAAATACTTTTGCGCGCTGTTTTTTCTGAAA
Organism: Phasia obesa; assembly: GCA_949628195.1. Taxonomy (NCBI): domain Eukaryota; kingdom Metazoa; phylum Arthropoda; class Insecta; order Diptera; family Tachinidae; genus Phasia; species Phasia obesa. The sequence goes on from OX451219.1 coordinate 39,243,275, forward strand.
ATATGTTTTTGTTAATTTAGTTTTTATTGAAAAGCATGTGGTAACGTTTTCCCTATGTCACAATAACTTAATATGAGCTGTATTGAAAGTGGTTAAGTCATTTTCGTTATATTCTTACAATTTATGAGCCCTAATCAATAAGATTGATCTTTTTAGCATTATTTACCTTTTAAATTTAATTATAAAATAATAATTGCTTAAATTACTTTTTAAAAATATAAGCTCCAAAAGAACACTTTAAACAAAGATATATTACAACAAATAAAACCATAAATAAATAAGTCCAAATTGTCATTTGTACGTTAGCTTTACTCAAATGGAATTTTATGTAATAAATTAGGTATGAAAAGAGGACTTTGAAATTAATGATGTTTATAAAAACAATTAGAAAAGCAGGCAAAACATGTATTTTATAGTTAGCACAGTAAAATATTCATGGAAAGTAAGAATAAAATATTTTAAATGGAGCGATTTCTTTCAAACAACACAGTGCAACACGGAAAAAAATAACCATATACGGACACCACTACGTGATAAAAGACCAAAAAAAAAGACCCATGTCTCCCAGTTTTGTCCAAAGTCCTCCAGGTTTTTTTTTATGGGCCCTCAATAATGTAGGCCCTCGATGTGATTTTTGCAAAAAAATGATTATTTACTTAAGCTCATATTTTGCAAACCGTTTGGAATTTTGATATACACTCTGAGGCGAAGTTGTAGCTCTTGTCATAAAGAACAAAAATTGTGAACATATAAAAACAAAAAAAAAAAATTCATCTTCAAGGTCAAAATCGCAAAAAACTTTAAAAAATTAAATTTTTTTTTACCTTTTTTCCCCTGTTCAGGTCCATAGGTAGCAAACCGTTCAAAATTCAAGGAAACAATCAACTACAAAAATGAACCTAAGATCTCAATAAACAACTTTCTAGAACATATGAACTTCCTAGGAATGATTCTTTTTCTTTATGACAAGAGCTACAACTTTGCCTCAGAAAGTATATCAAAATTCCAAACGGTTAGCAAAATATGAGCTTGAGGACCCACAAAAAAAAAAACCTGGAGGACTTTGGGCAAATCTGGGAGACAGGGGTCTTTTTTTTTGTCTTTTATGACGTAGTGGTGTCCGTATTTATTTTGCCATGACTTAAAAAATTACACAGTGTGTAATTTTTTTAAATAACTACGGCTATGAAGGTTTTATATATATAATACGTACAGATTTTTAAGAGGCGTGGCACATGTAATCCCCTACTCTATCGGTCATAGTGAAGCAGAAGATGCCTGATAGAATTACATACCTTCAAGTTATTTGTACACCATTTTTATCTGCTAATCAGTTTTTTAATTAGTCTAACACGATTTTTTAATGCAAAATTAAAATTGTTTGGATTTTTTAACATACGAGTAAACTTAAATATGCAGATGAAATTTTAAAGTCAGGCTTAAGTTCGTCTTATTCTCTCTAATTTGTGGTAGACTTCGTTCTCACCAACTAAAGAATACGATTTGCTCGTATTCCTTTATCTGAGATTGATTGCTTTTGAATAGATGACGTTTACAACTTAATACCACCCAAAGTGGATAGATGCGAATAATGCCGAACACGGATGTAGCGATCCAGAAAATTATTACATTCTGCTAGCGTCTAGTATAAAATTATCCAATTTTATCTTTAAAATTAATCACCTAATTTGTAATGAAAACATATTCTTTCAACTGAGAGAGAATAAGACGAACTTAAGCTTGACTCCAACATTTCATCTGCATGTTATAATAAAAAGCTTGACTAATTAAATTTCAATATTTAATATATTTAAAAATTATACAATTTCATGAGTGTCCTATTATGGTTAAAAAATAAAGTCTTATACCAAAAATCGCGTACCTGTTAATATAGCGAATATTTTTTTTTAATATTCTGTGTTAATTTAAGGTTTAAGATTTAAAATAAGGACATACTCTTAAAAGTCACGTCATTATCGGCACATTCTTTAACTTACAGCATAGTAATACAACCTCTATAGTTATACAATGTATTTCCAGAGTCTACCTAATACGGTTCCATAGATAGTCATCTGACATTCGGATATTCATTATAGCGAAAACTTTAGGGTTACTTGTTTACCGTTTAGAGCGGAACCTTAACTGACATTTTTCAGTAAAAAAAATTTTTCTATCTAATTTGTTCCCGAATTTTCGGGATTGTGTATAAATATATAAATGTATAAATCGATATATAGAAATATCGAAATTTTGAAAGTGATGAATATCGATACTGTTTGAATATATTGGGTGGTTAAATTTTAAGGGCTGATGTTCAATGTGAACCACACCTGAACGTCAAATTTTTTTCTTCATTTAATTTGTCATTTCTCAAATTCTAGACTAACTCAATTTGAACCATGGAAAGATACACAGTCGAGCGTGTCTTTTGCGCAACAAATTCAATGGCCGTGTTATCTCACGTGGTGGCGATGTCAATTGGCCGCCAAGATCATGCGATTTGACACCGTTGGACTTCTTTCTTTGGGGTTATTTGAAAGAAAAGGTGTACGTCGATAAGCCAGCAACAATTCAAGAGCTAAAGGATTGTGGAACAAGATTAACGTGAGTACCTGCCTACTCGGCCTAACCTCACGGTGGTCTTACCACCGAGTGAAACTTAGGCGTAGACTAGCGCCCCCATTTTGTAGTATAACAACACTTTACGATTACCACCAATCGCTTTTTATGTGTGATACAGTCACAATGAGTAGCAATTTATATAATATGGCAAGCCTTTCAAAGGCAAGCCTGATCCTCTTGCTTAGGGGTTTGGAGACTATCCAAACTCCGTCTGTTGAGAGTGCAACAGCACACTTGATCGACTTTGCACCTTACCTACATAAATCGATCTTAAACCACAACCACCACGTGTACCCCCGAAGGGGACCTCACCAATAACCGGTCACAGAGAGGATAGGCTCTCTGTGGGGCCACCGATTCCCGTGGTACCGGTCCTTTGGGCACTGGTCGGGCCTCGAAGAGGACCCGTATGTTTTAACACACAGACCTTTTCTTCCAGATTTAGGCTCTAGGAACCCTAGCGTCTGGTGCCCCTATTTTCCCCGAGTGAACCGCGTCAAAGCATTTGCCATGGCTGCAGTGACAATTGGAACCCCCGGGGGGGCGACCTAAAGGATAAGATAATTCGGCTGATTAACGGCATAGAACCTCAATTATGCCTCAGCGTCACCCAAAATTAGGAGCATCGGATGGAGATGTTCCGCCGAGGTCTGGGCGGCCATTTGGCCGATATTTTATTCCATATATAATTGAACCAAACCAATATTAGCAAAATAAAATTTTTTTTATGCAATTCGAGCAAATGTGTCACGTTTAATGGCAACTCAAAATTCATATCATTTGGTAATTTTTTTCAAAGGCAAAGTTGTCCCAAGCCGTTGATAGTAAAACAGGGTCGTCGTAAAACACTCCTAGTGACGGCAAACTTTGTATGTCCCGCCATTGAATTTCAGTATCATTTAACTTTAAAATCATCACTATAATAATTAGTTTTTTTGAATCCGATTGTGTTTAAATTTTTTGCCCATATTCATAATAATTAAAACCTACTTGAAATGTCTTTTGTAAGAAAATTTTGTTTTAAAATAAATTACAAATATATTTTATTTATTATTATTGTTTTTCATATGACTTCGTAAAGAAATAGTGACTTACCCTCGAACATTATAATTACCCAGCAAACACGTAAGATTGATTTGAATTTAAGAATTTTAACGCATTATTTTCTCAAATGACTAATGTTTGAAATTAATGTGAAATTATTTAAACAACATTTTTTCCCAAATTAAAAACTATTTTTGTTATGATCATGTTTTCAAGCGTTTTTCTCTTATACGGATTGCAATAATTATGAAACACAAATTTATTTATTCATTTTAATATATTATTATACTCGTATCGTTAGCTATTTCGGTTGAAAAAACAGGATCGCGAGGGAAAATATTTGGATTAACTAAATCAGTTACACTATTGCATATATTCTGGATCATGATCGTAACCCATGTAGCCGATAGCTTTTTATGCTTAATTATATGTATATACAAAATTTAAATCATTGAACCATGTGATATTTTTAAAGCAGCTATTACTATTTACCGTAACTGTCTCAACTGAACTTCCTGAACATATATATCAAAGTTGGAAGTGCGCCCACTTTTTAAACCGCTTACCAAATTAAGACATTGATGCTGATGAGCCTTAAACTTCGTGATACTTTTCTTTGATTTTTGTTTGAGTGTCTAGCCTTTCAATTTGAAATAGCCAAAGTTTTCTTATCAAATCGCTTGTTGAGAAATAGAATAAGAGAAATTTCTTAAAATTTGTTAGTCATCTCTTCATATATTGAAATCAAATTTCTTACACGATTTCCTAAAAACATATTTTCTTTATGAAGTTTTTCGAATTTAAAAATATATATTTTTTTCTTTTATTAAAGTCATTACACAACAACCACATAATTTATTTATTTTTTAATTTACTGAAAGAAAAATATCCTAAAGATAAATAATTGCATTCAGGTTTTATATCTGTCTGTGATAAAATGTATAAATATTTATGTGTGTTGATAGATAAACTTTTCCTTTATGAATGAATAGTAGAATAAATATTTATAAAATTTATTTACATTTAGTATTCGTACGTAGTATATTCTTACCATTATTTATTGTAAAGATGATGCTTGAACTAAGCCGTCTTTTACACATTTTGAATTTAGCGGATTTGAGAATAAATAAGATACTTTATGTTGGCTTCATCTTTTTTGTGCACTTGTTTTCAACAATCCCTAATGTAAAGCATTTAAATGTTTTGTTTGATCTCTTGGGTCTGTATTTCAATTTTATATTTCTTGTGCTAAGTGGTTTGAGAGGCCTCTGCGGTTTAAGGCAGTTATTAACAGTTTGTTGTTGTAGCAGCAAGATTTTATTATTTTTCTGAGGCATCGTGTTTAATTTTTTTCTCAATATTTTTATAATTTTTAAATTTGTTTTAATTAAGGCACTCGTTTTCTTGATAAAAATTCAAATTACTTGCAAATGAGAAAACTGTCAATTAATAAAAAAAATATTTACACTTGTTATTTAGGAAATTAGATTAAATCATTGACACTGTTATTACTTCTTAACATATTCATCCATTGACACTTGTTCAGTCATTTAACACATACACAGTGCAACCTTTTGATTATAAGATCTAAACAGCTACTGAATTTCAAGTGAACGATGCACTAGTATTTAATGAATAAATTAGCCGCAGGCAAAATGTCCACCATAAAATGAACCAGAGTAGTTAGTTTTAAGAACAAAAATAAAATATAAAGTAGAGTAAGAAATGTGGTGCAATCCAAACGGCACAAGCAACAGCAGCAAAATGTTCTTGTGTGTCAAACTTTTTTCCTTGGTAACTCAGCTCGACTCGATTTAACTGAATATAACTGAACTGAACAGTAACGAATTGAACAGAAACTGAACTGATTTTAATTTACAGCAAAAACAAAAAAACGAACACAACAGCAAGAGCAACAAAAAATATGAAATCATTTTATTAAAAAAAAATACATCTCAACTAAACTATAAAGGCAACTAAAAACACGATGTTCATATTCCAATGGACAAGTTTCTAAGTCGGATTTGTATTCTTTAAGGAGTTTTGTTACAAAACCACAACTACTAACGTCCGCTTCCGTTGGCCTTTGTTAGTTGTCTGCTCCAGAAATTCCTGAACTCAACAGCATAAAGACCCCTGCTTTCGTAACAGTGTTACGAAATCATCAACTCGTCTTTTGTTGTCTATACATTTTCTATGTGGGCTTTTATTCTCTCTGCATCTGTCTCTCTGTCTCACAAATTCTGCAAAAAAATGAGAACAACTTAGAACTAAAGATTTAATTAACGCATGCTCTTTTTATTTTAATTCCACATCTTTTTAGACGCTAAAAGCTGGTGGTTGCTCTAATTTTTATTCAACAATGTGGGTTATTTTAATGTTCTTGAACTTTTGCAAAGCTTTGCAAAAGCCGGGCAAATGTAGCGATTTTAAATCGATTTTGATTACGAACTTTATATGTTTTATTTCGACCCCTTTCGTTTCTTAACGATTTCTGATACCCAATTAGTCATTTAAGACTACTCTATTTTCGTTGAGTCTCTCCAGTCTTTACACACAACTGTAGCAATTTCAGACTGTCGACTGAAACATTTATCTAACGCTAGCAACCAACAGACGCATTGGTAGAGCGCTAGACTATCAGTCTGGGGGTTGTGGGTATTGGATTCCCGCCAATGACTCTCTGGTTGTTTTTTGCAGACAAGCAGTGGATAGATTCATATAAAAAAGGCATATCTTAGCCTCTTTCAGACACAGACTGCATGTATCGTATTCTTCCGGTTTGATATTGTACTTGAAGTTTGCATAACCTAACGAAGTACCTAACGAGATATACAGCGTAAGGTAGCTTTTAAGCAACTTTTGTGGAATTCATGCTGAGGAGCTTTTGCCTCAGAAGTAGAGATAAACCAGTTCACCACGTTCATTGCAGAAGGAGTACATCCCTTCTAGCTCATACAATTTTTTTGAGTCTAACCTATTTACCTTTTTAGAGGCTTTTTTTATTCATGCTAGCTGTATTCTCACTTTCCTATGTGAAGATTCATATTTAGAAAAAAATATTAAAATTCATAAAAACTTCCAGCAAGTAAGTCTCTCTATATAAAAACTGGAGATCGATAGATATACAGAGTTTGATTGCAATAATTTTTCCAGACTCACAGCACAGACAGTAACTAACTAGAAGCCTTTTAGCAAGAATGATAGAAATAAAAGAATGATCCCGAAAATAAAATTCAAATTTTCTATGCATGTCGGCTTAATGACGTCACGTAACTGTCATCCCATTGGCTAATAATTCTGATTGAGAGTATAAATATAATTATACGAGTTTTAAGTATAAATTATAAGAGTTTATTTGCAGGCTTGCCAATTTATGCCTATTACTTATATTTATTTGTACGAACATACTTATTTTAAGGAATTTGTTCATTGCAAACTAAGCATTCTTACCTTTACTGGCCATCACAGCAAGGAAGTTTAATTCGAACTGATAGTGCGAGCCATACCCCTGTGCCTTGCTATAGTCTCTAACAAATTTTAAACAGTGTTATAGCTCTGTATTGTTGACAGCCTGGATTCAATATGGTTACTGTGAACATTATATTATGAATTCATTATTATTTTTTATGTATATTACTTCTTGCTTTATAAATAGTCATGAATATGGGATATCTATCCGTTACTGCTTTGTCAGAATGTGGCACTACCTATACATAGAGAAAAAAAAAACATGGTCGTGCTATGTTCACAAGAATCATATTATGTTGTCTGTGACAATATGTAGTTTCGATAAACAAATTTCAGTTCTCTGTTATATTACTTTGTTTACAATAAACAAATTTTTGTTAAAATTTCATTAATAAACGTTTGCAAAATTTTAAAACACAACCATAAAATATTAATAAAAAATATAATATGTTACACATATTCTTACCGAACTGGTGCTCGAATAAACGATTGCTGGTATTCCTGAACTAGATTATTCTTTATAATTAAAAACAAAGTATGTTCTCAGAGAAGTAGGTTTTCTATGGGAGTAAAGCGGAACTCCACCATACATATTTCTTTAGAAGAAGCGTGATCTTCGCGCGTGAATTCTTCACATATCTATCTATCACACTGCTTTATATCCTGACAGTAAAAGTAAGACACCTTAAATCTTCACAGCATTTAAAAAGTAAAAGGAGGTTGCAAACAATAAAATAAATAAAAAATCCTCTACATATGTTTTGAATCATATTAATTATTCACATTCATAGCCTCCAGACAAATACGTACAAAATATTCAAATTAAGCACAAAAATCGGCTAAACGCTCACCTCCGGGTGCGATATGATAAACTAATATTTTAAAAGCTTATATATATTGGAAAGGATGCATTGAGTAACATTTGGCATAAAGCATTGTTAAAAGAAACATTAAGTTTCAGTTTAGCAAATAGCACCGGAAATTCAAAAGAAAACTAAACAAAAATAAATAACTTCAACAAAAAACAAAAGCAATTCCTTTAAATTAAGATCATTGACATCACTGCTCAACAAACATATTCTGTATAATGTAAAATAAGTATATTTTTTTTCCTTCTCAAAACAGGCCCTAAAGCAGTTTGTTGCCCATTTATGCCAGGGGTTTTTCTATCACATTCTCATACTCATCATTTCGCCTCTTATCGTTACAGTCATCTTTTCATGAGGGGAAATTGCAAAAGAAGCTTATTTCTTGGCATTTGCTCTCAGTTGTATAAGAGATTGTCATTGTTAATTTATAGCTGACACATAAAAGAAAATTATATTTTAACAAATAAAACCTAGATTTTCTAAAGTCATTCACTGTTGCTTCTTTAAACAGGAAAATTTGACCACATTATTTTTAAGGGCCAAAAAACTGTTTCACAACCCTTTTGAAAATCAAACAAAGTAAAAGTTTTTGTCGGCTTTTTACTAATATTCATTTTCTAGCAATTTGCTTAACATATTGTTGGTCCTTAAGTTTTATTTCTTCCTAAATTATGTGCCTTCATGTTGTTGTTGCATACGTGTGTATTTTTCCTGGCTGTTTAGATGCTGTTAAGGGTCGGTCTGATTTTCAAAACGATTTTCTTTTGTATAACTTATCATAAGACTGAACAAATGTTTTCGTGTGTGTGTGTGTGTGAGTGTGGCAACAGGAATTGTGGCTGTCATTTGTTAACATTTTCCTTATTGCTCATTGCCATTTATGGTCTGTTATTGTATTAGGCTTTCAGCAAATTTTGTTAGCTTTGTTATTATTTGCGTTTTGAATGCTTTCCTTTTATTCGCTCATTTCTGTTTGTTCGTTACTGTTAAAATATTCTGTAATTAAAGTGTTATTTAACCTAAAAATATGCGAAAACAAATACATTAACATTTGCCCCTTAGTTGTTTTCTTCTTTTTGTTGTTGTTGTTGGCTTTATGCTCTACAAAGATTTATTCCTTTTTGTCTTTTTCTTATTGTATTTTTAGATTTATAGTGTTTCAAAATTTGTGACAGAACTTTATAATTATTTAAAAGATTTTTAGGAAATTAAAATTTTAAAAGAAATTTGAACTTTAAATTTTTTTCTAATAATAAAACACTTTTATTGCTACTTATTTATAAAAATAAATTCATTAATAATTTATATTTTGGGTATTACAATTCTCTTTTAATTTTCATTTAATTTAATAACGTGCTATTAACCCAAATTATAAATTCACTGAAATTGATTACTATGGGGTGGCTACTATGGTTTCTACTGCCATTTCGCTAAGTGCATAGTATCATCTATCTACATAATATGTATAATGTATACAATACATATGTATATCTATGTAAATAAAATCAAATGTCGTTCGTTGGTAATCGCATAACTTATTTAGCTAATTTTGTTTTAAGTTTTCATTATAACCCAACTTTGGTTTTTGCGGAAAGACAAATATACCACGCCCACTTTTTTAAGTAGCGAGAGAACTATAATATGTAAATATTTGATGTTTTGCATCAGTAGCCTCATTATTATTAAGCATAGTTTAGCTGAAATCACTCTGGATTGGAAAAGTGGGCGTGATACCCCACATATAAAGTAAACAATTATTATCGTCTACCTGTAGATCTGCAATAGATAGAGTCTTGAAACACAAGTAACCCTCATACTCCAACTAAACACCGACCGGATTGTGAAAGTAGGCCCATACAACCTGAAAATTATTATCATCCACCCAGAAAAACTAAGGGAGATAGAGTCTTGAATCTTTGCACAAGTAAACCTTCTGCTAATGTGCATAGTCTATCAAAATACAGACTGGAGTGGACTGGACAGTGGGCATGGTAGCCCATAGAGAACTAAGATATGTAGAGTCTTGAAACTTAACCTTAATACTAATGTGCATAGTCCAGCGAAATATAGACTGGGTTAGGATAGTGGGAGTAATACCTCCCATAAAAAGAAAAATAAAATACATGTATTAGAAATTTAACGGGAAAATTGTGTTGCTGGTACAGATATTAATCGAAATGGAATACAAAACACCAATTTTTGGAATTTTTGTCTGTCTGAATTTATAAATTTTGTACATATAATGTGCTATAGGAGTGAAGGGAAGGGTTCAAACTACAAAACGTTGGAAGATTTTTTTTTCGTGTTTGACGGCAAAGAGTAATACTCTAAGTAGGTGCTTTTAGGCCAATTTGGATCTTTTTTTTTAAATAATTTAAAAATTTCTGAAGCTACATAATTACACAAAATTTATTTTGCATCAAAACCTTTGAAAATAAAAATCTGAAAGTGATTTAAAAATTAAGATTTTTAATTTTAGCAAAATGCCTAGAAAGACCATTTTGAATAACTCTGTTCGCTGAGATATAGTAGAAATAGAGAAGTGATTTTCTCGCACTGCGACTGTTTTGTTGATGGCTAGGTGAGATTTGTCTATTCTTTTCCTCAAATAGCAGATTTTATGAAATGACTATTTTTAGGTCACAACCTTTTTTATTGATCTTTGTCGACTTCATTTCGTTGAATAAAAATTCTTCAGAAATTGAAGCTTTACCTTCGACAATTTTATGAAATTCAAAGATTATTAGAAATAAAACATCTGAAAATATTGTATTCCTGGCAATCTCATTTTCATTGAATCGAACGCGTTGTAAACTGTTTAGTAAATCTATACGAAGCATCAAAGATTTATTATTAGAAGAAAATGTTCAAAATACTAAGATAATGTTAGACAATTTAAATTAAGATATTCAAGAAATTAACTCCGAATTTGGAGAGCTTAAAGCACATGACATTAGTAACCTGCTAAGCTTTTGTAAAAATATTTGTGAAATTATTTCATTCAAGGATTTTATTTCTAAAACTGTTTGCTTTATATTTTTGTTCTACCGCTTTCGTCCTTTAATGTGGAACAAGTTTTTAGGCAAGTTAGTCTTAATAAAAGTAAACAAGAAGTCAATTTCAGGAATTTTATATAGTAAAGACTTTACAAAATCAAACCAATTTGTAATTTGTAATTAGTATTCTTTCAACTTAGAGAGAATATAACGAACTTAAGCCTGATTTCGAAAATTCATTTATGTGTTAATAAATATATTTCGACTAATTAAAATTTTAATTATTCAATATTAAATAAAACATTTTTTTTTAATTATCCAATCGAGTCAGTTCAGTTTGAGGGTTGCGGGTTCGATTCACGTCAATGATTTTGGATGTTTTCTGAAGACAGGAAGCTTCGCAGCTAGCGTTGTCTTTAAAAAAAATATTGGTGGTGGTCTTATATTATGCATTTATGTAAAGATGAAACACTAATATTTTTCTGTTATATAAATGATTCTGAATATATATTGTTTAATTTTATTTTACATGATTTTGTAATAATTTGTTATTTTACCAGGTTTTTTGCGTATTTAAAAAATTTTATTCAGATTTTGCAGATTTTCTATTCCAATTTTGAAGATTTTATAGGTAAATTTTCTGGCAACACTGCTTCCGAGGTACACTGGAATATACTTTCAAATGAGTAATAAAACGAAATTTATAATACGCTTAAGTTCGTTTTTATTCTCTAAGAAAGAATTAATTAAATTACAAATTATTGTATGTAATACATAAACAGTTTGACTAATAATAATAAAAATTTTTAAAAAATGAGTAATAAAACTTTGAAATCGGTAACCGTAAAAAATTGATTTTCGCCGCCTTTTCAAATTGAGTGTCACAGTAACCTACGAAAGTTGTTAACATGTGGCGCCAAAATAATATCATAATTCAAAATTAAAGAGTGTCAAAGCTGATGCTATGTTCACTATAATAACAATTTTAAAAACTAAATTGTGTCCATAAAAAATACTCGATTCTTGTGATTTTTGGACCGTAATAGGTGGACGCTTGAAATATACATAAACGTTTAGTGTTAATTACTGATTTTTTAAATAGAAGTATAAGCGAAATAAAAAATCTGTAGAAAATAAAAGTAATTTGATTATAAATTAACATTTGATATCGAAAATAAATTTACGATGAACATGAAAATCGAATAATGATATTATAGAATAATTATGAAAGTAAACTAAACTTTTTAACTTTAACCACATCTATGCTCTCATAGCTTGATAACAACCTAAACTAAAATATCAACATTAAAACGCATAATGAAAAGTTTTACACCTAATTCTAAAAAAGGGTATAATGTAAATAGTTACTTAAACTTTTTGAATTCTTTATTCAAATACAAACTTCTAACTTTAAACCTAAAAAACAAACAAAAAAGCACTCAGGAATAAACATTTGCTCTCTTCAAAGTCTGGGATGCATAAGTGTTAAAGTCAGGTCTACAAAAGCAAGAGAAAAAATACGTAAACTAAAAGACTCTTAAAATCACATTCAAGTGTTTCTTGAGGAATGGCCAAGTGCCATGATTTCTTTTTCCTAATAAATAAATTTATACAAAAGTGGAACAAAGGTTTCTTTAGTACTTTATGTTTGTTAGTTTTTCTCAGTTTATGCTTAACCCTTTAGGGCCCAATGTTACCATTTGGAAACATGTTTAAATAACTTAATATTAGTTAAAGGAAAAATTATATTAAATTCATAAAAACAAAAATACCTAAATACAATATAATAATACTAACATACCTATAGCTACAATAATACCAATTTTAGTCATATCCAATGGCTGCTTGCTGTAGTGTTCCCAGGCCAATATCTGTCCGTCTGTCAGAACCCTCTACCTCTGAAACCGTCATTTGGGCTTATATTTTTTTTAATTTAACTTTTGCGAAATATGTTCATATAAGAAATTTAGGAGAATTGGATTTTTATGCATATAAACCAAATTGCTTCAGCAATTGAAACGTGTTAATATTTTATGAACCATCAATTGAAATTTTAGAAAGTCTTCGAAATGGAGAAGGCTCAACATTTCTCGGCAAAATGTTTGGCTTAATCAAAGCCACAGTAAAAACTAAAAAAATAAAACTGGAGGGGCCCCAAACAACTTTACCATACCCAATGGAAAGAGATATTTTTATGGATATAAAAATATAATATAAAAGTTCAAATTATATTCGAATCGAAAAATTAATGATTTTCGGTTTGGGGTGTTAAGTAAACTACTCCTTGCCCCTTCCTGATTATGCCCCAAATTTATACAGCTTTTCATTTCCATAAACCAAAGGCACATACTGAATTTCATTTTGATATGTCAAACGGTATGACCTGTACAAACTCCACAAAAATAGTGGCATACACACCCACCCACAGACATCACCGCAAAAATAGTAAAAATTAATTCAGGAGACCTCAAAACATATAAATCCGTCGAAATCCCGACCTCGATTTTTTTCATGATTACTATACGTTACCTTATACATGCATGGTAAAGTAAAAAATTTCAATTAGGTAATCGATGATTTCTGGAACGAAATAATCTATTAGGTATTCATCTTATACTAGAGATCCAAAAAATGTGCAAATAGACATTATATGTACATATATATGTGAAAATAATCATGAATTCTTGTTCTTAAAAAATCTTTGCTTTTTCAAAATTTTAATAGGTTTTAGATATAAGGAACCAATCACCTATTTTTGAATACAGTCAATGTCGTTTTTTACTCAATTTTGTCTGGATTTTACAAAATTTTGTGAGGAGTATCCAGATTCCAATATTGGATGGAAACAATAGGCGTCGTATCTAGCATATAAACTAACACCAGCCTTTTCTCGTGACTAGTGATTTCAGACTGTCGACTGGTAACTGGTATTTCACAGTGATACACTGGGCTCTGCGCTACAGAAATTCACAGCAAATCCACTTTTTGCTAGTTGGTCTGCTGCTTTATTCCAGCTGTGCCTATGTATCCTTCAAACCACATCAACACTACCTCATTTACCGAGGCATATCTGTCAAGTTTTAAAACACTTTCCAGCATGTAGTTAACCAAGCAATTCTGCCCGCTAAACGTATACGAGGTCGATTTCTCCGTAGACTACAGAACAGGTACCGCTCAGATGAGTATATACCAGCTCCAGTTCTGCCGTCGATATTGCAGCCGTAGAGCTAACGACTAAGTCAAACGGCAGTCATCCTAACATTGCCTCAATTACCTGTGTTAATGCAGGATCCTTTTTGCTTTCCGCTTCTTAATTTCAATGTGTTCGTTGTAGGTAAGTTCCTTATCCAGAGTAACGCCAAGATAATTTTCTTTCATTGACACAATAATTTCCGATTCGAAAAGCAATAAGGATACAACCTCAATACCCTGTCACCTTCGAGTGAGGAGCCTAGCGTCGGATTTGCTAGCATTTGTGGTTACGCCCTCTTCATTGCACCATGTCTCGGTTGTTATGAGAACCTGTCTCACGTGGCCTTGAGATTGATATGGCCGGTATAGCAACAAGTAAAAAATATAAAATAGCTTATAATATATGTCACGAAATATTTACAATTTATTTGCACGACACTATTAACACACTAATTCTAACCTTTTAGACTCGAAAAACCTAGTACGGCCGGTGCGAATACCTGTGAATCCCAGGTGGGAAGCAAAGGTGCTATGTAAGAAAAATCAGATATATACGATATACATTTTAGAATGTTTTATAGAATATCCTTATATGATTTCAGCACATGATAAAATTACTAATTTCCTCATTCAAATGTTAAAAAAGGAATAAAAATTTTATTAAAATTATTTAATATTATGCTAATTTTACCCATAACGTTTTATAATAAAACTGCAATTTATTTGTTGGGGGAAAGAGCTAGTCCCTTTACGTATTTTTTTTAAAATCGTTTTTTCAAATTTATTTTTTTATTTATCTTTAGAAAATAAATGCAAAACTTAATGGTTTAATTTAAATCAATTTTCATAATCACACTTTCTAATTTAAATTTTATGCTGTTTCGTAAAAAGATCTAAAAGCTGATGTGGTTTGTCCTTCGAAATGACAACACAACATTAGAAATATTTTGAATTTTTGCGAAATTTTCTAGTTTTATTTATTTTTCATAAATGTTAAAGTATTTCACACTTTACCCGAAGGCAATGTTGGTTCGATTTTCATACAATTATACATATTCGAACAGTTTTAAATTCAATTCGTCTTATAGAAAATTTACTTGATACTTAAAATAACCCTAGAAAAGTACAAACATGTTCTGAATACTATATTCTTTAAGCTTTCTGTTTTAATTTTATCATTTATTAAATCTATAAATGTTGTCGACATGTCATATGTCAGAACGAAGTTTATCCCAGTTTAGCCCAGCAAAATTTTTTTACAATTTAAAAACAGGCGTTTACTCTACTTTTCGAAAGTTGTAAAGTAAAAGACAGAAGAAAAGTGTGTAGATCCTCCCGAAAGCTGGACAGTAAGGCCAAATATTTTATACTGATTGCGAAAAGAACTTAAGCAAAGTTTTTAGACGATTAATCTCGAATAAACATCATGAAATATTTATGAAATTATTTTTTGAATTTGAGGGTGCTGTTCATAACTAACAGACACATTTTTAGATTTTAGTTATTAACGTTAAGCCAAGAGTGTCTAATAGAAAAGCTGTCAAGAAGTTTAGTTTATTCTTTTGAAATGGCCACATTTTGCTGAAAATTGTTGCCACACATTTTGCCTCTTCGCAGATTTTCCTTGGGCATTGTTTTTATATTTTAAGCCGAATTTATTACTTCTTTTTCCTGTCCATATTAGACATAAAATTATAAATATTAACACTAACATCAGATTAGTATTAAGTGTTGTTAATGTTTTTTCTACGTCTTAGCATTGTTGTTAAAACAAGTGTTATAAAAGCTGATTCATAACATGACAATGGCGTTATTGTTTTAATTTAGTGTGACAGTTTTATATTCAAACAGCGCCATCTGTTGCTTAACCGCACTATTGCTATTCAAACAGCATTGATGGAAAACAGAAAACAACTAAAATAGGCATAAAGAAAATCCGGACCAGTATGGCTGAATTGCAATAGCAAAATTTTGGAGGTAATCGAAAAAGTCGATGAATGAAATCTCTCAAAAGAGATTAATTTATGTGGTAACTCCAGTTTGAGAGGGAATGATAGAGAGAAATATAAATATGGGAAAATTAACTGTTCTGGTGGCAAAATACGAAAACTTTAAATCCTGACTGAACGAGATAAAAATCAAGAAAAATAATGCTTGTAGGTTGCTTCATAAAGATCCTAAGAAACCAAAAAGTAAAGGTCTAGTAGAAAATCAGTGGCAATAAAGCAGGCAACTACCATACACAAATCAATAATAGCAAAAGCCAATACCAGCGGCAACGAGCGGTGACAGAGTTGCAAGTATATAAAATAATATTTTTTTAATAAAATTTTTCATAGAAAAAATATGACACATCACACTTAAGTGAATTTGTCAATAATATATCGTAACCAAAATACTTTTCAAAATTGACTTTTTTATGCAAAATTGTTTTACAATTTATAGAACGTCGTCGGGACATACCAATTGAAATATGAAATTCATTATGCACCTTTGATATATGGAGATGAAGAGCTATATAGGTTTTGGGCTTAATCGAGAGGGGTAGTTTACTTGACACCCCAAATCAAAAATAATTATTTTTTCGATTCGAATATACTTTTATTCTTCATGAAATATATCCATAAAAATATCTGTTTCTGTATAGTAAAGTGGAGTATAGGCCACTCCAGATTTTTGTTAAGTGTACATCTGGTTAGTATCGTTAATTGGTTTGAAGCAAGTTGCATTCAAAAATTCGAGTTTCAATTTTAATATTTTTAAATAATAGGTCGATTATGGATTGCAACCGAACTTTAGTTGGGTTGTCAAAAGGCAACGTAACTAGCAAAAAGTTCCAAAAAGTTATCGATAATGCTATTTTGACACTCTAGCAACTGAAAATAAATGTAAACAATCAAAAAGATTTTAATAAATTTAAAAAATAAGGAAAAAAGATTAAATTTATAGTGAATAAAAAAAGTGCAATAAATAAAATAATTATTTCCTAAAGGTAACATGTGGATTGTTTTCCTTTTTTATATTAAACGTTGAAAGTGTTGCATATGTGTTACTTTACTATATGTATGTATGTATGTATGTATGTATGTATGTATGTATGTATGTATGTATGTATGTATGTATGTATGTATGTATGTATGTATGTATGTATGTATGTATGTATGTATGTATGTATGTATGTATGTATGTATGTATGTATGTATGTTATTGTTAAGTCAATTGTAAAGACGATTACAGTAGGGTAAGAGGTGCCGCAAATCCAAATGCCGCAGATGCAAATATATTAAAATTTAACAAATTTTTTGGATCTGCAAAAACTGTATTATATAAATAAAAGGACCATTCTAAGTACATTAAATAAGTTTTAGTCAAATAAAACTCATTAAAATATCATATCTACCCCTATCTTACTACAACAAAGAAAAAAAAGTAAATTTAAAAAAAATATTCTTCATGATTTTATACACCATTTAGGTATTAAAACGTGAAAAAATGTTATAAAATGACGATGGATAGCAAATTTTTATGTTTTGTATTATTTTAGGAGTTGTTTTAATGAAATTAAAATAATAATAAATATAAAAAACCACCAATAAAATAAAAAATATACTATATAAGATTTAAAGACAAAAAATATGTTCAAGGCTTCTGCGGCACCGCAGTGTTTTTTATAGAGGTATAGAACTTTAAGTTGCAATAAAACAACGATGGATTATTCGATTGACATGAATTTTATTTATCCGAAAGATAATCTTGTGGCATTACATTTTAAATATGATTTCTGGCGTATGACCGCCACGGCTGGCGCGGATGTAGTCCAATCTGGACGTCCAATTTTCGATGACTTTTACCAACATTTGTGGCCGTATATCGGCAATAACACGGCGAATGTTGTCTTCCAAATGGTCAAGCGTTTGTAGCTTATCCGCATAGACCAATGAGTTTACATAGCCCCACAGAAAGTAGTCTAGCGGTGTTAAATCACAAGATCTTGGAGGCCAATTCACAGGTCGAAAACGTGAAATTAGGTGGTCACCAAACGTGCCTTTCAATAAATCTATTGTGGTACGAGCTGTGTGACATCTTGCGCCGTCTTGTTCAAACCATATCTTCTGGACATCATTGTTATTCAATTCAGGAATGAAAAAGTTAGTAATCATGTCTCTATACCGATCACCATTGACAGTAACGTTCTGGGCACCATCGTTTTTGAAAAAAAGTACGAACCAATGATTCCACCAGCCCATAAAGCGCACCAAACAGTCAGTTGTTCTGGATGTAACGGTGTTTCGACATACACTTGAGGATTACCTTCATTCCAAATGCGGCAGTTTTGTTTGTTGACGTAGCCATTCAACCAGAAGTGCGCTTCATCGCTAAACAAAGTTCGCTTATGAAAATCGGGAACAACGGTAATCTCGTTTTTTTCAATTTGCAAGCGTTGTTCAAGCGTGAGTATATTCATGATGAATTGCCAAACCAAACTGAGAATAAATCACTTGACAGCTTTTAAATCGGTCGCCATCTTGAAAAGTAATGCCAATTTAAGGTTGTATACCTCTATAAAAAACACCCTTTACAAAATTATATGAAAAATAAACCTATTTTTGTTCAGTTTTACCGCATTTTTTGCTTAATCTGTGAAAAAATCAAACAGCAACTACAGTTTTATGGTTTCCAATTTGGCAACAGAATTAAAAATTTTTAATTGCCAGTTGCCATACGTAATACAATTTCGACAACTGACAACACAACTTAGGTTGGGTTGCCATCCATAATCCATCCATAAAATTTTGCGGTATATTGGAGGAGGTGATTTAAATATTGTTTTATTTCTTGATTTTTCACGTTCGTTTGAAAAATTTGTATTATTACGTCGTGAAAATTTGTTTTGTCTAGTGTTTTATTTTATGCTATTTTTGATTTGGTTATAGATTTGCAAAACGTTACTTGTTCCTTATAGCGCACAAAAGCCAAAAAGCCCCTTTTCGCTGATTCTTTGATATACAAGTTAACTAAATTTGTTAATACAACAAATAATATTGATTTCAATTCTTAATGAAAAGCATATAAATTTACAATAACAATTGTACTTACATGCAGTAATAAGAACATGCATGGATTTATGTATGTTAATAAATAAAAAACTGCCGAACTAATGGAATGGGAGGGTGACGCTAATCATTATAATATATAAAAATAACCACATCCAGTCATAATTTATGCTTGACTCATGGGTAACATATTACCACATTTGCGAATCTTTAATAAAATATATAAAAAATGACAAAAAAAGTGTTAGCAGAAACCGCAAAATTCCCGTGAGGCTGTTACTATTTCGTACATAACTTTTGAGGCACAACAGGGTGACACTGTGAAGTCCGATTTTTTATTTTCGTTCTGTTGGCGGAGGGGCGTGGCAAAATCCAATTTTCATATTGCACCACCAATGACATATACATATATTTTTTTTTGCTTTTTTTATTTTTTTTTTGTAAGCCGTTCTCATGTTTTTCAAAATGAGATATCAAACTCTTAAATCGGCTATGTAGTTTTGAAGATATTTAGAAAAAAACCTATGTTGATAATGATCCAATATCAAAATTTTAAAACTTTCGAAATATTGCATTCAAAAATCCGAATTTTCGGTTTATTTACAAAATATTTACATCATTCGATAACACAAGATATTTCGCGCTTACTACTGTGCAACATTGTACAATAAATTAAAAATAATATTATATTATCAATCGATGATGATAAACAACTTTGTGTACTCTTGCATTTAAGGTACCTACATTTTTTGCACATTTTGGAGTTTTTTTCAAACGCTGATAAAAAATAACGGTACATTCAAACAAACTTTGCTTTCAATTGCTCACTTACTCCATTTGATTTGTTTTGAGTTAATTGTTGTACAACTTTTGGAACGAGATTTCGTTCCCGCCTAACTTCTGTTTAAAGCATATTCAAGCCGTTGTCGACAAGGTATTCCCAAGTCTAACAACCTCCTACAAAAATCCGGATTGGCTGTACGAACGTGCAATTTTGGCACTAAAAAATTATGATGCCAACAAGCTAATACAACTGCCCGGCAAATTAATCAAATACAAATCGATCTACTAACATTCTAGGTTGAATCATCGGTAATTCTTAGTTGCAACTTAAACGTACCAAAGTTATGCAACGGAACCAGAGTGACCATCAAAAATTGTTCACCAAATTTAATCGAGGCAACAATCATCGGTGGCAGATTCAAAGGCGAAGACGTACTTATTCCATGAACTCCGACGATTTCCAACGATTTACCATTCCAATTCCAGCGGCTCCAATTCCCAACAAAGCACAAGGCCAATTTGGAAAATTCATTTCTTTCACAGGGCCATTGTATGTGGCTTGCTCCCGAGTTGGCACGCCAAAAAATGTATACGTTTTTACACCAAATAAAAAAACTAAAAACATTGTCTTTACGCTGGCCTTAAGATGAAGTAATAAATAACTATAATTTCCAATTTGCCTTAAATACATGCGTTTTTTTCGATTGAGCCCATATCTACACCATATGTAAGTTGTTCTGTAAAAAAAACTTTATTATTCCATGGATTTTTATTTAAAGGCCGTAAATTTCGTTAAAAGCTCAATTCAAATCGTGTGGTAATACCACACTAATGTTTGCTTAGGGCCAGCAACGCGGACCAGTTCAGCTAGTATTTTTATACAAACCTTCATTTTTATAACTACATACATTCAAGAAAATCAATATTTACGTTCAAAATAAAATTTTAAGGTGAGAGCAATAAAACGTAAGAAATACATTTTATTCTAAACTTTCAGCAACAAAGACGGCAAACATAAGTGGCAAAAAATTTTCATACGTGGTGAATTAACGTTAATACTCTTCTAAAACTATCATAAGATTATTTATAGACTATAATGCAAATTTCATAGAAAAAATTCAAGGTGAATAAGAAAAAAATAAGAAAACCATCTGCAGTAAAATTTTGTCTTTTGTTGATTACGTTATTTTGGAGGTTAGAAAACGATATGGATCGGTGGAAAATTTGTAACTCTTACTGCTCGCCGGGTGAAACGATATTGCTATTTATTTATATTTGTGTACAAATCATAGTCTGTTATAGGTTGTGGACAATCACGAGCCAATAATTGTAAGTTCCTCGTAACAAAGCAACAACTAGAACAAACGTCAGCAAGTTTCTTACGGGTTTTTTGGGCAATATAAAATCAAAATTAAAATATAATTTAATATACATACATACATATGTTCTTCTAATCTAACGCAATAGAACTTTAATGAAAATCTCGTTTCTCCTTATTCTCCGGAATATTTTGTTTATACAAATAAATTATAAATAAAAAATACTTATGAAAAGGATAGAAAGGGGATGGTGTGGTTAATTCACTTAAGTTATATTTGGGACTGTGGAAAAAGTTTGTTTAAGATTTTGCTACATTTGAAGGGGGTTTTTCTGAAACAACAATTTATTGTTTTTTTAATTTTTTCTGTTCTTTTCTAGCTCCTAAATTGGCTTTGTTTTTCTTAAAGGAAAAACTTCTGGCTCATACTGTTAGTTAACCCTTTTTGAAAACAATAAACTGGAGATAAAATGATGAGTTTGTTTGTTTGTTTGTTTTTCTTTTTTTTTTTTTGTTTCTGTAAAATATTAATGTTTTAAGCCAAACAAACAGAACAACAACAGAAAATCCACAAAAAATTACAACAAACTTTGGCAAAACCAACAACATCTTTTAAGTTTATTTATCCGTTTCCTGTCAGGAACAATCAGAATTAAGTTTTTTTACCCGACATTTGTACTTTTTTTGTTTCCTTGATCTAGTGTATGTGCGTGTGGATTCTTTTTTACGAACATTTTCTTAGCAACATAAAATAAGTAGCAGTGGCAGTAAATTACAAACTTTGTGTTACTCACATAGAAGTATATTAAATATCCTGCATTAAAAAAAGGATACATACACACACCCACCTTAACAGGGCACACTCGTATGAACACCTATAAATATTTTTATTTTACAAACCAAACACATTTGGACAGACAGCAGCAACACATTCATATACACATGCTTATACGCTTTTGTGTGTATTATAATTTTATCTGTGTAACTCTGTTAGTGTGTGAGCAACAATATTTTAACTCTATATTTATTTGTTTGTATTTGTTGTGAGTTTATGTCCACAAAATGAAAACAAAAATTACGTAGAACTAGAAAAAACTTAGTCCTTGTGTTGTGTGTTTTTGTGACTGTTTAAATAAATTGAACTTTGGTGTACTTTACAGCACAGAAAAGTAAAACTACCAAAATTAAACTACTTCCGAATATAACCACACACATGCATTCATATGGACAAAATCATATCATATTTGCTCAACTTACATACATATATGTACTTATAAATTAACAGATTTGCTCAAAATATTAAAACTTAATGTCAACCTTTAAAGCGGAAATGTCTGACATGATAATCGTACTGAAGGTAGCAGCTAAAGACTTTTCGGTGGAGCAGTTTCCCGTGGGGACAAGTTTCTACACGAATGGATATAATCTAAGGACAAATAAGGACCTGGGAACCAGAATCTGCCCAACTATAACTGAAAATTGTAGGCGGTGGTTAAAGCAATCGCCGAGTATGTTAGATATCAAGGTGATTTTTTTAAATAAAATAACAAGTAAATTTTTAATGCTTCAAACACGCAACTACTATTTATTTCACCCCAATTGTTTTCCACAAGTCGGAATATTTGATGGTTGGATCCAAATGTAGTGTAAAGTTTAACTTGCATCAAAAGTTTTGTATTGTTTTAGTTCGTTTTATTTTCTGGAGTTTTTTTTCCATATCAAATGTTTTCATTTTTTTATTCGTCCTTTCCTCATGCCACAGCTCAATATTTTTTTCATTCTGTAACATTTTCCCAGCAAATGTAACTTCAGGGGGTGCAGTCAAATGTCAAAATCTTTCTGTGATTTTTGAAATCAACAAAAGTTTATCTTATTTATTTTTGGTTGTGTTGTTGTTTTATTTTATTTCTATTCTATTTAATTTTAATATTTTTCTTCAAAAATGACATCTTAACCAAAAATTCTGACATTGAGTAGCCAATGAACGTAAGTGATCGGTGAGGGCAGACAGAAAAGAGAAGAGAATGAACGAAGTGACAAGCGATTGTAAAGAAATCATATTAAGTGAGGTTGTAGGGCATACAAATGTAAACATAAAAAGTTTTGCAATTTGTTGGATGAGCTTTAAATATATTTTTGTGTTTTGTTTCAATAAATGAAATGAATCAATTTGATTTGTCAGTTGATGAAGATTTTTAGAGATTTATTTAATATTATAATAAGAAAAGCATTAAATAAATAAATTATTATTTAACTTTGTTCAACTGGATGTAATGATTTGTTACTTAATTACAATCACAATTACTTGTGTATCAGTAGACGAAAACAAACAGAACTTTTCGCAAACGTTTCATGCAAAAATAAAAATTGTTCAAATACTTTTAATCGATTTGTAAAAGCAACAAATGATTTTTGAATGACGAAGAGGGCAAAGAAAACATTTGGCTTTTCACTCATCTACATGGTTTAATATATCATTGCAATCGTACAATTGCAAGCGAAACAAAAGCAGAAACGTTTATTTTTGAGTGATATATTGAATTGATTTTTATGTTTTTCTTCTTATACTATAGTCAAAATAAGCAAAAATAAAAACAAAAAATCTTACAAGCTATTTTCCAATAATAGTTTCAAGATAATAGTTACATGTGGTTCGTACTCTCTTTCTTTCATTATATGATATCATTTACTGTATTATATAATTCTCATAAAATAAAAATAAAAAAGAGTTAAATGTATACCGCTTTAGAAACTAGACTCAATATGCGTCCATACGGTTGCGTATTCCGACGATCTGGCACTTATCATTGGTGGAAAGCTCATTGATATCATCCAAGGCTGCATGAGAGAGGCTCTCAGAACAACTGAGGCATGGTGTAATGAATAGGGGCCAACCATAAGCTTAATGGTTTACGGATCGAAAATCAGTGTGTCAAGGAAAGTGAACTATCTAGACGTTTTTTTTTTTTTTGGATAAGATACTTACCTGGAATGAACACATTGAAACGAAGATACGGGAAGCAAAAAGGATATTGCATTACCGTAAACGAGTGTGTAGTCATTAGTGGGAAATCTCGCCAAGAGTACATACTGGATTTACATAATGATGGTGCGGCACATAATAAAATACGCATCCGTGGATTGGTGGCTAAAAGCCTCGCAGAGTACAATTAAGCGCAAGTTGGATAAGGTTCAGAGGATTACTTGTATGAGTTTATGTGGTGCAATGTGCACGGCTCCAACTCAAGAAATTAAGACACTGTTAAGATTGCTGCCGATAGATTTATTTACAAATCCAACAGCTGCTATGCCAGCATTGCTTATTAAGAGCTATGCTATTTGGTATAGCCTTTGGGCCGAACATCGGGCATACGAGCATTCTGACCCTAGTTAGTAAGAAGGTTAGGGAGGCTCAAATACCGATGTAATGCATGAGTAGAAAAAAAATAGTCTAACGACTGTATCGTTATACACAATGACTGAATGGAGAACAATATCAGCATTTTTACTAATGGTATTATGGTGTTATGGGCGGTAGAAAGAGAGCAGGTGTATACTCAGCTGAGTCAAGTAGTCTGCGATTGGTGGGGTACGTCTCCGTTTCCCAGGCAGAATTGCTTGGGCTACTGCATGCGTTGGATCACTTGCTGGAATGCCGGCTGCAGGATAGAACGTTTCTCATTGCACACGACAACTAATCGGTTATAAAACACATGAGGCAGGTGAACGTGTACACGAAACTTGTGCTGGAATGTGTTTTAAAACTTAACAAATGTAAAACTTAATGATGTAACATTTATGTGGGCTAAGGGACACATAGACACAACTGGAAACGAAGCAGCGGACCAACTAGCAAAAGAGGGTGCTGCTGTAAATTTCTATGGACCAGAATCCAGAGTAGAGCTTGGAAAGTGCATAATGTAAGCTAAGGTCTTACAAGAGGTGAACACATTAAACCTAAATGGTGGAGGAAGGCCACTACGTGAAGATAGGCTCTAATGGTGCTTAAAGAGCCCATGGGCAGGAAAGACAGTAAACTAGATAACTGCGTTGGTGACAGTGGTGCGTTGTAGCACTGGCTACACTATAGTCTGAAATCACTAAATTCAAGATTAAAGGCTGGTTGTAGCACGTGACTCTATGAAGGTAAGGTTGCCGTAATTACATTTCGGTTGCCTATAATCATAGAGGACGGCAGGTATTTGAAAAGGGACCCATTTTGAAGGTGATGTGCATCGATATTATGCCTTCATTAATAACAATAATAAAAATGCGTTGATACATAGAAACGTTTGAGAAAGGTTTTGTTCGTTTCCCGGTTCGTTTTATTTTTCAAAGAAACTTAAAAATCTAAAAGTAATCTGTCTTAAATAGGTTGACTTACATTTTTGTGTCACTCTCAAAAACTTTGAAAAAGAAAGTAAAAAGAAAGCAAAGAATCTGTGACCCTACGATTAATTATAATTGAAAGATAACTAAAAGACTTGGGCAATTTATTACATTTTAGTGATCGCTCATTTTAGTTCATAGTTTAAAAATGTACTAGCTCAATCACTTAGTTCAATCGCTCTTTTTTCCTTCTGAACTACAATTTGTGTTTTAAAATAGTTTTTATTAATCACAAAGCAACAAGTGGTTCTTTTGTGATTCAATACAGTATTTTTTAATAAAAGTTCACAAAGCAAATTATTTTCAAAAATAATAAAAAAATTATATGCAAATTCATACATCCTTAAAATGTTTAATACATACAATGTAGAGCTGCCAATCTGTATGGCTGGATGTACAGAACTATATTCCTGTTGGAAAATGTAAACATAAATACGCATCACATACATACATGCATTTTAGTTCATTTTGTTTGATAGTTCAAACACAGAGGTTAGTTCAAAAATTGAACTAGGTAGACTAGTAGAAGTAGTTTATAATTAAAAAGTGGAAATACCTTACCTACATACATAAATGTAAATAAATAAATAAATAAAAAAAAAATAAATAAACAGGCCCACTAATTAGAGCGTTTTATAGTTGATTATCAAAATTTTATTAAATATATAGACATTTTTGTTCAATGAAAAAAATAATATAGAAATGAAACCAAAAAGGACAGCTTAATTTTTCATATAACTTTAGATGAGATAGAATCTATTTTGACAGAGTTATTTCTTATCCTCTCATTTTGAGAGACTCGTACTTTCAACATGCTTTCAAACAATTTCCATTGATTTTTTTTAATAATAACAATAAACAAAAATTAAGAACAGAAAATATTTAATAAACATTTTATAAAATTTACTCTCATTTTATTCTTGAAGTTATTGAGTCTAACAATTTTTTTGTGGGTCTTGTTGATTTCACACCATTTTTTCCGGAATTTGCGGACGTTTTCATCACTACATATTGACCTGAAACTAAATAATTTGTTGCAAAAGAGTCCAAAGAGTTTATCACAAAAAGTGTTAATTTACGATCTGAATTAGGTATTTTATATCTGATTTATATGGATATAAAATTATATCTAATAAAACATCGAACATTTGTAATCATTTGTAAAGAGATATTTCGTATAACAAAATACAAAACTAACCATTTAATAAAGGTAACCTTAGCAAGGCCTCTTAGATTTGACTTTCAAGAGATTGCAAAGGCTGGATTGAATCCTAACAAAACCTTACAAATTTTACGCCAGAATTGTTTCTCAGATTACCACGATAACCCAGGAAAAGATCATACAAAGGTTTCTATTATCAAATAAGCCAAAGCTATTTTATAAATTATTCAGGATTCACTATCCTAAACAATCGTACTATTCAGTCAGAAAAAAATCTGCCAGAATTCTGTCCTATTCAAATCAAATCATTTCAAAATGGCGTTGTAGGTGCCACACTATTATACAAAAAATATTTTGCAACTCTGATCGCAAGAAAAAAAATAGTTTATGAATTTTTTAAAAAGATTATCACATTGTATGATAGTAAATCACAGCCTTTAGGCACTACCATAATTGTCATATTGATTTACTTTCGAGATTGCCAAGTTCTTTTACGCAATTACAAAACACATTGATGGATGTTGATCGAATCTTCAGAACAAGTTGGTTATGTTAAAAGAGAATGCAAGAAATATTTATTTGATACGTTATTATTTAAAATTCATATTTTTATTCCTTGCATTGCGTTACGTAAACAAAAATTATAATACACCTAATTCTGTCTTTACTCGGTAGATTGGTTCCAGAAAAATCAGTGAAAAAAAAGACATTGATCATATACAAAAATAGGTGATTGGTTCCTTATCTCTAAAACCTATTAAAATCAGTGAAAAACGAGAATTTTTTTAAATACAACACCGTTTGTTTGCATCTTTAGTGTATGATGAAGACTTAACAGATAGTTTCGTTCCAGAAATCAACGATTGCCTAATTGAATTTTAATTTTTTTATAGTTCTTTCTGTAGCTTCGTTTAAACCGAACATTTTGCTAAGAAATGTTGAGCCTTCTCCATTTCGAAGGCGATCAAAAATTTGAATTTTGTTTTCTAAAGAAATGGCTTTACATTGCAGTTTTTTATTTGTAGTTTTCGTCGTCTTCTTGTAGAGATGCATTGATAGTTCACAAAATATTAACACATTTCAATTGCTCTAACAAGTAAAAAATATTTGTATGTACAAAAAAGAAATTCCTCTAAGTTTTTGATATGAAAAAATTTCACAAAACTTAAATTTTACAAATAAAATCTAAGCTCAAAAATTTTGAATCGTGCTAAATGGAATAAAATCGTGTAAAAAAATAATTTTTTTATTTCCAAACCGTGTAAAAAAGACCGTGTAAAAACAGAATTGGGTGTAATTAAATATTAAGAATCACTCCTTATTTAAATCGTTAAATTATAAATCCAGTGGGGATGTCCTTCCACTAACAATGCGAAATTGCAAACTCGATTACTTTTTCCAATTTTTTGTTTGGTTGATTCACAAATAACCTCAAAAAATGCTAAACAAAAAGGAGGAGATTTTTTAAGTTCGGCTCAGCCAATTAAGGCGAAGTTTCGGATATACCAACTAAGTGCATAACTGTGGTTGAAAATTTGGAGAATAAAGGTTATTGAACAAATATATTATAATAAACTGTATTAAAGAACTATTTATTGAAAAATTTAAGAAAGTTTTTAATCGAAATATTAAGCTTCAAACTGTGACCGAAAATAAAAATATTTTCTTTTTAATTAAAAGGAAACCAATAAATATATAAATATTCGCTGTGCCAATTATTGTTGTTCAAGTATGCGTTAGTAATGTTGATGGATGTTGATAGTATTTATTTATTTATTTATTTACAAAATGTCTATGGATGTTAAATCCTTACAGACGGTATATTCTACAGGTTATTCCAAAATTCGAAAATCATTTTAGTTTAAAAACTAGCAACAACAAAAAACATGATTATACTATGTAGTTAAAGTTTATAACATTTTTAAATTACAATAATAAAGTTAAATAAATTTATTCAATTTACATATATTTTTTCCGCGTTTATATTTATGCTCTTTTGTGTATTTTTGTGCTGTTAATTCAATTTTTGATTTGTGATTATACACTTTTTTTATTTTTTTTTTGCATATTTAAATTTGCCGTAATAGTAATACAACATTCACATTGCGTTGATCCTCATGGCGTCCTATTCATATCATTAGCCAAATGATATGTTAACTCTCAAAGGTAAAATAGATCTTATTCTAAATTTAACCTGGAAAAGTCATTTAGAAGCATAATTGATACAAATGATTGCAAATTTGTACTTCACAATTCTTTCAATATGATGCTATAGCATTCAGTTATGGGGTACTACCTCAGCTTCAAACTTATTATTTTTGTAGGGGGATAACGAAGCAGACCACTAACTTCATGGATCCCTTTTCGAACCCCTTCGTTCTTCAATGATTTCTGATATCCGACTGAAAATTGCGAATACCTTACTTTCATTGAGTCTCGTGCTGTCACTAGCCTTTTACTCTCGATTGTTGTGATTTAAGACTGGCGACTCATAGATGTCGACATTTTTTCTCATCACAGATTCTATGGTAATTGCTAACATTTGCTTAAGACTAGGTATTCACAGCATCACCATATAATATGTGTCTGCCCGTGGTGCAAAGCCTTTTCTTAAGGTAGCCTTTTTCCTTGGCCAAATAATACATTTAGCTTGGCCAGATAATAGTTGAGAGTCCGTGACCTGTACTAACGCAGTTAACCATTTGTAGGCACCCAGATTATATCCAAGCTCCTTCTTGGTCTTCCTGCCAACTTGTAGTGAAAAATTCAAGAGTCTTTGGTGAAAATTGAACCCTCAAACCTGGACTTATAGACTAGCACACACCTGCACGCCCACCGAGGCACACCAGCTTAAAATCTACAAAAGTTAAAAAGTATTCAAAATAAGTTTATAAAAATGATCACACTTGTTCCGTATTATATTTAAAACTCTTATATCCATGAAGATCTAAATGTCCGTTAGTTAGAGCATAAAAGCTAAAAATATTTTTCGGTTTTTGAATACTGTATGTGGGGATGGTAGTGCACAAGCCGCTGTAGAAAAAATAAGAAAATTACCGCCGTCTTTTTTACCTGTCACCAGAGACCTGCTCCGAATCGGCTCAGCCGGCTTGAGTCGATCCGCCGAAAACTTTTCTTCACAGCCGTGCCGCTGAAATACTGTCGGCTTTGATCGGCTGAAGCACAGCCGCCGTTTCTAAAGTATTTTTTTATAACTCACATTGAATAATCGGTTATTGGTATACAGTATGTGTGTGCATGCATACATGTAAATATGTATCAAAACAATAACTGTGTTATGTTAAATGAATATGGCAGCCATAGTTACCATATCAAATTAAATAAAATCGCAAACCAAACAATGTTCTACATTTATTAATACCATTTTAAAGTAACAATTTTTTAATAAAGTTATTGCTTTATTTAAATCTTTTGATTTTACGCATTTGGTTTATAAATAAATTCCAAAAAATATTGAAGATTTTAGTTTATAGTTGAAACTACTTATTAATATATAAATGAGTTATAAATCGCTTAAAACTGTAGAGCTGAGATCAAGGGAAAGCATTGCATTATGCTGGTGTCTAAATTAAAATTTTCCTATTATTTTCTTTATAGTGCATTTACATTACAGCAAAATCTAATAGATTTGAATTGAAATCTTTTTCAAAATCTACATCGTTTACACTGCGTTTTCTTTGGCACTAGCAAGATTTTGCTTTCAAGATTTATATTTGTAATTTTATTGATACTTTAAATTTTTTCTTTTATTTTATCAAAATTTTGTAAATTTTTATAAATTTTAATTTATTTATTTTTTTTAAATTAAAATGTAATTTTTATACAATTTGGGCAAAACCATAGTTGCATCATTAAGTACTACTAGATTTTGAGTAAATTTCGGCAAAATCTAGTTATGAAGTAGATTTTGATTTGTATGGAAAATTTAGTAAAAACAAGCTTATTTTTATATATAATTTGCTTTAAAACTGATCATTCAAAAACGTGGAAATGAGGACAAAAACGACAAATCATCAACATGCCATATTATGATTAAAAAGACGATAAATCGTAAAATCTAAAGATAGCAACCATTTTACGTTGTCTAAAAAAAAAATTTCGTTTTTGTATATATTTTTATATGCCGAAATTTTGACACCATTGTGTGAGTATGTTTTTATTTGAAGTAGGTTTTAAATAAAAATTTAATTAAATTAAATAAAAAAATTTAATAAAAAAATTTCAGCCGGCTTCAGCCGATTTTAAGCCGCCGCTGAACATTTTTTGCACCAGCCGCCGCAGCCGAAAAATTTGGTCGGCGCAGGTCTCTGCCTGTCACTACTTTAACGCGTACTTGAATAGCTATTTTTAAAGTAACATGCCAACGTATATTTTCTTAGATAAGAATGCAAATCTGGTCCATTCAGGGGGCAAAAGACACTAATATAAATACACTTACGTGTTCGAAATTTCAGTTAATTGTCAGGTTTTAATATTAGCAATGATGCACATACTACTGGCTGATCTTAATATTTCTCTTCAAAAAATTATAATTGACATTTAACTCAAAAGACCATCAAAGCTACATAAGTCCTTATAATTGAGTGCATGAGAAACAAAATGCAATACATTTTTAAGGCAATTGACATAACTTAACTTTGATCTTTAATCATTGAATTAAAAAATATATATAAATGTTACATTTATAATCGAATTAATATTTGTGGAGTTCACAGTCTTTCATGTATGTAAAAGGTACATAAAATATCTAATGTAATTTTCCTTAAATAAATTTATTTACAAATTTAATGCATTTTACTTTCGTTGTAACCTGTGAAATCCATGATAATAAAGTACAAGCATTTTAATTGCAAGTTTAATCTTATTAAAGAATTTAATATCAATCTATTAATATAAGCGTATATGAATAGGTATTGAATAATAATTATGATTAAAGCGTAAAAACGGTAAATGTGAAAAATTAAATATGTAAAGAATCAATGATTAAAAGACCTGCCAAACTGCTGCACCGACGGACAGGCACACATTGATACGCTTAATAAGTAATAAATATTGAACATAATTATGTATGAAAACAATTGTATATAATAAATCAATTTCTACTAGGCTTTTACCAGGCCGATACTCGTAAAAGTGCAGACCTAAAATACTACACACAGGCATTAAATAATTTAACAGCACTATGGGGTGATATGCGTTCAAATCTTTATCTGCTTTACACTTTTTTATTGACAAAGATCTCTCAAGGTACAGCACGTTATTTACAGGTTCATATAATCAATTTAGAAAAGTGGTTATGGCAATGCAAAATAAAGCATAATGAACAAAACTAGCGTCATAAAGGCTAATAAATTAGTATAAATGTATCTGAAAACAATATCCATCAACTGGTTTATTTGCAGAAACTCTACCATTAGCGTAGATTGCAAACTTGAACGTTATAATTCGATCTCACAATCAACATGATGTTATGGAATTCAGTTATGGGGATCTGCGTCACCAGATGCTAAAATAAGGTTCTTCGAATGGTTGTGCTACTTGGTATGTAGAAATTAAATTAAAACCAGATTTCCGCAAGGTAGTAGTAGATCCATTTTATACTTGTTGTGTACTTTGGATATAACAACCAGCCGACCGACGGGGTTTATATCGACATTTTTTTGCAACACAGTTTTTCTATATTTCCACAAAAATTCAGAAATAGAATCTAGATACTCGTAATGGCAGGACCATATATTCCATTTGTAAAAATGAATGGAGAATAAAGATCAATGAAACAAAAATGTTCTCATACGACATTTATACTAACAAGAAGCTCGTCCCCTCATATTCCAATTAAACCTAAATAATACCTCAGCGCATTATTTGGAAAAGCCTCATATTGTTACATATAAAAATTAAGTTAGCAAATAAGGACTGGCTTATTGTAAATTGCTCTAGCCATTGCTTAGAATGTAATCTTCTTTATGATTTGGTCCTTAAACCAATCTGGTGTTATAAAAAAGTTATATCTGCTTAAAAAATCAAAGACGCAAATATAAGGATCTATGAAAGCTTAAAACAGCTTGGACATTATCTAATATCTTTAAGTGCCATTGGTTAAAGTTTCAAAATATGCGGCAATGTATCTAACGAAGAACAGTAGGATTCGATTTAGAAGAAGTGTTATTATTATATTGCCTTGGACGAACATAACAAATACTAGCAGCAACGATAAAAATCAATGCGGTCGGTCTTAATTAATCTCAACTCTGGCAACAATTAACTTCTATGTATCGTAGCACTATTTACTATTTATTTCACATCGTAATTAATTTTACATTAGATTTAAGAAATGAGTACAAATTATTAGTTCTAATACTTGAAGATACAATAAATTACTTTTGAAAAAAAAAACAAGTAAAAGTGCTATATTCGGCCGTGACGAATCTTCTATACCCTTCACGACGGTGATTTTATTTATACAGACATGTACAGCATTATCAATATTGTTGACTCTTTACATAAATTAAGTCGTATGAGAAAAAACTCATTATTCATGCTTTAAAGAAATAGAAGACAGCGGCGACGCAGTGAAAACAAATTCCGTTAGCTATAATTGTCGCCGTGTTGTTAGCTACTTAATAATATTGAAGACGACAGCTACATCGTAAACTCTGACATTGTTGTAGAAATACTTATTTTGCTTTTATAAAAATAAATAACTTTTTAAAAAATTAATTTCCTCCAAAACTTTTTGTCTGTATATGAATTTGTAACTTAAAATTTTGTGACATATTCTTTTTTTGAATAAAATATAAATTATCCTAAGTTGACGACAGCCACAACGCCATGTAGCTTTTCTGGTTTCAGAATAATCGTTTACCTATAAACGTGTGTTTTTTATTTTTGATAGTTTGTAGTCGGTATGCTGATGATGTCTATGTTTTTAATGCACCTAGGTTTTAAAACAGAGATATCATTTCGCATAAAAAAAAATATGTCACTCTATATACATACATAAATACATACATACATACATGCATACATACATACATACATATGTATATTCTTAATATTAAATACATAAGTATATGTTATGTTACAGTCATGATTTTCATTTTCAAAGAAATATTGAAATTTTTGTTTTAATTTTTTGTAAAAATATTTTTTTAAAAAATTTTTGTAAAATTTTATTCGAAAACTTTTTTGGAAAATTTAAAAACATTTATTTTTTTGAATATTTTTCAGTAAAATATCTTTTTGAAAATGCTTTGTAAATATTTTTGAAAAAAAAATTTTTTTAAAAATTTTATTGAAATTTTTTTTGTTAAATTTAGGACTTTTCTGCAATCTATATTGAGTTAGAATGGTCAGACTAAAGCAAAAAGAAATCCTTACAGAAAAAAATTCCTCATATTGACCCCTCCATGTGCCTTTTAACTGCTCCTATTAACCAGTGGGCACCCTGTGGGTCCATTGGCTACCACTATGTGTATTGCTTTCTATTAAGCTCTCTAATACAAATCAAAGCAGAAAAACCCTACCAATTTAAAAACAAACAAAAATCGCCACTCACAGGGGGATATTGATCCCCCGAGATCTGTATCCTTGCGATTTACCTGTTGCAGTCCAATATTTATTTGACAAAAAAAGGCAACACAGAATCATTAAAGCCGAAAAAAATAAAAAAAAAACTGAAAAAACAGCCTCTAAAGGAATGATCTGATGTTGCAGAATTGCAATACCAATGCCATGGCAAATGACATTACAACACGAACACGGACAGACGGAAATCGCTCAATCAACTTCTATATGTATAGGGATCCAGAAGATATATACTTTATGGGGTCGGAAATGAATATTGTAGAAATTACACTCGGAATGACAAACTTAGATATACCCTTTCCACTTGTGGTGAAGGGTATAAAAACAGAAAACATAGTTATTGCTAATATTTGATTGCTGGATATCAGTAAGGCAATTATTTAGCTTAAGGTATTTCTGGCATCCTTGTCGAAGTGTTAGTAACTCAGGAGTACATTTAGAGATTAACCCGTCCACCTCTTGCGAGGTTTCCGGATTATAAAATCCGGAGTTTTTTTTTCTGAGAATAACCTGTTCCCCTCATGCGAGACGCCCTCTTCCATTCCCGTTAGAACTTTACTGTTTTGTTTGATGTTATCAAAATTAGAATTCTTTAAATTTAAATAAGGAATGAACTCTATATTAAAAATGTAGGTGGACAGTATGAATTCGCTTGACTTAATATACCCAGCCTTCTAGCAGAGACAGCATCTTAGCACTTACTTACGGTGAACTATATGTACCCTACCTATTAAGCGATATCAGACATTTTCACTTTTAGTGACTTATAATATTTTCATTTTACAAAATAAAAATTAGGTATAAATATACGAAAAAGTCATAAAACAAAATATATTCTTTCTACCTTGCAGTGTAGATTTTGTAACAATGGTCACGTTATCTTCATATGCTAACAGTGAAACTTTTACTGATTGCATTATCCAATTTCCTACCATCATCGGGTAAAAGAATCCCTGCAAGATTTGATTTAAGTACGTAGTCCAAAAATTATTATGACTTAGTCGCAGACCTCGTGTTGTCCGAATAATTTGGATGTGGTGTTACAAGTCCTTCAATCTTGCGTTCTACGATTTTATCTAAAACTACGTTGTTCCTCTTGGAGTTAATGTTCTATCTTGGTCTTCTCGAGTATATTTTCCCTTTACAGTTAGAAGTGATATACCTCGGTGATTCTGGGTTGATAATGGCTGGGAATTGTTGCCTCTCTCCATGCTACATTGATCACATTGCGTATCAGACAGAATCCGTCCATCATAACCCATATATTTGAGGAGTTCATACATTGTGATTTGCCAGGGTCTTCTTCATCCCCCGGAAGTCTATAGTTTCCTGCTAAAACTGAGTTACTTTCGCCATTCAATAGATGTAACAAATACTCACTTAAATATATTCACAAATTTAAATGATGTCAGATAACAAAAAGAAACTATAAAAACGCAATATTTAATTCTCTTGTTTAGTCTTTCATATTTACACAAAGAACATAAAAAATGCTTCCCTCAGTCCTAAAAATATCAAAATTGGTGAACTATTACACATATTGTAGCCTTTATTATTTTCAATTTAATTTAAATTTATTTAACAATAAATCTTTTCCCATAGTGCTTGAATATAATTACCAATACGTATTACA
This sequence comes from Phasia obesa, assembly GCA_949628195.1. Taxonomy (NCBI): domain Eukaryota; kingdom Metazoa; phylum Arthropoda; class Insecta; order Diptera; family Tachinidae; genus Phasia; species Phasia obesa. The sequence continues at coordinate 39,279,416 of OX451219.1, forward strand.
TAGGTAGGAACACCTACATGCTTGCTCATATGTACATACATTCATCTATAAAATAAAAAGGTTGCTGCCGACCTGATGATTTCGCACTATTTCTGAAACCATTGTAGGGAATTTTTTATTTCAATAATATCAAAGTGCAATTTGTAGTGTAAACAGAAATACCCAAAAGAACATGATGAGGTAAATTCCAGAGTTCCATGTGAATATACATATACATATGTATATGTACTCGTGTATACAAATTACATATTTCACATTGATATTCGCGCAACAGTGATATCGATGCGAAGGCATAAAGGACATTAATTATAAATATACAATACGATTTAAAATATAATGAATTTTAAAAGAAATATTTACATAAATATGTGCAGATATTTAAGGTGTCTTATATACGATCACAGGAGTGTGTGTCAAGAAATTTATTTAAAAAATGTATAATTGTGTGAGTACTTATGTGAGGTATGTAAATTCTGTTGAAAAATTCGGTATCAAAAGGTGATATAAAAAATATGGAATTAATTGAATTTTAAGCATATAAGAGGAATCAAGCTGCATATAAATGTTAATATTTATCAATTAATAAAGATAAAACAAACAACTAAAAGTACATTCATATAAACATCAAAATGTACATTTTTATAAACTCACACACAAGCTACAGGCTTATGCGTAAAGTGTTAATAGATGTCATGCTGATGCAATAATCAAAGGATGTTCATATTTTGCCACACACCCATACTCACGTTGACATAAACACATAGAATGTGGTTTATATCTTTAAACCATATTGTGGTCTTAAATATGATACAAAGCTGTACAACCATAAATATATTTTAAAATACCCTACATCATTTTATTTAAGAGATGGTATATGCATACGTTAGTGCTGATGTTTGTCAAGCTTTAAGATACCAGTCATTCACGCACTTTGAGTTAGGGGATCGACGCAGTAGTTGTAAATCTGTAGGATTATATTTAGCCTGCAATACATGTCCTCTTAGAATGCGTCTTAAGAACTTCCAATAATAATTCAGTTTATTTCGTATAATAATGACAACCGTACGACAAAATCCATTTTCCTTGGCTTCCGACAACAAATTCTTTTGGACGTCATTACAAATTTGATTTTGATTGAAATTCTGTAAAACACCTTATTTTAAAGGAGGTTTACTTTACCCCCTGCACATTCTTATGCCGGACCGACAGAGAAAAGCAAGCAACCCTTAAGTTTTCAGCGGAATTATGTCAAATACCACCTGAAAATTTTTGTAGGAAATAGAATCTCTCTAAATCTGTGTGAATGAAAAATACTTTTTAAACAGATGTATAACGAGTCATTTGTTATAAAAATCTATACATATAATTAAATAGTAACTCATTTCCTGTCTGCCTGTCTTTCTTTTTTGTGTTCGCATAACGTAAAAACTACTGGATGGATTTTAACAAAATTTTGTAAGGTGGTACCTTAGTATCCTGATTCGGATATAGGATACTCTTTTCCGCAAAAATATCTTATTTCCAAGAGAGAGTGGAGAAAAAGCAGTGTAAGTAAGCTAATTTTTTATACCGATTTGAAGGTGATTCATACTTTAAAGCATATTTTATTTTTGAATGCGTTATATTTTAAACCCGGTTGCGCAACAGATGGCGTTTTTTTAAAATAATGGCAAAATGAATTGAAAGCGGCATATCTTAAACACGGTAGGCGCTGCTTTAAAGTAATCACAAATTATGAATTACTTACAATTAAATAGCCAATTGAATAAAATTTTTATTAGATTTGAATTTTTACTTTGTAGAATTACATTGTTATTAAAATATTTTAAACACCTTTTACAGAGCTTTACAAAAATTTTAGAATTTTGTGTAAATTTTAGAAATTTATCCAGGGATATGTACCTTTACATAAAGTAAATACGTAAGAGTGTTAAAATTTAGTGTGGAATGCTTTCAAAGTAAAGTCGAGCAAAATATTGTCAGAACCCACACAAAGTGTGTAGCCACTGCTACTCTATTATAAGTTTCTCATTACCGCAAGCCTTAAAATTTTAATTCAAGGCCAAAAATAATCAACTTATTCAGAATTGTAAACTTTTACCCGCAGTATATTAAAGAATACGAATTAGAAAAATGAATTTTTGTTGACATATAAACACCTTGTTTTTTCAAAAGCACTTAAAATAATGTCGACGATTTCACATAGTATAGAAATGATTTTTGGCTAGGACATTACTCATGACTTACTGAATACTATTTTTGCAGTATTGGTGCGATCATATTTGTATGATTTGGGCAGAAGCCTGTAGAAAGTGATGACTTAGTAGTGTCGCAAGAGCATTAAATTTCATAAACACCGCAACTAACTCTGTCCCCAAACAAAGCAGATTTAATAGCTTACTACTTTAAATATATCCATCCATACTTGTGGAAAAAACGTTGTTAATTATAGCGACACAGCAAGATGGGCATTTAATTTTCTGAAAATTATGCTGCCAAAGCTTAAGAGCTAAAACAGTTTAGTCGGACATTTTAGCACCAATTCTGCATAAGCGGAAAATTAATTTTAAGTTTGGTCGTATTTGTAGCCTTCAATATGAATCTTGAGCTTTGCTGTATACGGAGTCGAATATGTGAGACTTTTTTATCCATTCAGTCTCTATTTTAAGTATTTTTCCTTTTTCATTAAAGGGATAAAATGTTCCACAAAAAAAATTTCTCATGATGTTTTACATAAATCTGTTAAACAGACCGTATATCTAAGAATCACATGGTTCTCTATGCTGAATTGGAATATAGAACTCAGGCGTAAATGTTCAAAACGACGCACAGAAGGGTATTTTGCCAATCTAACCGGACATTAGGCCATAAATTAATTTTGAGAAATGTAAAAATTTAAGTACGCAGCTTGACAGACAACAAAATCTGCATCGTATAGTGAATTTTCAAGGATTTTGCTGGAGCTTTATCGTTTTGGGACACTGTTAAAATCAGGAAATTTGAGTAAATCGCATGTGTTTTTATTGATTTTATACGATTTTGAGAGGTTTGCAATATTTTTTTGTGGCTAAACGAATAAAGATTTTGTATTGATTTTTTTTTCTGTGAAAGGCTATATTAGCAGCTACTTATAACTTTTAGAAAAATTGTGTTTTAAATTTTTATGATAAAAAATTTCGTTCAAAATTAAAAAAGGATTTTTTTGTTAAATTTTTTGTCAAAAAAAAAAAGTGAAAATATTTTTGAGAGTGTTCTCTTTTTTTCTGTTTTTGCTCATCTTCCATAGGTAGAAACGTGTTCGCATCACGTAAAAACTAATGGATGAATTATAATAAAATTTTATGGAGAGATACCTTAGTATCGTGGCTTAAATATAGGATATTTTTCCCAATTTTACCGAATCAATGGTCCTGCAAACTTGGCAGCAAATTCTATTTTTGTCAGTGGGTATTTTACAACACTATTTACAGTACTCTACAATAAATTTAGAATTTTATAAAAATTTTTAGATTTTTATATAACGCCTATGTTTTTAAGTAATTATCCAGGGATGGGTGCCTTTATATAAAGTATTTACATAAACATATCTGAAACGCTATAAAATGAAGTCTTAAAGTGGATTACTGTAAGCAAACTAAGGACGCTGATGAAGTGGCAGGCACAGCTAGTTATGAGTAAATTAATTATTCTTAGATATTGAAATACTATAAAATAATAAGTTACAAAAATTACTTTTATTAATATTGTTCTCTTCGACATAAAAGCTTAAAAATTAATATATTTTTGAAAATTATCAAAAAAAAAAAAAAAATAAATAAAAAAATCATGTGGTCGTTTCGGGAGATGTGATTGGAGGTATACCTCCCAATGCCTACAAAAACTCAAAAATCCATTTCTTTTAATGATTACATTATTTTTGCAAATAACATTTTATATCACCGCCCACAAAAAAGTGAAGGGCGAAAAATGTAATTTTGGAATCGTCAGGTCAAAGTTTAGGTTTTTGAACAATCGCTGTCTATAAAAGTTGCACTTGCTAAACAGAAGTATGGGAAAAAAAAGGTAGGATTAGTTCTTTTACACTGAACCAAAAATTTACCTTACTACAGGTATCCCTCCTACAACACGGTATCCCACAACACGATTTCACTTTAACACGATTAAAAAAATTTTCGAAAACCTCTTATAACACCACTATTTTTTTAAGAAAATTAAATAAAGACATTATTTTATTATTTCAAGAATGCAAGTTTTGATTTATTTTTTGTGTGTGTATGTACATAAACTCGCTGTTACAAAAAAAAATCTCAGTATGCTGGCTGGCATATATTTTAGCATTTTATGGAGCCCATCGAAAGAGCGCAGACCATATTTTGTAACATAGAAAAAAAAATATTGTGTGGAATTTTAAAATAGTAAACAAAAATATTTAAATAAATTTTAATTTATAAGGAATCGATTTTATTAAATTTTTTGGAGTAATTAATAAGGAGTTAATTTTTTGCAGTTAAGTAAGACTATTTTTTAAAAACTAAATTTCAGTCCTAAACTATGTCTGGTAAAAATATAAAAACAATTTGGAAGAGAAAGTTTATTTCTTTAGAAGTAAAAATAGAAATTTTAGATCGTCTGCTAAAAGGAGAAAAATTTAAATTAGGCGACAGTCCGCACAATTAAGAAAAGTGAGAAGGAAATTAGGAGTGCTGTTGTGCAGGATCTTCAAAATCCGCAAAGTTTTCAGCTAGTCCCCATGTGCCAATAATTGAAAAAAAGGAGAAAGCACTTAGCATTTGGATTGGTGATAGCTGTCAGAAAAAGATTCCATTGGACAGTAATATAATTAGGCAAAAACCTCTTAAAATTTATAACCATCTTAAACAAAATGGAGAATCTTCTGTGAACCCAGATTTTCTAGCCAGTAAAGGTTGGTTTTGGGAAATTTAAAAAGCGTTTTTCACTTCACAATATAAAAATTTAAGGTAAAATTGCATCAGCAGATCATGAACCTGCCAGGTCATATCCAGAAAAGTTAAAAGAAATAATTGAAGAGTAAGGATACACATCAAAACAAGTTTTTAATGCCGATGAAACTGGGCTTTGGTGGAAAAAATGCCCTATAGAACATTTATATCAAAAAATTAAAAAACTGCACTTGGTTTCAAGGTATCAAAAGATCGTGTAACTGATTTTTGTGCAGTAATGCCTCGGGAGATTATATGACAAAAGCGATGCTAATTTATAGATTTTTGAATCCCCATCCACTTAAAGGCATAAATAAAAACGCTTTACCGGTATATTGGAAACAAATTCAAAAGATTGGGTAACTGCTGATTTATTTAGAAATTGGTTCTTAAATTGTTTTGTTCCAGAGGTAGAAACTTATTTAAAGCGCAATAATTTAGATTTCAAGGCGCTATTACTAGTAGATAGTGCGCCAGGTCACCCGCAAGACTTTTGTCATCCTAACGTCCAAATAGTGTTTCTACCTCCTACTACCACTTCATTGCTACATCCTTTGGATCAAGGTATTATTTATAACTTTAAGACTTATTACATAAGAAGATGATTACAATGGATTTTAGACATAACTGATTCAAAATCTATTGATGTAAAGGAAGCTTGGAAGCAATTTTCAATTAAAGATTGCATCGATATCATATTATTATCGCTGAAAGAACTGAAAATTACAACATTAAATCGATGTTGTAAAAGATATGGCCAGCTGTAGTTGAGATAGAAAACGTGCATGAATCAGAAAAAAAATTGAAATTGGTGGCATATTAGAACTTGCTTGGTCGATCGGAGGAGAAGGCTTTTGTGGATATGGCTATTGGAGATGTGCAAGAAAATTTTACTACTTTTTTGACTAAATTTTTGTTAATTGAACAGAGTTTTATTTAAATTTCTGTAAAATAAATTCTGTTAGTTTGAATAAAATTTGTTTATATGAATAAATTATTTATAGATTTGAATAAAAATAAAATTGTTTTAAATATTTTTGTCGTTAAGGATTAACTGATTTTTTTCATTAATATTACCTACGAAATTTGGTTGAGTGGAAGGGGAACTTTTTTCTCTTTAGTCCGATTTTTCTTATTTTATACTAGAATATGACCGTAAGAGATTTTTCTGCAAAGTTTCAGTAATCTAGAGGCACTCAGCAAATTTTTAGATCCAATGTAAGCTAAAAATTACGTCCGGCTAGATTGGCAATATACCCCTATGTACGACAATAGTCATATGTTTTTTTGGTCATCTCTGCAAGAATCCGGGTTTTGAACCTTGTTAATAATATGATGAGATTTTTTATGAGTTTTACTGTAATTATATAATAACGATCTTGCTGTGCGTCACTTGAACCAGTAATAAAGTGATAGATAGATTATCATTTAATTTTTTTAACTATATACGCCAACTACTAAACAGTTAACACGATTATCAAAATTAGCGTTTCCAATTTACTATTTAAGCCATCCTAGCTAAGCCCATTCCGCTCTTTTGGAATATTTTTTTTATGAAAAAAAGAGCAGAATACATATAGATGTATATAGATGTATATGTACATGATTTTCAGATTGCTACTAATTTTGTTACATTTGGTGTAGGTTCTATATGGTCGTGTATGCTTGACCATAATTTCTTACTTGTTTTCTGCTGTATGTAGGCACACTTGCATCATACACACAAAGTCGAACGCATGTAAAGATTATGACATGACACATAAATTTAAATCGATTTCTGAAACAACAACAATAAGCACAATTTCAATATGCAAATATAATTGTATTTAAATAAAAGTAAAAATCATTTAATCAAATAAGTTTTTTTTAATCATATAAATTATTTTTACTCCTCGCTCACTACGCCACAATAAGGAAGAGAAGAGGTAAGTAGAAAAAAAACTTCAAATTTGTAAGACTTTAACTTTAACATTTTCTTGGAACAACATGTCAGTCATAATTCAATTACGCATTTTATTGGATTGTGTGTTGTAAATCAGTATTATCTGATTTCCACATTTTTTTTTGTAATGCAGAAACCATCAGAGCACTTTTTGTCTATAATTATGTGCGTATGACTACTTGTATCAAACATCCATTTTTCTAAGTATAAAAGCGCATGGCAAAATAAAGAAAATAAATTATAATGATTTTTATATGACAGATTTGTATTTTCTGTGACATATAATTGTAAGACATCAAATTATAAAGTGAATTTCTTTCTTACCCAATCACTTCAATGGAACAGATGTTTTATATTAATTATATGAACAATTTCTTTCTTCCATCAATAGCCGTATCATTAAAGACAAATTTTAATAAACGACCTCAATAGTTATTTTCATTTATTATAAATAATTTATTTAATTTATACATATGGATGTACAAATGTGTAATGTCAAATTTATATTAATTTACCACTGAATAAATCAAATTCATTCATTTTAAAGCTTGTTATCAAACACAGATATAGAATGTTTATGTAATGATAATGACTTCTTATCTTAATGATATGACTTCATGTCGAAGAAATCATCAAATAATCAAATAATATGTTAGAAGAAAGGCTAACATTAACTCTTAATTTAGAAATTCATAGAAAATATCTCTTCGTTTGAAATAATAATTGCCCTCCCAAAAAAATCGGGAATTGTAAAAAAAGATAGAGCGACTAGTGTCCTATGTAATGTACCCATGGACTATCACATTTTGAAACAATATATTTTTTTACAAATTAGGCGATTAATTTAAAATAAATGTGAACAATTTTATTTTTAGACTCTTGCAGAATGTAATGTAACTTCTTATAACTTCACTAGAATTATGTTTATTCGGTAACAAAAAGGCAAGGTTTATAATTATTAGCAATTTTTTTTTTTTAAATCAAGATGTTTCGCCCAAATAGTTTCGCACCTTAAAACTACATAACACAAAGAAATTAATAAACCTATCGTAAATAGCAATACTTAAAAATTATGTGAACTTAATCATTTCTACTAAAGCAACGATATTAGTGAGGTTAATAAACCTAAGTTTATCAAGAATTAAAGAATAGATCTGTAAAATCTTGCGAGCAAAGAAACTCAGACACAAACAAACATCTGGCATCACATTCTTTACTACGATACATATAATAAAATAGTTACCCATTTCCTGCCTGTTTGTCTGTCTTTCTGTCTGAGTTCTAACTCCAATAAAGGAAAATAACGACAAAATATGAATTACTTAATGCCAAATAGCGAATTGAATAAAATTTGTATTTGATTTGTATTTTTACTTTTTGTAAAATATTACATTGTTATTAAAATATTTGAAACACCTTTTACAGATCTTTACAAGAGTTCGAGAGGTTGGTAATAACTAAGCTGAACCCTGTTTTAGGCGACAAAGGAAAAATCATAGTGCAATCGAACAAACTCACAGGTTAGTCATCGTAAATACTGCTCCTAGCTTTCTCAAGCGTTTGACAAGGTATGGGCATGCTAATTTACAAGTTAAACAAGTCTAATTTACAAGTTAAAACTGAAGTTGCCTGTAGACTTATATAAGCTGTTAGGTAATTATTAACCTGATCGAAAATTCATTGTGAAAGAAGGAAATTTAGTAAGCTCACCTGATCCAATTGAAGCCGGTGTTCCCCAGGTCAGTATATTGGTGCCCATTTTATATTTGTTGCCGACGACACAGCTTTTTTAAGCATTCACGAAAGTCCCGAAGTGGAATCACGATATTTAGAAGACTACATATTCAATTTAGAAAAATGGTTGAAGAAATGAAGCATAAAGGTGAATGAACAAAAATGTACTCACATAACTTTCACTCTGCGTAGGGAATCGTGCCCCCTATTCGCATAAATTAACAAACAATACCGCAGCTTTCAGACGCAAAATATTTCGGCATACATCTTGACCGGCGCCTTACTTGGAAACGCCACATAGAATCAAAGTTAACACAAATGAAGCTGAAAGCAGTCCAACTAAACTGGCTTATTGGCAGAAATTCTACTCTAGCTTTAGATTGCAAACTTTTATTATAGAAGTCAATTCTAAAACCAATATGGTGTTATGGTATTCAATTTTGGGGCAGTGCCTCAGCTAGCAACGTAGAAAAAATTCAAAGGCGCCAAAATAAGATTCTTCGTATAATTACATCTGCTCCTTGGTATCCATAAAGATCTAAACGTGCCATCAGTTAAAGCAGAAATAGCGAAACTTGCCCTAAGGTATTTAAAGAAGCTTGAAACTCCTCCGAATCCACTGGCCCGTAAAATACTAAATGAACCTGGTTACATTCGAATAAGAAGGAGGGACACTGCTTTCCTCATCCGTACATCAGAGGGATAACCCGCAAATTACAGTAACTGTGAAACATACATTTTTTTGTTCAGCAGTGGTTGGACTCATCAAGTATATTTATATTTTTAGACTTAAGATATGAATAATCAATAGATAGTTCAATAATATTGAAGATGCAGTAAATAAAAATTGCGAAAAAAAAAATTTGCATCCTTTTTTATGTTTTATTAAAACTATGAATTTTTCCCGGGAATGCTAATATTTTTATCCCGTTTCCTGGGAAATTCCAAACCTTACTCATGAAGCACTAAAGACATCTTAACAAACTTTAACAAAGGCAAAGCGGAGGTGTTTTTGAGTAGAGTTGCGGTCGCTCGGCCCACTGGGTAAAGGGTGTCTTGTGAGTAAGCTCCCAAAGGAGTAATTTTACAATAAATCATACGTGTTTTTTCAGACGTGGTTCATTAACTGCCAAACTATTTTCAAAATAAAGCGTTTTAAAACCACTGTAAATTATTGCTGAGTTTATGAATGTTGTAAAAGTATACCCCTAAACAAGCGTTTATTGCTTTGGTGCATATTCTAGTGTTTAGTATAAGCGTATTGCGAATTGTGTAACATGACTCTCCAAAAAACCTCTGAAGTTGTAAAAATGGTTTATATCGGAACATGGCACAAAAAACAATTAAAAACTTAAACTATAAAATGTTTGAAAATAAAAAGAAATTAATTCAAGAAAAATAAAAACTGGAAGGTCTATAAAACTAACTGCCGGTTCCTCAATGTCGAAAGGATTTCTTCTTTCGTATAAGTACATTGTAAGAGTTGTAAGAAAGAACAAACTTTGTCTACGTTGTGAAACGGACCCTAAATGATTTTAAAATATTTCCGTCGGATATTTTTCTATTAAAAAAACTTAAGTTTCTAAATGAAATGTTTTCATATATTGTTACTATTAACAAAATTGCAAAAATGAACTTATCCGACACCAATAATATATTAGTATGATATTCATTGCCTACGCAAAATATTTTACACATAATTAGGAATAAAAAAATGTATTAAATTTTAGCCTAAATCACATTTTTCTTCGGGTCTTACATCATCATTATCACCACCATTTAAATCATTTCAGTAAACTTACTTTGTTGTTAGTTGACAGACATTTAATACCCACATTTAAATAACTCATCAATCAAATAGACAGAAAATATAAAAATAACAAAACGTTTTTATCATCTATACAAAACAAGATAAATCTAAGGTTTGAGAGTTTCCAAAGTTTTAAAAAGCATAAAAATTGAGTTTCGAAAAATTTTTCAATTCTACAAGTTTGTAATGTCAAATTTTGAAATGTATTGTTATATTTTTATAAATACGGCAGCACATATTGAACTGAAACTGCTTCTGGCGTAACAAAAAATGACTGAACTTGGATATTTAAAATGCTTTGAAGTAACCCTAACAAGAAAAAAAATAACAGTTGGGTAAAAAACTTTTACATTAAGCCTTTGAAAATAACCATCAAAAGCACACTTCAACTTTTCTTTTTAGAAAAATCTTTTACGACACATCATACTTATTCTTTAAGCTTAAAATGAGAAGTAATTTAATCAGGAAAATAAGCTTTGTACTAAAAATAGATGACCCTCTTAACGATGAGTTATTTCATGTTTCTGCGTTGGTCCTTACCACCCTAATAATATTGCTCTGTATGACAGACAGATGTCTGTTGAACCGTAGTAGGTAGATACCTAACTGAAATTTTAGCAAAGGCGTACACTATGGTCTATGGTCTCTTCAACAATTAATTAAAATATATATTAACTCAAATATTAAATACAAATATATTAATTTAAATATAGTTATATAAAAGTAATATATGTAATTAAAAATGTTAAAAATCATTTAGATAAAATACTTAGCAGTTGCTTTATAAATTAGTGATTATAAAGGTTTGTATTTCCCAGAGGAAAAATATACATATTAAAAGTTCCTTGAATTCCTTTATTTTTCTGCTGCAAATAAAATAAATTAGGGATGGTAAATAAAACTTTAAAATGGCAATTTTCCGAATCAAATTGAATTTATTTAATAACTAGCTGTGCCCACAAGCTGCGTCCTGACAATATTTTGCTTTAAAAGTAATCCACTTTTTTTTAAACTCTTACGTATTTACTTTATATAATTGTACCTATCCCTATAAAATTCTAAAATTATTTTAAAGTCCTGTAAAAGGTGTTTAAAATATTTTAATAGCCACAAAGTAAAAATACAAATCAAATTTTATTCAATAGGCTATTTGGCAGTCAGTAATACATCGGCATCTGTTGCGCGACCGTGTTTAAAATATCCCTCTTTCAAAAATAAAGGACGCCTTAAAGTATGCAGTACTTTTAAATCGATAAAACAACGGCAATCTTTCACTGCTTTTTCTCCACTTTCTCTTGGATGTGATGCGAACACAAAGAAAAAGACAGACAGGAAATGAGTTACCGTTTTATTATATGTATAGAAAATTTAATATTGTTTGCATCTCTAATTTTTTTATAATTTAATTTTTAACATCATTGATTCAGATTTATCAAAAGTAAGACTTCCATCTATTTAGATAAAATACTTAACAGTTGCTTAATAATAAAACCTACAAAAATTAGTGATTATCAAGTTTCGGATTTTCATTGAAATATAAATCGATTTTATGCGCTTAAAACTTTATTTTAATTTATTTACCTACAAAATATGCTCTAAAAGTGAAAAACATATGCAAATATTTTGCATTTAATAAAAACCAAACTAAAATCACGAAACCAACAATCAAATTCATGCAATAACACTTAAATATAATTTTAAAATGAGCCTTTACACTTTAGTTTAAAAGAGTTTAATTTTGAAAATCATTCGGTAGCTCATGAACCACTTAAAAATAAATCAGTCAAGTGCGAGTCAGACTCACACAGGTAGGGTTCCGTACTATGTTCAGTGCAACTTTAAAAATACAAATTGTTATTTGTTTTCATGTCTAATGGGGCACCCTTTAATTTTTAATAATATTTCATACCAAAGCATAGTACTACGTACCCTGTGTAAATATAAATTTTCTGCCTATAACGTTTAGAGGAAAAGGTAAAATTTTTTACTTTCGCGACATCTAGGGAACGAACCCCCTTTTATTTTTATTAAATTTATTTTCATTTCTTGTTGTTACAGTAGACATTGCAAAATATAATCTGTGTAAATTTTATAATTTACTGTTCAAATATAAGGACTTCATATGAAAATATCTGGAGCCTAACTATTGCGGTTCAAAAAATAAGGCAGTGTAACTGAATAACATGTTATTGCGGAACACTCTTTAATTGTAATAATGGTGATGGCCGAACATCTACTGTAAAAATGTCAATAGTCTACCTATCATGGTTAAAAAATAAGGCTATATAAGTCCAAATCATCACATCACAAATAGCGGCCATGGCAATTCCCTTTCTATGATAATATGAAATAAGGCTAATCATATGTCTTGATATCTCTTGAGCTGTAGGAGGCAACCACTTAAAATTTGCAGACAGTAATTAAAACTATGTTCCCTTTATAAACAAGTATACAAAATTAAATCTAAAAAATAAAGGGTGGTCCGATAGTGAGGTGATTTGCATGAATGTGGTCTAATTTTTGAACCATAATTGATAGACTCTTAAAATATTCACAGATGAAATATTACTACGGCCTCTATTATAACAAATAGCAAAAATTAAAGGGTTTACCAACAGTGACGTGATTTGAATTTATATGGCCTAAATTTTGAACTATAATAGGTAGGCTCTTGAAATTTTTCACAGAAGGTGTATTAATATGGCCTTTATAACAAATAGTTAAATAATTAAAAGGTATTTCGACAGTGTCGTGATCTACACGTAAAAGCCTTCATTTTTTGACTCTTGAAATTTTTACAATTAAAGGGGTTTCTGCAATAGCATGTTTTTCAATTATATTGTCTTATTTTCTTAACCGCAATAGATAGGCTCCTGATATTTTCATAGAAAGTCCTTATATTTGAACAATAATAGACTGACACATAAAATCTACACAGATTATATTTTGCAATGTCTACTGTAACAACAAGAATATAAATAAATTAAAATAAAATAAAAGGGAGTTCCCCAGAAGTCCCGAGTTTGTGAAATTTTACCTTCTCTTCTAAACGTTAAAGGCAGACGCTTAATATATACACAGCGTATTTAGTACTATCTATGCTCTAGTATAAAAAATAATTAAAACTAAAGGGTTCTTGTATTTTTACAGTTTTACTTAACATAGTATGGAACTCAACGTGTGTGAGTCTGACTGGCACTTCGGACTGATTTATTTATTTAATTACTTAGCGTAAAAATTCAGTCTGTTTATGTACATAAGTTATTTTTTTTATAAAGGTGGTACCTTTTATTCTGTTTTATTACCAATCGTAGAAAAGTTTTTAGTGACCATCATTATATTTCTGTTAATTTCATTAAAAATGCAATAAAATTTTATTGTTAATGCGTGTATGGTTTCAATATTTGAAGTTATTAATAATTTTTTTGTAAAAAACAAATTGACCAACTTTTTATATTCCAAAGTTTTTTTATTTTTCGATTTGTTTTTCAGTTTGTTATTTTTATTTTTTCAGTTTGTTATTTTTTTTTTTGTTTAAGCCAAAAAACCAATCAATTTTATAAACATCATCATCAACCCGTGGATAGTAGAAAAAATTTCAAAAATATCATATAACAATTATTAATATCATATGGATGGATGCATTTGTGTGTAAACTTTTTATAAAGTTTAACTTTTCAGTTTCTGTTTGTTTTTTTAGTTGGACGTGCTTTATACATTTTACTGTTTTTTCATTAGATTTTAAATTAGTTTTTTGTTTTGTATTAATGATAATGTCGTTAAGCTATATGAGTGTGAGTTTGTGTCTGTATGTGTGCATTTAGTAAAATTTATAGAAGTTTAAGTTTTTATTAAAACAAAGTTGTTGTAAACATTTTTCAGTTGATTGAGATAAATTCGTTTGAGAGACTGGCGATTATAAAATAAAACGAAAAGCTTTTATAGAAATATTAAATTACATATCGATCGTCTGACAAAAAGTGTTTCAACATTTTTGCAAGATTTAAATAAATAAAAAAACACTGTTATTTTCTGCGGATTTCTTTCATGCAACTTCAAGTGTTAATTACGTAAATTTTAGTATTTTCTTTCCTCTCAGTTCAGTTTTCTGAACTACCGCCGAATTTTGATCAAGCAGCCTTTAATTGTTTGTATTTTATAGCCAATAAAGCAACTTTGCTGTGCTTTTTAAATATTATTTTACTTTACTATACGTAGTAAAATATTGTAATAATGAAAAAATCGATGTCGGGATTTCAAAGGATTTATACGTGAAGTCTCTACAGATCATACTGTTTGACATATCAAAAAAAAAGCCAGTATGTGTCTTTGATGTATGATAATGAAGAGCAGTATAGTTTTGGTCATCCGGTTTGGACATCCCAAACCGGAAATAATTATTTTTTTGATTTGAATACATTTTAAACTTTTATTCTTTACATAATTTAAATAATTTAAAAATATCTGTTTTCATTAGGTATGGTAAGATTGGGTGTAGGACACTCCAGATTTTTTTACGAAATACGTTCATCACCAAAACCAAGACAAGTCTTAAGAAATATTATGAGAACTCTCCAACATGAATTTCAATGGTTAAAAAATGTTCCCGAATCAGCACAAGTGGTGTAAATACTAATTTTAAAATTACTGCACAGTTTGGATTCCCATCAGTCTGTTCTTTTTTACACAATAATCATTTTAATTTCAAGTAATAAAATGCATTTTTCTTCATTCACCCGTATAACTTAATGTTTTTCTTAACTTCTTTTTATTTTTACATTTTTTTGAATTTTGTTTAGAAAAGAGATAATGAAAATAGAAAAAAAATAAATTTGTTATCCTTTATCTGCACACATGTCAATTTAAGACAAATGTTGATGATGAAACCATATAAAAACCAAAACACTTTTATCCACACCAACACTTAAACAACTACATTTCTATATAAATACATATTCCCAGGCAACATTTTAGCATGTAAATAAAAATAAATTGTAATCGATTTATTCACAATAATAGCCAAACCGAAAGTTTACCATCTAAGATTTTGTAATGCATTTGATGGAAGTAGATCGTCGAAATCTATGATGGTGGATATAACAGTATGAGAACGCATGGATGTCAATTTAGCTCTTGCCGTACTAGAACTAACCCGTTTTGAGTTAATCAAAAAGAGAAAATTAATTTTTAGTCCACTGAAAATTATATATGTTCTAACCCCGTATTGTGCTTTTTCGAAAATTATGACTTGATTTAGCTTATTTCAAATATTCTCATTAGTTTTGGGTAACAAAATATGGCATCGCTGTGTGAATGAATGATATAAAAGGCAATATGTAATTGAAACATACCAGTGTTCGAAAATTTAATGAACATTATTTTGTGTATTGTACACACGCAGAAACCAGATCTATTTTTTTGCGTTTGTGTATTTTTACAGAAATCAAATACAACAAAGACCGATTTTTAACGCAAGTAACAGATATTATGTAGCGTTCTCATATTCGCCCTAAAGCAGTACAATTGTAGTGTTTGTGTTCTACATTATGTTTTAGCGTTCTGTAGTGTTTTTTTTTTGTGGCTATATGAGTTTGTTCAGTACAGTATTCTCGTCGTGTAGAAAGATCACTAGCAGAAAAATAGTTTTTGTGTACTTTTTACACAAACACTATTTGCGTTTGTTTATTCAATATTCTACCAAACAAAACACTTAAGAATATTATATAAGGTGAATTTTCGAACACTGAAAAATACATTCTACAAGTTGTGATTGTGTGTGGTTTTTAAGTGTAGGCTACTAGAAGAATTTAACTGACTACCTCTGACGACGAATTGAACATGTTAAACGTCATAGCGTGATATAACGTTGCGAAGGGAATGCCAAACGTTATGTTACACCTATCGTTGTTATTAAGGGGGTAAAAGAATCACACTGAAGGTAATTTGTGTTATAGATTATATATTATTATATTTACTTCGTAATGCTTGCTGGGTATACTTACATGTATTTACACATTTATATAGTAACAATACTGTATATATTTGCAAAGTGTTTTTGTATTTTCCACAATGAAGTGAAATTAAATACCGAATAAATGAAAATGAAAACAATAGTAGCAGAAATAAAAAAATTCCAAAAATTATACAGTAGAGACTACATAAATGGCTAAAAGGACAATATCTTTTACTCAAACATTAATCAAATTAAAGACCTTAAACGGCATTTGTCATACGATACAGCACAAAATCAATTTACCAAAGGAAGCTTTTTATTTTTATTTCTTGTTTCTAAAATTTAAGTAAAAATTTCTGGAAGGATGTCATCAAAGAGAAATTTATTTTGCGTTCTAAGCGAAACGTGTTCTAGTTTTCAACCAAATGATTATTGTTTAATAACTTTTATGGGGGCGGTATGGTGTTTTTACTATTTTTTAAAAACAAAAAATAAACACTCAGTGTTTGGAAGCAGTATTCAAAAATTATTTTCTTTGCTTTGAATAATTTCATTGCTACTAGAACATTAAAAATTCACAATGAATACCAACATTTGTGCTAAAGAGGCTTTTATTTTTTTGGTATTTTTAATTTGTGCTGTTTTTTTTTTTTAGCTGGCAGCAAAAAGCAGCAGCTATATTAAAAGTTATACAACAAAATTGTTTAATCCAATTTTTCTTTCTTACTTATAAAAAAGGAGAAGGTTACAAAAGAAAAATTAAAAAATAAAACTTAAACTACAGTTTTCAAAAAGCATAGTAGAAACGGCAACAGGTGTTAGTAGCCACATGAGCAAGTGTTAATAGCCGCACAAACAAATGCTGATAGCTCCAGACATTTCAAAAGGCAAATAATAAATAAATATGCACTAATTCTCAAGTGCGTTATTATATTGTACTAAAGTAGATACAGAAATTTTAATTTTTAAAAACTAAATGTTTTATTTGATATATTTAAAAACATAAACAAAAACTTCCAGAAGAATTAATTGATGAAAATACCAATTGAACTATTCTTGGTATTTCTGATCATAAATGAATTGTTCTGGATTTTCTTCATAGATATGAATGCAGGTATACGTGAATATATGAACTAAACACGAGGCTGCTAACTCTTGTTTGAGTGGCTACTAGCTTACGCCTTAATATTCTCCTCCACATTTTAATTCGCTGATTTACAAGAACTCTTTATTTTGAGCTCTTTAAATGATTGATACTACTTTTGTTGTATTTTAAATTTCGACAACTGCAAAAGCTGTTGAAATTGTTAGTTAGAAACAACAGTGTGTTTTTGTTGCTTCTGCTTTAAAAAAAAATATGATTACTATGGCAGGTGACATTGGCTAGCTATTGTCTTTTGACTTTTACTTAATCGAAAAGGTAATAATTTGGTACTTTTGCTAAAATATTAGTAGCCTTCTAAACACTGTATAAAGTAAGAAATCAGACAAAAATTTATTGTTATTTAAAAATTCTTAAATTTAAACTTTTCTTTTATGCCATCATAATTTTAATATTTCTTCGTTAACATTTTTAAGAAATCAATCCATTACTATTCTATTGTAATCGATTCGTAGCAATAAGCATTAGAAAAGAACAAATTTGTGGCAATTTTTTTAACAAAAGAACAATTGCATATCATGACAATAGAGGTAAATGGAGTAAACTATTGCCACAACATGAGCTTTTGTAAATATACAGACAGACAGATAGAGAGAAAGAAAGACAGACAAAACATTAACAGAAAATCCGAATTATTTATTTTTTTTAATATTATTTATTGTATCTTCAATGTCTAAAAGAAAAATTTAAATAAAAGAAAAAAAGAAATAAAATATACTTAAGTCCAGTCAATGCTAGACAAAAAAAATTATAGTGCACAGTTGATGTCATCATTTGTGGGTCATCCATCTGATGTTAGGACGATAGAAGCAATGTCCTTCCTTCTTAGTCGATCGTTACCACTATCATTTATGATTTTGCGGGACAGCTGCATGTTTCGCTATTTTTTTTTTCGGACTAGCACCCCTACTCATGCATTGTGCCAGAACTAGGAAATTTGGTTATGGGAAGGTGGATAGATGGAGTAGTGTTTGTGAACATTTGACTTGAATTTTCTTATATTGATAGGGAAGAGATCCGCAGGGAGTTTATTCCACATACGAACTGTTCGGTCGAAAACGAATTCTCCCTATAATGCGTAGTGCGATTCACGTTTGCGTGTTGTACGCAAACATATGTGAGTGTTGGGTACAATTTCCCTGATTTATTAGAGCACATTCCATTGTAGTAACGGTAAAACAGCAAAACACATCCCACATTGCGTCGATGCTCCAGTGAGTCAATAGAGTTGGATAAAATAGACTTTGGGGCGCCGACCAACACATGAGAGTTGTATTCCATTTTAGGCCGGATATAGGAAATAGTAAGAAAATCAGATGAAGTGACGTTTTAAGAAACCGAGGCACTTGAAAGCTTCTTTCGGGACTTGAAAAATATGTTTAGTCCATCGGACATCGCACTTGATTTTCATGCCAAGAAAATCCAGAGCTTCTGATTCCTTAATACATCACCCATAGCTGTAGATGTGGCATCATCTTCAAACGCAACTGTGCGAAAGCATACAAAATTGAGTCTTACGAGCAATAAATTCTTCTCTATTCCCGCGACCCATTCCGAAATTGTGGCAAGATGATAGCTGAGCGGATCATTCATGTTTTGTCTCTTGACTCCATGGACCAGCCTATTGTTGAATTAATGTGAATGACAAATGCTGGTATCATCTGCAAAAGAGTAGATAAGTTTGGAAGTTTGACTAAAAAGGTCATTTATAAAAAGAAGAAATATGTTAGGAGGAAGAACGGAGCTTTGCGGTATCCCTGAATTAATCTTGAAATCATTTGATGAAAGCCCATCTATAACAACGCGTATAGTGCAATCCCTAAGAAAGCTCCATATAAATTGAGAACAGTTGTCACCGACACCAAAAGCAATAAGTTTTGACAGAAGTGCATCATGCCACACTCTATCAAATGCCTTGGAGATAACTAGAGCCACCACCTTACATTCGCCGAAGTGGTGTATGGAATAACACCATTTTTCTGAAAGAAAAGCTAGTAAGTCACCTGTAGATCGACTCCTACGGAAACCATACTAGCAGTTGCTTAGCAAATTGTTAGACTCTAAATACCTTACAATAGGAAAATTTCTGCTTTAACGAATGTCACGACGATTTTTTAATATACCAGGATGCGACTGTAATCATTCGTAAAATTTTATTTTGGCGCCTTTGAATTTTATTTATGTTAGAATCTGATACAGAACCCCATAACTGAAGGCCATAGCACCATATTCGTTTAAGGATAGAATTATAAAGTAAAAGTTTTCAATGAAAGCTTAGGTTGAGTTTCTACCAATAAGCCAATTTATTTGAACTGCTTTTAACTTCATTTGTGTCAATTTTGCTTCTATGTGACCTTTCCAGGTTAAGCGTCAATCAAGATGTATGCCAATGTATTTAACCTTCGAATGTTGTGTTATTTAGTTTTGTTATTTATTCGAATATGAGGGCAGGAGTCTCTATGCAATGTGAATATTATGTAAGTACATTTTTGTTCTCCATTTTTGTAACTATTATTCCAAAGAAAATTTATGATCTTGTAAATATTTGGAATCGGCAGTGTCGCACTGTGGGCGAAATGACCAATCTAGCGTCGTTTAATTCAATTTTCAAAGTGTTTAATTGCGCCAAAATTATGTTTGTATCGATTACTTACATTCCACTGAACTTATATATCGATTCTATTTTGATGGACATGATCGAATTTAACAGCTCTGAGCTGTTAAACACAACATATGTTTCAGCCGGTGCCTCACCAAGCTTTAACACCTGTTTTCTTTGCATTGCCAAATTTTTTCTATAGTTGCGTTTGTCTCAATTAAGTGGCAGAAAAGTGGTTTTATTTATAGTTAGAGGTATGTATTAACTAAAAAAAAATCTGTTTGTGACCTGTGCTTTAGTGTTGTAGAAAAAAATATGGTTAAAGTTGACTATACCACTAACTGCTTGAAAAAAGCCAAAATAAAACTTCCGTGGACCGGAAATTCTGATATTCGTGGGTATTCGTGCTAGAATATTTTTTTTAATTACTATGTTGTCTTGTGATTGTAAAATGTCCAAATCATCTGCAGCCACCTGCAACATTACATGATGTTGCATTTTTTAGGAACAATGTCTGTGCTCAGACGATAAGTTTACTTACTATGCCGCAACGAGCCCGTGCCTACTAAAAAATGTTCAGCCCTTGAAAGTCATATATTTAATATCAAAATATATGATAATAATGAAATGCTTCTAATAAGCAAAAAAATTACAAATTTTGTAGCAAAATTGGATAAGAAATGGAAATTCAACCAAAGAAGCAGCCACAAGTTTGAAGAAAACAACAAGGTTTGGTTAGATGGACAATTTTTTTTTATTAGTTAATCCACTGACTAATCGTGGAAGACCCCATAAGATGTTGGGTGAATATTCCAACAAAACAAAATTGAGTACAGTTTCTCAAATTGTTAAGGAAACACCTCACAGTGAGCTCGTAGTAGCTACAACGCGCCGTTTATGCAAAGCTGGAAAACGAACTGCGTCAGAACTTGTTTCAATGGCTAATGACGAATGTACTGCAAAAAAAGTTCAATCTTTTTTGAGACGATGCTCTGGCTTAATTTTAAGATGGTAATTATAATAAACATTCATACAAGTTGATGCAAGCTGGTGCAAAAAGTCGGAATGCCAACATATATCCAACGTACTACACTTTTCTAACTGCAAAAAAATGATATCCAAATGGAGTCCAATTCACGAACTATTTAGCTCACGTGCCTTTACAACCTATAAACATGCTGTAAAAGAAAGGAAATTGTATGTTTAAGAAGGCTTAAAAAGAAAAATTTCTTTGCGTCCTCATTTACTCAGGTTATTTCGGATGCTAATTTTTTTTCTCGGAAAAATTGCCTGGCTGTATTGCCGTTATTGGTGTTGCCGCAACCAACCATTGGTATACCAGAAAGCAAAGACATTGTTCTTTTTAAGCCTTCTTAAACATACAATTTCCTTAAAATAACAGACCGCAGAACTTTTTATCACGCAGTATCCTTGCGTATGTTTCGCTATTTCTGCTTTAACTAATGGCACGTTTAGGTCTTTGTAAACGTTCTAGTTTTTAATATACTAGGGTGCGACTGTAATCATTCTTAAAATTTTATTTTGGCGTAAAATTTTATTGGATGCGTAGAATGACATTAAAAATAAAGAGAGTAATTTTTACTGCTACGTGGGAAAGTTTCTTTTTATATGCCTTCTTAGGGTTTAAACTAGCAATTGCCCTTTCAACATTTATTGTTTTTATTGTTTATTGATTGGTGTCCTGCACAACAAGACAAGTCTTATAATTATAGTGCAAGAATTTATAAATGTACATACATACAATTTATGCATATGCTTTTCATTGGTGTTACGATCTCTTGATCTCTTTATCTAGTGGGCGAGTGATCTAAAGATAATTATATAGATGCTTTAACTTTTCCCATGTCTCTTGAAATACAGTTAGTTACGCCACATCAAATATCTTTTGCGGTCGGTTGTCCACTCGAGATCACATTCAGACGCATTTTTGAAACAGTGTTAAACAAAACACGACCTTTTGGAGTAATTAAGCTTGATATACTGACTCTCTGATATTTGAAACCTAGCAGTTGAGTAAATTGAATAAGTTTTGATGAAACTCTTCAATGCAGATGTTTGTTGATTGAAGGTAGTTCTCACAAAATTCACACAGTAAATAATGTTTAATTCGAGCTTTTATTAGTATTGCCGAACCACCACTCTGTTACGGCTGCATAAATAGCACTGCAATGGAAAAATTTATTTTTTCACATTCATTTAGAGAACCCAGCTACCCTAATCTTAATGGCTAACATATGTAGATGCCATAAATAATTTTTCTTCTAGAATTATATGGTTGATACAACAGGGAGCACGTCTCGAAATAAATTTGGTTGAGGTTAATTTCCAAATTCAATTTAGTTCAACTCCAATACTATTTAAAGTAAACAGTAACAAAATAATCTGTACATCAAAAGCATCAAATATATTCGAGCTATTTTTTTCGTAATACATGGAAAATTTTCAAAACAACTTTAATTTAAGAGTCTTTAACAACATAATGAAAAATTTGTGGCACAAATGCCTATTAAAACTCGTTCAAAAACAAAAACTAAAAGAAACGGCAAAGAAAATCTATAGTTTTACTGAAAGAACTAAAGTCTTGATGAGTGAAAGAAGAGAAAGTTAAGTAAACTTATGGATCACAAACACAAGTGAACTTAAATCAAACGTATATGTGTTGTTTCAGAAATCAATATAAGAGGAATTTTTGTAATTGTTGTTGTTTATACAAATATACACCAAGTGTACAGCTGAGCGAATACAGCAATGTTTGCAAGACATCAGCAGGAGTTACAAGGATGACAATATCGTATGATGTGAAAGCTTCATTCCGGCAACTTTTTTCTTCCTTTTTTGGTTTTTGTGTGTAAAGTTGTCATTTCCGGCATGATTAATGGCCGCTTGTTGAGTTGCAATGCAAAACCAACACAATGTAAATTATACAAATGAGTGTTGTTAGCTTATGTGATGGTATGTGTTTTGTTTACATGATGATGAGCATACATACATACATATAGAAAGAAAGTAAAGTGGGCAAAGGATGTGGTAAGTCGATATTTACGCACAAGGACATTGTCGAAATTAAGTTGATGGTTTGGTAAACACTGAAATGTTAACACAAGAATTAAAAACAAAGACTGTAGTGCTTCAAGGAATAGTTCTTCGTGAATGTACCACATAGCTATATTTGTAGCAATGGAGACACTAAAGTCGTCGTATATAGTTAGGCAATTTCGGATTTCGATTAGTGGAATTCTCCCTAGCTAATCATAAAACGATTAGGGTCCTAATAAGTAACCCTAAAGTCAGAGAATCGATAAATCTGGATATTGGCATGCGTTATGTAGAAGTAAGGGTATATTTAAAACACCTGGTGTCATGATTGACACACACACGCCTACCCTTTGACTTCTAGAATATGTATCGCGTTATCCCGGATCATGCCAAATACAAGAGGTGTACATTTTCTTAAGATATTTAATATTATCAAGTATTTATCACCTTCAAAGTCGATTCTTTAAAATTTACCTAATGTGCGAACGAATCTGCAAGTAAGTATCGAGTTTTGAACCGTTTTGAATGAGGCAGCCTATGACCTTACCGGTATGAAACCCATTGCTGTTGATGATACTGTGATCATCGGCTGATGGAAAAAGACGTATACACTAAACAGTTGCATGAGCAAGCTCACCTAATGGATAAGTTCATAAGTTCGTCAGCAAGTAGTCATACGCAAACAAAAACTAGCTGCCTACTCATACTAGTAGTGAACAAAGCTCTGTTTATATCATACACGCATTGAGTTGACCGAGTAAAACGAAGTTCCGTGTTTAGTAGCGTTGTCTAGAGCTTTTGGATAAGCACTACTGATTTTTAGTTTTTTGTATTTCTTAATTAATGAAAACCACAAAATAAATGTAGGTAATGTTGTTAAAACATTGTGTGTTTTTTTGTTTATAAACTCGAGCTATGTTCGTGCTTCCCTCGAAGCATAAAACTGCTTGAACTCGCCCAAGTTCATTGTTATTATGTTCACCATTTACTCATATTTATTCAACCTTGCGTATGTAAACTCTGAAAACTCAAAGCATTTAGCTTGCTGGCTTTCACTGCTTGTTATTGTCCACTCATCGTTACTCGTGTGCAATTAACAGACATGAATTCCATGAAATATTATAATGAGCATCTTATGAGCTTCGTTTTTTGTGCTCATGTAGTGCTTTAGTATACATAGCACTGGCCCCACGTTGTCATATTCACTTGTGAACTTCTAGGACATTGAAGCCAATGCTTCCGGGGTATAATAGAACCACTCCCAGGAGCTTGCTTGAAACTAGGTCTGGCCAGTGTCCAAATGAATAGAACTATGGGAACCGGCGACGACTAGCTAGATACATAAGTTTAGACATAGTGTCCGTCCGGAGAACATAGTAATGAACATATTTTCCTCTTTGTATAACATGATTACTTGAAATTAGAATATTAGAATAGATGTCAAGAATAAAAAATATACAGATAATATTCTTGCGGTAATTATAGAGGAAGTAGTGGCATTTTTTTGCATTTATCGCTAGAGTCTTTCTAAAATTTTATTTCGATAAATTAATATGTTGTACACACAGCCATTTTACCACCCAAACAAAAATCGCTGCATAAACAACAACATAACAACGGCAACGAACTTACGACAATTCAACTCATAGTGCGACAATATTAATTTTGATAAATTGAATCCTTGGCTCCATTACAATATCCTGTGATGTTCAATATGCGGACAACTTAAAATACTTAAAACAAGCAGCACATGCTCAACATCACACATAATGTCCATACACACACACACAAATATATTATAATTTTGAATATAACAGTAAAGAATTTTAAGCGAGTTTCCTTGTCGCTCCCCCGTTGTAAATATATTAAGTTGAAATTAAAAAATATAATGAGCGTATGATATAAAAGAATCAGCAGAAGTGTCGTAAAATACTTAGTGTGGCGTCATGCAAGCACCACTGTCATTGCCAATACTATGGTAAGTATTTACTCTTTAAGTATTCATTTACTTATTTCCTCTTACTCATTTACACATTTTAATTGCAAATTGTTTTACTATAATTTGGCTTTTTTATACATGTATTGTCCTGTTAAAACACACTGGCCTGAAAACAAAACGACCACTTTATAAAAATATGACTTGAAACATATGAGTGCAAATAGAGCGGAAGTGGAAGCGGATGAGAAAAGTAATAATAATTTATTGTGTACAAATGGTAAAGACTCTCTGTTTTTTTGTTTATAGCTTTATTTTTCATTAAAATAAAACAAATATTTATAATTTGTTAATTTATAACTTAAGATGACCAAAAAATAAAAAAATTACTCTGAAAAAGAATTTTATTTTAACTATCGAATATAAATATTTTCCTAATAAAAAAACAAATATTACACTCAAGTAAAGAATTTTAACTTCTTTTTAATTATCACTGTGCATTGTGTTTTATTCGATTAATCGAACCAAAAAATTAATCGATATCTAATATCACTAGTTATGTGGCACGAGATTTATTAAACAACATATCTATCTGGTTTTTAGCCTACAAATAATTTTTTAATTGTCTTAGTTCACGGAATAATCCGTTGTGTCAAAAATGAAGGAGTATGCACCATATAGATACACCATGTACATATGTATATGAATATAACCCAAAACGGTTACCTCGATTTGGTTATTTAAAAAAATCCAAAAATCTGCATTTAAACTGTCTTCAAACTAACATCATTAATCAATCTGCTTAACACTTCCACAGATTTTCAGGAAGTTGTAACAAAAAAAGTATTTTGGATGAAAAATTTATAAATTTTTGGTTTATTAAACATTAAGAACATTTAGAATACCGCTCATATTATATAAGTTATAAACCAAACAGGCCAGTTTTTATTAAATTACTTTTAATTTACAATTTTATTTTGACAAAAATCTACCAAACTAATTATGTACATTTCACGGTGTGAGCTTGAGTTAAACAGGGCCAAGATAATCCATTGATTTATCAAAAGTTTTTATCAAAAGTTTTATTTTTTTCTGGATTTTTATATAACTTGTAAAATATAAATTAACACCAAAATCTCATCATTTCCCTTTCGAAGTAACATAATGAGTCAATGAAAATGATACAGCAGAACAGAATGTTAAGTTAGGTAAGATTATCGAAGTACTATCTATCTGACAAACTTTGATCTGAGTCCACAGGACCTGGTCCACAGGAATCTGATCTAAGCATAGTCCCTACCTCATCTTGGATGGTACATCCATACTTTCCAAGACCGATGGAAACAGTAGGGTCGTACCCACGTATTGTTTACAATTGCTTTTCGACAATTAACTCTGGTTCTCTGAACCCCAAATACAGCAATTGAGGTAAAAATATACACAGAAAAAAAATTTTGCACCAATTAAAGGTTTTGAATGGTTTCAGATACAACTTTAATTTAATTTTTAATTAATTCAATTATTTACTTAATTGAAATATTATTGAATTCATTCTTAATTAATTATATAATTGAGTCAATTAAAAAATTAATTAAATTTGTATCTGAAACTAATTAAAATTGTTAATAGGAGCAATAAATTTTTTCTGAGTATTAAATTTTTTTTATTAATATTTGGTTGTATATTAAGATTTAATTAAATTCATTATTTTAGGGAATTAAACGAAGATTTTGATTAATTTTCTTTGGGTTTTTGGGAACAAATTCAAACATAAATTAAAAGGCTCTAAAAAGGCCTTTGAAAAGGTGGCTGATATTTAAACCTTCATAAATCATACTTAAACACTAATGGCATATTTGTATATAGTTATCTTTTAATAAAGTCTCAAGGTAGATATAGTATATTATTTTAATTTAAAGTTGTGCATCTCTAAAGAAAACGCCCTTTACTTCGTGTGTGTATCTCGTTTCTGTAGCTAAAGTAAGAAACTTCTATCTGTTCTACCAGATTGTCCTACATCTTATCATGAACATTTTAACATAATGTAATGAAAAATGTATGATTAACTCTAGTTCATGGTTTTTAAAACAGAGTGACTATAATAAATTAATGTGTGAAATTTCCCACTTAAGCTTCAGAATCGAGGCACTAGTTTTAAAGACTACAAAGTGTTTTTGTTTTTATTTTAAACTTATTTTTACTTTTTTGCATATGAAAACAACAGAAAAAAATATTAGGAAATGTTCAAATTGTTTCTAAAAAAAAAGTTTTTTAATTTTTTTCTTTGTCTCCCGTCTGGCTGTATTTTCATGCTCCTATTGCTCCTTTTATAACGACTGGCTACACAAAGTATTTTCCTGAATTGTTTTTAAGTTTTTCTTTATGTGCTTTACTTATGCTATAATTTTCTGGGTGTGTGCGTGAATTAATGTTCCTAATAGTTTATATGAAAGTATCTAGGCGAGTGGGAGTGGGAAGGAATGTGTGTGCGTGCCATATTATTGCAATTAAGTTGTATAAATTACTATTTGAAGCAGCAAAACAAAACAGTTTATTCACTATTTCACAGTTTTTATAAACGAATTTTAAGATTTTATTTAATTTTTTATTTTTTTTTTGCTTGGTATACGCGTATACATAGCCATACATGGTAACAAAAAGTGTAAACCGTATATTTATGGCAATACAGGCCACTGGAACAACAATTACTACTCGTACTGTGCGCACAAACTTTACCAAATTTTTTATTACTTTAGGTATCCATTTTATATGGATAACTTTAATTGTATATGGTTTTTAAAAAGCTTTATTGCAGTTAGTTTTTGTTACCACATATTGGTTTTATATTTTGCCAAAATACATCTGTGTGGGTTAGTCTAGGTTTTTTAATGTTTAAAGAAAGTTCAAAACATTACCTTGCTTATTACGTGTTTAATTAATGTGACCAGAAGTGAAGCTTTTGACTAGATTATCCCAATATTTTTGAAATCGATGGCGAGTCGATATTCTTGATTTAACTGGCTTTCGGCCACAGCAGGCAGCCACACTTTCGACCACAGCAACTCGTTGATAGGTACCGTAGAACGTAGGAGAACAGAAGTGTTGGCCAATATCAAGCAACACTCACGAACTCTGTGTACAAACTTGCTTACAGCACTCGCTTCTTCTGAAATTTTTCGAAAACATAAGACATCGGCCACTTCTGGCCGCTTACATTGGGATGATTGGGCCTTGGTTTCGATGTCATAACCATATACCCACGTTTTGTCACCAATTATGACCCTTTTGGGCAAACCGGAATCGACGTTGTATCATTCAACTACTCTTGCAGTGCAATTTACTAACCCGTTTTAACGAATATCGAATCGTTAAAAAAATTAAACAACAAAATTATCGATTTTGCTACTCAGCAACACTTTTTAACAATATTCGTTATTGTTTGATATTGTTTTTATATGTCGTTGTAATGGCTTTTGAATATTTAGAAAATAAATTTTTGCAAAATAAGTCTGGTTTTTATATAAACATATATAATATGTATGTACACACATATTTACTATAAATTAACGCAAATTAAATTCACATTTTATTGAAAGTTTTTTAAACTAAATTAATTCTTTCTATACAGCACGCAAATAGTTGTTTTATTTATTTATTTAAATATATCAAAGTCTACATAATAACTTCATACATACTTTAGTAACACAATTTAATAATAATTTGTTTTCTTTTCTATTCCACTTTGTGCTTTTCGCTTTTTTGAACAGAGATGCCACATGTTACTATTTGTGTAAGTAGAAAAATAGTGTTGTCTACTATCGTTAAAAAGTAGTTAGTTAATCCTGCAGTTGTTACTGCAAACAATAAAAGCTGTTGACTATTATAGCGATTGTCGTATTGTTAAAAGTTAGTGCATTGTACTACTGAGTAGGGTTGTCAGATTTCTTTTCATTTATTTTTATTTCTTTTAACCTATTTCTCCGAAATCTATGTGAAAAATCGCCAAAACAGTTCTTTGTTAAAATTTGCCTTTATTATATACAATATTTTTTAGTTTTAAAAATATTTTTAACAAATCACAAAAACTAAATTTAATCATCAGCTTAAATTCGCCCAAAAAAAAGAAAAGAAAAATCGCTAAAATACATAAATATTTTTTTTTATTTCAAATGATTAGAGAACATGAGAAAGTAAAACTTTTACATAAAACAATGAAAAATATTGTTATTATAATAAATGGAGACATGAAAATAACCAAACTTAAAGTATTTGCCACCGTGTTTTTGTTAAGAATGTGTTTTATAGGAATTAAATTTATTCAACATTACCCAGCAAAAAAAGACATGACTAAACACTAGCATAAAATAAATCCAATTTTTCTTTAAAAAATATTCTTTGAACTTGGAGAATAAAACGAACTAAATCCTTACTTCAAAACTTCCTTTGAATGTAAAAAATAAGTATAAGAAATTCATTGAAATTACCAGCAAATCAGGTACAAAACTAATGTAGCTGTAAATAATTAAAAAGAATATCATATTTTTTATATTCTTTCTAGAACAAAAGGTTATATTTTCTATTATGGTTGATAAGAATCTAAAAGTACATTAGGATTTACAACAATTTAAAAAAACAAGCAATTTGTTTGTGATAAGGGAATGAAACATTTTAGAATCGAAAGATGTTTATAAACTTTAAATAAAGTTGTCAGTTTCCAGTATAAAATCATCTTTAAATATGAAAAAAAATTTTAAATATAAAATGTTCGTGAACTTCAAATAAATTTATATGTTTCGAAATTTTCTGGTTTCCAGAAGTAAAATCATATTTAAATATTAATAACAATTTACTTTTAAAACTACAATTTCTTTGTTATCCATTTTGATATTCGTTAAATCAGTTTCTAATGTTGGCCAAAAGTCAATGAAAAATCGCCAACAATTTCGCCAACTATCATAAAAAATCGCTAAAATCAAAAATTTTTATTGCCAAATAAGATTAAAAATCGCCACGATTGGCGAGAAATCGCCATATCTGATTAATTAAAAAAAAATGTTTCATAAAAATGCATTGTTAAGTTAGTTTCAATTCGTTTTTTCTCTCTACCATTTTCATAGGGTTGAAAGAACATTTTTTATAAATTAGATGGGCAATATTAAAGAAAAATGCGAAAAAAGGCACTAACAGAATAAAATGCATTTTCTGGATCGCTTCATTCTTTCTTCTGCATTTTTAATCTATCAACTTTAGGTAGTGTTTAGTCGTAAACTTCATCTATTTAACCAACTAAAAAAGTCAGATAATAGAATACGAGAAATTGTGTTCCAATCATCGATATTCAGTGAGTTAACCCTTTCGGTATGGCTTGTTTGGGATCTTTATGAGCCTGTAACGGCTTTAGAAAGAAAAAACAAAGACCTTTCGAACAATATATAAAAGTTTTAAGAAAGCTTTGGAAATTTGTGTGTAATTGTCCACCAAACACAATTTTTTATCTTTATTATCGTGTCTTTTCAACTTTGGCGACCTTTTTACACACTATTTTATTTGAAAACTATACTAATCGTTATTTAATTTAAAAATTATATTTACTACAGATTAAAATTCAATTTTCAATTTCAAAATTGGTTAGTAATTCGCTGAGTTATAAAAATTTTTATGAAAACAACATTTTGCAAAAATACATTCAACTCAAAAATGTTTTCTAGGCCGTTTTTTTTTAGTTCATCATCGTTTAAGTGACCAGCAATATTCTGAAATCATCTTTATTTTATTTTTTCTTCGGACCGCTTTTCACTTGTAGCCAAAGGGAAGAAGTCCAAATGCGAATGCAGAAAATGAATTCTTATGGACATGTTGCAGCCCATTCCACCATATGCACTTAAAAATTCATTAACTAGAGTGACATAGTCGTCGCTTCTATGATTGTCGCATAGCGCAACAAAACGCATCCATGTTCGTTTGTCAACAAAACTTAGCTTGTCCATGAAGCTTATATCGCTCATAATTTCACGAATTTGAGGTCCAATGAAATACCTAAAGTTCATTAAAACAGATAAAAAAATTCTTGATATGAAAACAAGTAAATTAATACCTTCTTTTATTTTATTTTCTCTTCACTTAGTTTTCGGAACACCGCTTTAAGATAACACATAGCGTAGCCGTTTACATCCAACTTTTTTACAAATTGTTTTATATATCCTAGCAGTGGTGGCAGAATAACATCTCCTGCTTTAACTAATGGGATGTTTAAAACGTTTTTCCTGCCTATTTGATGCGCCTCACGAGATGGCCACACTTTGCGATCATAGCGATTCGGTGCACGACTATCCCATTCACAAAGAAAGCATGGATTTTGTGTAACCACCTTGTATTCCAAATAAAATTGCCATAGCTGACGAGCCGTAGTATTTTTTCCATCACTTCTTAAGTTTCTTTCTTTTTCGATTTCGTTATGCAATAAAACGGCTTTCAAGCCTAGATATAAAATTATAGACCTTATGTAAAGGAGTAAAATATCAAAAATTTAATTTTTTTTTTTTATAATTTATTTATTGTATCTTCAATAATTTTTGAACTAACAATAATTACTCGTATCTTAAGTCTAAAATAAAATATTCTTTTTAAGTCCAGCCAGTGCTAGACAAAAATAATGTTTGTTTCACGGATTTCGAAATCATTTGCGGGTCATCCCTCTAATGTACGGCCAAGAAAAGCAGTGTCTCTTTACTAATCTGTGTGTTTGTTGGATCGTACTATGTTGTTTTCTGAAGCCGAATTGATGGTTCGGAATGCATCCTTTCGCGCTAAGTATTGGATTCAGCTTAGTTATTAATATTCTCTCAAATAACTTTGATACGTTAGATAAAAGGCTTATAGGTCTGTATGATTCTACTTTTGTGTGGTCTTTTCCTAGTTTAGGAATCATAGTTATCAAAGAGACCTTCCACTCTGTGGGAAAGTACTCAAGACGTAAGATGGCATTAAAAACAAACAGAATAATTCTGCGACCTATACGGGGCAACTCAACTAACATCTTGTTACTTGTTTTATCAACGCCAGGGGCTTTTTTGGTGTTTAAATCTGCTATTGCCCTTTCAATATCGCGAAATTCAAATCTTAGGGGTACTACGGCACTAGTCTCTACTGATGGTAACTCAGCTATATCAGTACATACATTTGGGGTGAAAACCTTCTTCAAATGTCCAACAAACAAATTGCCTTTTTCGGTATCATTTCTTGCCCAGACTCCACAAGAAGTTCTCAAGGGGGGCTTACGTACGACTGGCCTTTTAAGATTTCTACATGCACGCCATAATGAATAATCTGATTGTGCAGTTGCGTCGAGGTCTTCCAAGTAATTTTTCAGAGATGCTACTCTTCGAGATTCTAGCAGCTGTCTTATTCGTTTCGTGCAATCTTTAAGTCTAGATTTAAGTTGAGGAGATCTGTGTGCTTGCCACTCTCTTCTAATTTTTCTTTTTTCAGCCAAGAGCCGCTCGACGTCTACAAAGTAAATTTGATTGTATCTAGCTGGTTGTCTGGTTTCTGTCGCATGTTGGGCAGCTGATTTAAGATTTTGATCAAAATAAATTAGACTCTGGTCCACATCTTCTGGTGTTCTTAGCGGTATGTTTTCCGAACAATGAGTACTGAGATACTTTCTATATTTCAACCAATTAATGCTTGTGCAAGTTGTTGGCGACACGATATTTTGCTGATTCCATATATAGACAATAGTGGGTGAATGATCTGAGGATAATTCAAGTGACGCTTCAACCTTAATCATTTCTCTCGAAATACCTTTAGTCACGCCAAAATCAATAACATCAGGTATTTTTTGTCGATCAGTAGGCCAATAGGTGGGTTGTCCACTTGATATCACATTCAGACGCATTTTGGAAATTGTATCAAACAAAATACGACCTTTTGGAGTTATTAGGCGTGATCCCAAAAACGTATGTTTAGCGTTGTAGTCGCCTGATGCTATGAAACAGGGACCTAGTGATTTGAAAAAGTTGATATATTGACTCTCTGATATTTGAAATCTAGGAGGTGAATAAATCGAAGAAATAACAAAGTTTTGATGATATTCTTCAATACAGATGTTTGTTGCTTGAAGGTAGTCCTCACAAAAATCACACAGTAAATGATGTTTAATTCGAGCCCTTATTAGTATTGCTGAACCACCACATGCTCTGCCACGGGGGTCTTTAGTGTCATATAATATATAGCCATTGATTTTAAAAAAGCTATTTGTTGTTAAATAACAAATAGCTTTTTTTAAAAATTTAATAACTCATAAAAAATTTAATAACTTAGCGAATTACTAACCGATATTGAAAATAAAAATTAAATTTTAATCTGTAGTAAATATACTTTTTAAATTAAATAACGATTAGCAAAACTGAAAATCGGTTAATAACGAACTTAGTTACAGGCTTATAAGCGCGCAAAGGACCCCAAAACCGGTTTTTGAACCGTATCTCAAGATTATGGGGGTGTTTGGAAAGTTTCACAAACTGATTCTTGTTATCCTCGACGAAACGTACAATAAAAATAATATCACTTCCCAGAAATTTCTACTTCATTATTTTTTGTATCACTGTGTTATTATATTAGTTTAATATGCATAGAGTTTGGCATCGAAAACATAAGTCCCATCAGTCCTAAGCATATAAAAAAGAGTATATACATAGTAAGTTAATTATTTCATTAATTCATTAATTCATTTTATTTTTAATTTTTAATTTTATGTTTTTTTATTTATTG
The DNA here is from genome assembly GCA_949628195.1 of Phasia obesa. Classification (NCBI taxonomy): domain Eukaryota; kingdom Metazoa; phylum Arthropoda; class Insecta; order Diptera; family Tachinidae; genus Phasia; species Phasia obesa. Next base: position 39,313,342 of record OX451219.1, read on the forward strand.
CTTCAAAATTCGTCAAAGACATTGAAAACATACAAGTAGAGCGAAAAGAGAGTAAGAGAATCTCAAACGACAGCGATTTCCGTGTTACAATATCAAACACAACTATTTTCATGTGTTACATTCCGTTAGGTTAGGGTCGGCTAACTAAACCGCAGTTTTCTGTCCTTTTGCAATGATATATTTTGCTACCAGAACTAACCTGTTAATTCGTAGATCATATACCTATATTATTCACGAATTTACAGCTGACATTATCACCAATCTAAGAAAAAATTCTTCCAGCATTTCTGTGATTTATGGTTTTGTTCATATATTCCGGTTACTGATCAGATCGATCTACGCCTATTATTTTATTCCTTTTAAAACTTATTATTTTGGGAGTGTCCCAAAACTTCAACTTCAATTACACAATTCCTTTGCATTTTGTTTTTGATACCATTGAAGAACCACCCCAATAGGTACGAAAGGGTTCAAGAAAAAACACATAAAGCTTTAGGTTGTGGTAGACTTCGATCTGACTGCAACTACTTATTTGATTTATAAAGCTTCTATAGTCCACTTCTGATAGCAATTCTAAGATTTTAAGTTAACTGTGTAAAGTGTAAAGATAACTTATGTAACAAAGTATATACCAATAAATAAACACAAAAAACAAATAATTTTAAAATGATCTTGAAATACCTTCATAAAGAGCCATTGAATTCAAACAGATTTCTTACCTAAAAAGAAATAAAATAAATGAAATGATAAATAAAAACTTTTTAAGAAATTAGTATAATTTTTTACATCGATTTATTGATAATATGACGTGCAATTAAAATATTAGTGGTTCGAGTATATTAAAACGGACTGTAAAACGATAAATTGTTGTTCTTAGATGTTAAAAAGCCTTTGCGAAAACCAACTTAGTCCAATTTTTACTCCGCTTTTGTTGAATATTAGGTCGATGATTGTACGCAACACTTTACCGAATGTTTTCTACATGAATTTTTAAACCTTTTTTTTAATTTTGAACAAAATATGTCTTATCCTTATACACAAAATATGTTTAAACATTACTTTTTAATTTATTTTCAAAAATTTTTCTTAAATAAAACTACATAGAATAATTGTATTTAATTATATTTACTAAATTATAAGACAGTTTAAAGTTAGCAAAATGGAGCATGGCACGAGGGATCGATCAATGCGATTTCATATTTTAACAGTATTTTAAAATATTGAAAGTTTGGCTATCGAAGACATTTGCAATCCTATTTGGCGACTTTTAAAATAGTTGGCAATATCATTGACTTTTGGACAACATTAGAAACTGAATTAGGGAAAATCAAAATTGATAACAAAGAAATTGAAATTGTTTCGAAAAATAAATTTATTTAACACTACAAATGACAAGTATTGTACAGGACATGTATAATTATAAACGTTTGAAAACTGACCCTACAACAAAACTACAAACATGAAACAATATACTGGTGGAAAAATTGTTTAAATTAAATATTATCGACGCATGGTAAAAACATAAGTTAACAACTAATGTAGCTACCGCACCAAGGTTGTATGGTCTTCCCAAAGTACACAAAGAGGGTACACCGTTAAGACCTATTTCTTCACCCGTAAATTCACCGCCATACAGTTTATGTAGATATTTGATGAGCATTTTAAAAAATTTAACGAAAGACTCGAAATAGAACGTAAAAGATTCAATATAATTCATATATTGCTGAAAATGAAGTTCTAGTTTCTTTTGACGTGGTATCGTTATTTCCCAGTATCCCAGGGAATTTAGCAATAGATATAATTAACAAATAATCGGAATTTATCTCTTCACATACGCAGATACCTAAAGAATTGTTTTTTGATATCATAAAGTTTTGTATTAAAGATAACAAATATTTCAGAGGAATGCCTATGGGCTCACCAGCCTCACCAGTAATTGCAGATATTGTCATGGAAGAGTTGTTAGACACACGATTGAAAACCTTAACATAAAATCGAAACTCATGAGCAAATATGTGGATGATTAGTTTTTCATACTAAGAAGATATGCTGCAGAAGTTACTTTAGAAGCTCTTAATAATTTCGAGAGAAAAATGCATTTCACGAAAAAACTGGAAAAGGATGAAAAGTTGTCATATTTAGATGCACTTATTATTAGAAAACAAAATATATTATCCGTAAACTGGTACCAAAAACCAACCGCCTCAGCTCGAGTTATCAACTTTTTCTCGAACCACCCGAAACACGTGAAAATTAATACTGCACGAAATTTTGCAGAAAGAGCGCTGAAAATAAGTGACAAAAGTTTACACCAAGAGAACTTCCAGAAATTAAGGGAATATTACAGAAAAATTGTTATTCTTTTAGTATGTCAACAAAGATTATCAAAAATGCTACAAAAAATTATGCTAAAAAGATTGATACAAAGATGGAAAAAATATTCAAATCGTTAACACATGTACCTGGTTTCTCGAAGAGGATCGTACAATCAAATATATATGACAAGGAAAAATTCAATATTGCATTAAAAACCAATACAACTTTTAATATGCTTTTCACAAACACGAAATCAAAAATAGATAATTTGGACAAATCAAACTTAATATACAAAATACCTTGTAATGGAGACGGGTCCAATGTATGTAATAAAATATATATTGGCACAAAAAAATCGAAATTAAAAACAAGATTGACTGAACATGAAAGGTGTTCGAAATATCCAATTAAAAAATATAGTTCAATAAAACAAAATAGAGTTTTATTTAAATTTGACCTCGACCCCAAATAAAAAATAAATAATTTTAACAAAATTTGCTTTAAAAATTTTTATAAATCCAAAAATTTTTTTGGATACTTATCAACCATAATAGAAAATATTAACTTTTGTTTTAGAAATATTATAAAAAATAAGATATTCTATGTAATTATGTACAGCTACATTAGTCTCGTACTTGATGTGCTGCTAATTTCAATTAATTTTTTATACTTATTTTTTAAATACAAAGGAAGTTTTGAAGTAAGGATTAAGTTGGTTTTATTTTCTCTAAGTTGAAAGAATATTTTTAACAAATTAGGTAATTCATTTTAAAGAAACATTGGTTTTTTTTTTAAATTTATATTCTGCTAAATACTGGATAGAAAGATGATTTCAAAAATGAATTTCAACAAAACGTGAATGCGGAACACATGCTATAAATTTTATGAATGGACACAGGGCACGTTGCACGCATCTATTGATCTTTGGTAATCTATAAAAATAGTATGTAATAAAATAGTAACTCATTTCCTTCTGTCTGTTTATCTGGATGGATTTGGACAAAACCTTAGTATCATGATTCCAATATAGGATACTTTTTTCCACAAAAATATCTCACTTTCAAGAGAAAGTGGAGAAAAGCAGTGAAAAACGCTATTTCCGACTTAAAGTTACTGAAATTTACGGTTTAAAACTGGGATATTTTAAAAACTATTGCGCAGCATTAGACGCCAATTGAATAAAATTTGTAGTTCATTTGTATTTTTACTTTGTGAAATTACATTGTTATTTAAATATTTTAAACACCTTTTACAGAAGTTTACAATAATTATTAGAATTTTATATAAATTTCAGAATTTTTTTCAAGAAACTTACGTATTACCTTTACGTAAAGAAAATACGTAACTGAATGGATTTTAACAAGATTTTGTGAGGAGGTACTTTAGCATCCTGATTCCAATATAGGATCCTTTTTTTTAGAAAAATACCTTATTTCCCAGAGATAATAAAGAGAAAATACTTAAGGCATGTTTTATATTTAAAAGCGCGATATTTTAAACACTGTTGTGCAGCAGATGGCGGTGTTTTTAAATAATAATGACAAAATATTAATTATTTACTGCCAAATAGTCAATTGAATAAAATTTTTATTTGATTTCTAGTTTTATTTTGTGGAATTACAACGTTATTAAAATATTTGAAAAATCTTTTACAGAGCTTTACAATAATTTGATTTCTCTTTTGGCAATTACATGTGGCTTCTCCTCGACCTAAATGCCGCAATTTTGATGGTTAGAACAGCCATAAACTTAGAAGAAAATATATTTCGCAAATGTGGTAGCCACATTTATTTTTTTTTAAATAGTGTTAAATTTTGCTAATTCTAAACTGTGTAACATTTAGTATATTATTATTGTAATGTTGTAAAAATTATTATAATAAGTGTAATTTAACACATACATACATATGACTGTATAAATCTTATTCATTTGTACTTCAGAAAAAATTTTTAAAATAAACAAAAAAAAACCTAAACACAATTTGTGTAAAACAATTAAACATTTTTTTGATTAAAATTTAACAAAAGTTTAAAAATATAGGTGTTTAATATTTTTATCCAACATTTTTAACAAAACTGTTTTAGAGTGTACATATACATATAATAAAATTGTAGCAGGAGCATTTCTGCATATGAAATATATTGTTGAAATTTTATTGCTTGTTAGATAGTTAGTAATCGAAATGGAATACAAAACATAAATTTTTGAAATTTTTGTCTGTCTGTCTGTGTTCGTATCACGTAAAAACTGCTGGATGCATCTTAATTTGTGAAGAGGTATCTTAGTATCTCGGTTCAAATATAAGATATTTTTTTTTTTAATATGTAGAGTTTTTATGAGGAAATAGACAAAGAAATAGCGATTTTACCGATTTAAAGGTACTGAAAACTTCACATTTTTGAAAGCGGAACACAATTTACAGAACTTTAGAATAGTTTTAGAATTTAATATAAAGGCTTAGTTCCTGTGTGATAACCCAGGGATGGGTACATCTTTATAAGAGTAATAGTCTTAAAATTTGCTAAGAATTACTTTTAAAACAAAATCGAACAAAATATTCACAGGACGCCTAGAACGTGGCGGGTACAGCTAGTTATTTATTTAATGCTTAAAACACTAGAAATTTACCTTTAATAACTGAAGTAAAATACGTATTTACGCTTATGCTTGTTATTTAATTGACAGCTTTGTTTGTCTGTCTGTGTTTCAATTTATGTATCCAGTTGCTGACAGTCTTGGAAGCTAGTACAGACTTCCCATAGTTTGAAACCAGAGGCTATAGGTTACATCATACAAAAAAATGGCAGGAACCAAACAACCAAAGTTTATTCAAGATGCAACTGAATATATTTCCTATTTAATGAATAAAAGGGTAACAGTCTCTGTAGTTACCCTTCATAGCGCCTTTTATTTAACAGCTCGTCTAGAAGTCTGATAGCTCACCAAGATGATGCAACATTTGTTTTCTGTGCAAGTGGTCCATTAAGTTAGGCTAGGTTAGGTTAGGTTTTGAACATAGGGTCTATTCTAATTCCTTTCAAATAATCCTGTTACCCATCGTTTAGCTTATACTCGAAGATGTCGCCTAGCTCGTCGTTAAATTTTTCGTCTAGCAATCATAGCCTGTCGATTGGTTTTACCAGGCAGTGACACATAATGTTATCATTGGATTTAAATCCTCGCACATCCTAAAAAAATCTGAAGTACCGTCAACTCAACTAATTTTTTGCTCTAATTTTGCGAAGGACAGTTGTCACACCTACAAAGACGAGGGTATTTGATGGGAATCTTTAGACTGATAGTGGACTACTCACTACTCTCTAACTCTAGAGATAATACCTGTTAATAAAATGGAGGAGTATAAATTTGGGTGTTTATTTTTAGGTATTTAAGCATCACTATGTTTTTTTCTTTTAGCTCTAGGCCAATCCGTATCGTTAATAATTGAAAATTTCCAGTATATTTCAGCAACAAAAAGAATAGTTCCCATCATAAATTCTATTATTGTTTTTATGCAATTTTTTAAAGTAATAAAATACCAAATTTTATTTTTTTTTTTCTTTGAAATTTATTTTGTCATGAAAATTATTTTTTTTTTAAAGACTACACTACCTCTGCGAAGCTTTTGGCTTGTCTGCAGAAAACACCCAGAGTCTTTGGCGGGAATCGAACCCGCAACCTCCAGACCGATAGACTAGCGCGTTACAATCGTTCTAACGACTCACACAGAAGAAATTTATATTTATTGATTTCGAATAATTAAATGAAAAATTTGTCTTTAATAATATTTTTATAAAGTGCTAACATTTTCTAGCATAAATTAGAGACTCAACTCAAGAAATCGTATGACCTTGCATTACAAATGATGAAAAAAATTAGCCAAAACAAAAATTTTTTCCATAAAATTTATTCATATAATTTCTACTTATTATTTATGCAAATGCAACGTACTTTTATGCATTTTTATAATGAAATATTCATGAAAACTATGTAGAACACACACATACAATCACATGCTTTAGTACAATTATTAGAACCCTGAAGTTCAGGAGACATTTAGTATCTTTTTTCACATGTGCGAAAATGTACTGTAACTAGTCTTTTAAATAGATGAATGTACGAAGTATTTACGTCGATAGCCATAAGAATGTAACAAATTATTTAAGAAAACCTAGTAATATGATTGTCGTAAATGCTAGTAAATTGTTTCACTAATAAATTTAAATTTTGAATATATAAAACAAGTAATACTTTGTTGTGGTACAAAGCTGCAAAACTTTTGCAGTTGGGAGAGTAGAATAACAAAGTGTTAAGTGGCCTCTAAAAAAGACTAATTTCTCAATTATTCAATAACTTGTGCCTTGTTATAGGCGATAGTTTTTACCTGGACAAGAGTTCTAAAACGGTCGTCTATGTATAGCCGAATTCTTATAAAACATAGTCACGAAAAAAATTAAAAAGAAACAATCAACACAGCAAGAATAAGAAAAGATAAAAAAGGTCATGGAAACTTCAAGCATCAAGATGATAATCGAATAAGATTGTGTGTGTCAAATGCTAGCAATTCCTAGAGACTCCGTGATGAGAAAGAAGGTCGACAGTTACCAGTTGACAGTCTCAAATCACTAAAGTCAAGAGTAAGGCCTGGCGGTAGCGCGTGACTGTATTAAAGTAAGATTACCGTAAATAACAAACAAGTTGCCTATAATCATTGAGGGCAGAAGGAGGGCGAAAAGGGACTCATTAGGGAGGTGGTCCGCATCGATATTTCCCAAACATAAAAAATACTTCCCAAAACGGCAATCTTGTGAGATATACAAGGCAATATCCAAGCAATTTGCATAATTGTGAATAAATATATTTAAAACTTACTTTTATTTAGATAAAGTAAACATTAAAGAGTCACCAAGGCATGCAACATATAGACATCACATTGTCAACAAAATATGAAGATCATTATCACCTACCCGTAACCTGTCCCCTAGCGCTAAAAAAAATCTGCAGACTTCGATATAACGACCAGTGAGCTATATTTTCAGACAAGACAACTGCCTATCGCCGAAGACATAATGCTCCCAAAACATTAGATGGCTTGGCCTCACACAGCAGATGACAAATCAGAAAAGTCCTTGGTTTTCTTTTTTATTGTTAAAGAAAATTCATATACTTAACACTATAACTATAAATTATTATTATACATAGACCCATTATTGGGCTCCCAAGTACACTAAGTCCAAAATTACATTAAGCAACTTTTGTCGCTGCAATTCTTCGTTAGTTGGCGAGAGGGGAGAGATGAATTAAAAAGCGTACACATATGCATGTACTCTTGAAATTCGTTTTGTCCTCTCATTCGTAGGTTTAATTAGTGTAATAAAAATTTCACCCTATAAACACAAATGCAATATTAAAGAAGAAACGATAAAATTTGCAGCGACAAAAGTTGCATAATGTAATTAGGCATTAATTAGCTTTGAAAATTTAAATATTTTTTTATAACTAAATATAAGATTTGTTTTATATGCATAAGTATAATAAATATAATTTAATATAACAGAATATTTAAAAAAAAGTTACTTATATACTTATGTGATAAAAGTTTTCGTCAAGGGAGAAGTCCTTGCAGGAATAAACTGTTTCCGAAGAAAAAAAAAAGTGCTATAGAATTTATACAGAGTCTAAAAGAGTAATTATGGCCCTATTTTCTCCTTCGTGTTTATCACGAGATCAGTATCCTTGGAAAATAATTATTAAATATGAGCATTGAGCTAATGAACTAGCGGGATATTATGTACCAACATTTATTAAAAGATACAACAAACTCTCTCTCACTATCACACTTCTTTCAATTTTTTATTTCTTTGTAAAGAAAAATGAATGTATAACAACTAGAAGAAAAACTGCTCTAAAGCAGTTTTATACTCATACTCGTCCTCAAGTCAGGACATCCGTTGACATCAAATATGACAGTATAATCATTATTATCTGCAACACTTTAAAGTCTTGTACTTGTAGTCCTTTTAACAAAAGCATCAATGACACTCGACAAATGCAAATTTTTGTTTCTTCTTTTTACATTTTGAGTTGCTGTTATATCTTTGTACTTGTACTTGTTTTCTTATGTATGTAAATGTAGTCCTCACTCATATTAATGTACCTTATTTTAATGCACTCTCTCTCATCTCATATTTGAGGACATCCACATATGGAGAATTTAAAAGCTAATTTAAGGATATTAATGTTAATCCTTAAATTATGATAGAAAGTTGAAATTATCTGCTTACAATGGGTTTCTTTCCATAAAATATTTACTAATTTAGCTAACTATGGCTCTATTCTCTTTCCAACAAAATCCAACTTCGTTGAAAAGGTATTTTTATAAAAACTTTTATTTAGACAATGCTAGCATATATAGTTTACAGCAATTAATTTGCATCGACTCGTTATTACTTCGACGATTAGGAAGTAATTGGCGGCATTTTTCAGGCGTCTTTTCATTTATAATAATGTACGAACCAAATTAATTTTTTTTTGCGTTTAATATCAATAGAACAATTTAATGCTTTAAACAAATAGACGACAACGGCACACCGCTGCACGACTACAAATGCCACAATCGTCAGCAAATTATCTACATTGAAGACAACAGCTACATCGTAAACTCTGATGTTGTAAAAATACATATTTTAGTTTTATAGAAATAAAATAACTTGTTCAGAAAATAGTTTTCTCATGTAAAACAAATATTTTTTTTTTTTGCTTAAATCTTCCTGATCGTAAATAAATTTGTAATATTAAGCATTATAGATATCCTTTTCTATTGAATAAAATTAAATTTTCGAATACCAAAATATAAATTAGCATAAGTTGGCTACAACCACAACTGTAATCGAGTAGCCATATAGCTATGAAGGCTTGAAAATAATTGTCTATAATTGTCTTTATATATAAAAGAGTGCATTTTAGTTTTGTCCGCATGTAGTCGTCTATGTGTTTAATGCATAACATTGACTTATGTACATTGCTATGGCCTTGTTAAGTTCGTAATGTCTATTTTATTAATAACTAGCTATCTCCGGTGCGCTTCGCTACGCCCATCCACAAAAAATATAACAAACACTTGGAAGAAAAGTATGACCAAACTTTAACGCGAAAACGCACGTTATTCACAAGTCTAAAATGTTCCCATACAACCTGTTTTTTGCTAGACTATACGTGTTAACACGATAATAATAATTTTTTTCTTATAATGAGATGTGCCACTCCCAGTATTCTTATCCAGTCTGTATTTTGCTAGACTATGCACATTAGTATTGTGCAAAGTTTCAAGACTTGTGCAAAGTTTCAAGACTATACCTAATGTAGTTCTCTAGGTACACTATAATAATTTTTCACTCCATTCACATTCAGTCTTTGTTTTTTTCTACACAATGTATCTTAATATGGGGGTTACTGATGCTAAATTCCAAGGCGCTACCTATTGCAGTTCCTATATACAGGATAATAATTGTTCACTTGGTATGGGGGTACCACGCCCGCTATTCCAATTGATATAGAGGTTATTGGTGCAAAATACCAAGGTGCTACCTATTACTGTTACCAAGCAACACGATGAACAATATTTACTTTATATGGGAGGTACCACGCCCACGTCGAATATCGAAAAAATAAGTACCCTATTTTACCATCCGTATATATAGTAACAAACTGAAAAAATTTCAGAAAGATCTGTTCATTGGTGTAGGCAGCTATGGCTTTCCGAAAAACAAACAAACACATTTTGTGCTTTATATATATATAGATAGATGTCTCTTAAATGCCCATATAATAACAGTTGTACTGGGGAATAATTTAAATGTTTAACTGGAGTTTTTCGGTATTCTAATAATGCATTGTATGTATCCTCTTTTGTTTCAGATTTTTTCCAAATCATTTTAGAAATGCCATGTCTTCTTTCGCCAAACCGTTTCTTCTCCTATGTTAATTTGGGCTACTTGTTGTTAATATTTTAAAATTCCACCTGTTAGAAAATTTTAAAGATTTATATATTTTATAAACCAAGTGGCTTGTTATTAGCTCTAACAACTTTGGTATTCCAAATCTTGAAAAAACTTCTCACCATGCTTCAATGACACCTAAAGGTGTTTTAGTTTTAAGTAAATTATTTCGAACCACTTACTAAAATAATCTACAATAACTAAAAAATGTTTTAGATAGAGAGAGAGAGAGAGAGAGAGAGAGTTTAACTCTCTAACACATTTGAGAATTCAATCTCTTACAAAATCATCAATTGGCTTTTGTGAGCAATTATAAAATTCTATACATATAACAACTATAAACGGATGCGTGTGGTTAATAGAAATCGACACTAAAAGTCGTAGCTCGATAGAGTTAATCGAGGCAACGATATCGACATCAAGCAAAACCTCGATGGGAGAGAAACAGAACCCGGCCTCTTAGGAAATAAAGTCTATGGTGCCTGAGTTGCATGTTAACTATGAGCTGTTTACGTCAGCCATATATTTAAAAAAATCGGGAATGCCTGCACTAAACTGTACCATACCTTATGAAAACTTCTATTTTTATGGATATATTACATAGAGAATAAAAGTTCAAAGTATATTCAAATCGAAAAATTTATTATTTTCGCTTTGGGGTGTCTAAAAACTATAGGGCTCTTCATCTCCATATACCAGTACCAAAGGCACATACTTTATTTATTTTTTATATGTCAAACACTATGACCTATAAAGCGTTCGCATACGCACGCACCCACAGACATCATCAGCAAAATAGTAAAAATGGGTTCAGGAGACCTCAAAAAGTAATAAGTCATTGAAATTCCTACATCAACTTTTTCACGATTACTATACTTTAAAGTAAAAAAAAAACTATCTCGTCGGGTACCCAACGTAACTTTTTTGTAGAGCGTTTCTGATAACAAACGTACTTATGCATGTGTATCTGAGTGTTTAACGTTGTTGTGTCTATTTGTTAAGTTGTTTGTGGTATCCTCAACTATTTTTTTTTTTGTTGTGTCGACAAGGCTTAAATGCATAAAATAATAGGCGTACATAAAAGTGACTGTGAAATGTATTATATACAATCATTCACGCATTGTAATGGCAGCACTCGTATTACAAGCATTAGCATTGTTACATTTATGCTTGTTTGTTACTTCGCAAAAGTAAACTACAATAAAAGTAGTTGTTTGAAAGTATGTGCACAAAAAATTAATACATACATACATATATATATATACATATTTTGCATTTACTCACTTTTTATATGCTTAACGCTTTCACACACTCGCAATGAGCTTAAAATGTCAACTGTCACACTAATGACACTATACAACACAAGTAAATATTACGCATCCATACATAAATAGAAATCACCTCAGTTTAAAAAAGGTTTAACCTGTGAAATTAATTAGTATTGTTATCCTTTTTAGGGTTCCGTATCCAAAGTAAAAATGTGACCCTATTGTTTTCGCTACAATGTCCGTCTGTCTGCCCATCTGTCCGTCTGTCAGCGCCTTTTATCTCTCGCATCGTAATAGGCAGACTCTTGAAATTTTGACAGAAGTTTTATAAGTGTTGCCGCTATAGCAACAAATACTAAAACTTATAGAGTGTTCCGATAGAGAGGTGTTATTCACGTTTATGTGTTTATTTCTTGAACTGTATTACAAACATTAATTAAAACTGTGTTCGCCAAATAAACAAGTATAAGAGAATAAATCTAAAAATTAAAGGGTGTTCCGATTATGACGTGATTTTTATGTATATGGCCTTAGTTTTGAAACATATGAGGTAGACTCTTGAAATTTTCACAGAAAGTGTATATTGTAGGCGCTATAGCAACAAATACTAAAACTTATAAGGTGTTTCGAAAGTGACGTGTTATTTTCGTTTATTTCTTGAGTTGTAGGAGCAACCAAATTTGCACACTGCAATTAAAACTATGTTCGCTATATAAACAAGTATACTAAATTAAACGTAAAAATTAAAGGGTGTGGCGATAGTGACGTGATTTGTATGTACATGCCCTAAGTTTTGAACGATAACAGCAGGTGTATTACTATGGCCACTATAACAAATAGTAAAAATTAAAGGGTTTTCAGACAGTGACGTGATTTTCAAGAATATGGCAGAATTTTCGAACTATAATAGGTAGACTCTTGAAATCTTCACAGAAGATTCATTATTATGGCCTTAAAAACAAATAGTAAAAATTAAAGGGTATTCCGCCAGTGTCGTGAATTGCATGTACGTGTATATAGTCTTATTTATTGAACCATAATAGGTAGACTCTTGGAATATGTACACAACATGTGTTGCGGCGGCCGCTATAACAATTATTAAAAAATGGGTGTTCCGAAAACTCCATATTTTTCACGTCGGAATAATGCCTTATTTTGAGAATTGTAATAGGTAGAATCTTGATATATTCATAGTGATGGTATTGCCATGGCCGCTATAACAAATAATAAAATCAACGAGCGTTCCGACGGTGGCATGATTTGGTGAATGTATATTATTATTTTTTGAACCATAGTAGCAGACTCTTGACATTTTTACAGTAGATATGTTCTTATCGGCACTATAACAATTAAAGTGTGTTCCGATAGTTACATTTTTTTCACGTATATTGCCTTATTATTTTAACTACAATAGGCTCCTGATATTTTCACAGAAAGTCCCTATATTTGAACAGTGATATAATAAATATCTGGCGTAAGTGAAGCTGTAATTTGTTTACACTCAGTGAGTTTTAGCAAATCACCATGAACTGTATTACGATCTAGCAACTTTTCCGAATTGTAAAAATTTAATTTAAATATTTATGCTCGCTCTATTCGATGAACTTATAATGCACTTCCTGACTTCAGCGGTGGATATAATCGTGCTTCTGGGCTTGATATTCAAGCCATTAATAAGACATATAAATGTTTGTACTGTTTTTTACCATCGCTTCTGTAAGTCAAAGTGTTCATGATAATCCTGATTCATCTATACGAATCATCAAACCATCGCTTCTGTAGGTCAAAGTGTTCATGTTAAATCTGATTCGTGTATATGCCGCGATTATCGGCAACTTATGCTGATTGGTTCATATTTTTCAAAATAAGGTAGGAGCTGTCGTTATGTTGAAAGTTGAAAGGTAAGGAGATAGACATGGTGATAAGTTATTTCACGAAATTAACCAATTTCAAAGTCTTCAATATCATGTGATTTGACGCATCTTGATTGTTGTCTTCGAGGTGACGTTAAGTCGACTAAGTCATGCCGACTTCCTTATACAATGACGCCATTTCTTTCAACAGAACCTTGATTTTTTTCTTGATTTGTTATAGAAGGAAATTACCTCAACTTTGTTTAAATGCAGTCGCGTAAATTTAGACTTTTAGTGACTTGAGTTCTTCAATTTATTAATATACTACTATCTACTACTTTTTATTAATATACCACCACTCGGACTGTGACCCCTACTTATGCAAAACTAAGAATGTTTTTATATTTCGAAGAGGTCTTAAAAACGAAAGCAATTGGAAGTTACTCGTCATTGAAAAAGCGATGCGAAATAACTGCTCCTATACTGTAAGCAGAAGCTTCAGTGTTAAGTATTAACGATAAGTTTAAATCATATTATACAAGTAGAGGTTGTCTATTTAAATGAGCTTTAAGTTTTTCAAATGCAATCTTTTGACGACGTTGATTTAAAGGAGGACAAATTGCATTCTACTTCTACATTTCTCCAAGGTAATAATAACCACCGTTTTAAGTTAAGCTAATGCCAGCGTTATAAGTTTTTACAAACATGTTCACTTAAATGTGTAAATATCCGCACACAAATACCGCACTGGTGTATGTATATGCGGTAACGAAACGGAAGTGATTCAAACAAACGAAGCTACAAACAAATGCAAATGTTACCAGGCAGTTTGCATCAGGAACCTGTTATTACACACTCACACACACACACACACATCAAATAAAGTTACAAATAGACAAGCAAACAGACAAAAGCAAAAACACTCAAATATAGCCCACGGTATAATACTTAAAACTGCGGATACAAAAAGTACTTAAAAAGTACTAAACAATCTGGTACATGTAAAAAACAAAACATAAAAACAAAATCTTGCATAAACTGCCAAATGTAGCAGTTGGGTGTTTGTGTGAGTTTAAAAACAGACAAAAAAGGACCTGTGGCACAATAAAAGGTAATTTAACTACATGGCTGTGCATCTGTGTGCGATGCCAACAATATGCATTCATGTTTTAACTGAATAATATAGAATTAATGTAAAAAACTTTATGAATGTGAACAAATGTGCTGAAGTTTTGTTTTATTTTATTTTTAGTATTCAATTTTTCTGGTTTTCCTCTTCTTATTGTTTTCGCATTGTTGCTATATCATCCTGTGGTTAAATGAGTAGGGTCTTCATGATGATCAGGTTAACAGCTACTTGTTTGTATGTGCAAATTTTAAAAAGTTTTATAATTTGTATAGGAAAAAATATTTGTATGTAAGATATAATGGGTATGAGTATGTGAGAAGAGACTGTGCATACAGACATTTTCTGAAACAAGTACTTAAACACGTTCACAAAACCACTTGTACATATATAAGTACAAGCCTATACACAGGCAGACATACAGATGGCATAAACACATGCAACAATACCCAACTCAATCGTCGTCTGGTTTTACTTTACGTTACAAAGTAAATGGGAACAACCATTCTAAGGATCATTCAATACAACCAACCAACCAGGATACTGTCCGTTCAAAAAACAGCCAACCGAACATTAAAATACAATCTACCACGTACGTGTAAATGCACTCTATTGCCATTTCAACAAGCAAGATCCGGATTGAGTGTAATTTTTATGTTTGTTTGTTTGTTTGTTTGTTTGTTGGTTTGTTTGTCTCTTGAACAAGTGTATGGGTGAGCTTATGTTAAATTATTTGGCTTAAATCCAATATCTGCATTTGCAATAGCTTTTATTACTCCTGAGAAAATAAAATCGCTTTCCAATTATAACCGTTGGTTGTTATATTTAATCAGCCCTCTGTATTGCTGGTTGTTGAAGAATAATTGTCATCGATTCCGCCTGGTAATAAAACGAAAGAACCAGTAGTTATTTTGATATAACGGTGCCTGAAGAATCTTTTGTGGATTTTCCTAAATCCAAATGTGTTAATTTTGCTTATTGGCATGCCCATTGAGCCAAAAATAATAAAACATTAAATCGACTTCTAGACAGTTTACTTTCACACCATCGAAGATTAGGGCATAAGATGGACATGCATATTCGACGCTGGCCCTTTTAATGTTGTCGTATGCATAAAAAAATCTTGTTGGAAACACAAACAAGATTCGTACGTTGCAACAAGAATCTGTCACTGAAAATATTGTCAACGAAGAACTAAATGACATCTACCTATGGACAGCGGCTAATGGACATTGTTTAAACCCTCATAAGACAAAGTGCTTATTAATTCGCAATAGAACACTTGATTGTAATATCAGTATAGACATTTTAATAAACGGAGAAATTATCAATATTCTGAATGCTGCCAAAAACATTGGGCTTTTTTCAATAATAGCCTAACTTGGAAAAAATCATATTAACGCACTTGTAGGCCAAACTTATTTAAAGCTGGCGTGTCTTTGGTCGACACAATATTATACTCCTCTAAATATTAGGCAAGTGATTGCAAAATCATACCTTCTTCCAGGTTTAATGTACGGTTGTGAACTCTTCGCAAAATGTGATTGTATTAGCAAAAGAAAGCTGAATGTTATATATAATAATATTGTAAGATATACATATGGCCTGGGAAGATATGATCATGTGTCCCATTTTTCCTTCAAGCCTTACGCTGTCTCATTCAATAAACTTCTACATATTCATGTACTCTTACTATAATTATTTATTCAGAGGTTCCACGATATGTTAGCGATAAAATTAGGTTTGCCAGATTACTTAGAGGTAAAAAGATCTTAATTCCCCTACACCGCTTTCTTGTATCAGAAATGCACTTCTTCATTCATGCGGACCCGCCTTTGGAATTGTCTTCCTGATAGTCAGCATCTTAATAGCAACGCATGTAGTTTTAAAAAATTTTTATTTAATTATTTTGCATGCCAGTAAATCATTATTCTCACAATATAAATAATTATCTTTATATATGTCTAACTAATGATCCATGCTGTCCTTTACTTCAAATATAAAATTAAATCTTGTTGTATAGGAATTGCATAAATAAATAAATCAGAAAAGTCTACACTTGGAAACTTACTTTTTATGTTACTATAGGAAGAGAAATACTTGATTTAGCAGTCCTGTCCTTTAAATATTGTTTTTATTAGTGCCTTTTGCCACTTTTAGTCAATTAGTTGCTTGGATGGACAATTGTTTCTAAATTGTTACTAAAGCTAAGCCACCATTATCTACATTAATTCATGATAAAACGGAAAATTCAACTATAAACAGATAATATTAAAGTTAATAATTCTGACAATCGTAAGACAGTATAATCTAAAAAGGATATATAATGCTAAAAAGGATACGCTACTGCACAGTCGATAGACTGATTGGTAGTCTATCGGTCTGGGGATTGCGGGTTGTATACCCACCAAAGAGTGTAAGTGCCAGAAGCTTCGATGCTACCGCGATTATAAGGGACCACCCTATATTTTTAAATTTTATGTTTTTATGTCTTGTTAATGTCTAATAGCGGCCACGGTTTAGCAGTACTTTTTATGGCTAAAAAGAAAAAGCCATATACCTTAAATCGTGTCTTAAATGGGACACCCTTTACTGCGCTACCTAATTTTTATATTTGTTGTTATATCAGAAATAGAAATTCACAATCTGTGTAAAGTACAAGCCTATTACAGTCTAAAGGATAATAATAAACATACATAAATCACTATACACACTATATCACTGTATCATCAAAATTCTCAAAATTATCGGAATACTTTTTAATTAAAATTATTGTACTCGTCACTACAACGGCCACACAAGTACATACTGAATTTCAAGTGTCTGTCTATTGCGGTTCAACAGTTAAACCCATACCCGTCAATACCACCTCTTACATGAAGCTCCCTTTACTTTTTTTCTAAATAGCAACAATCTGGAAGCATAACCTTTTTTAAGAAAAAAAAAATAAAAAGCTGATGAAGTCGGCATGAAGTATGATAAATAAAATTAGAGACGAACTGATAAAATTAAGAGTGTTGCGCTCACATGAGTAAATGTGAAGAAAAATGCTGCAATAAACATTTTAATCAAAATTCATGTAATTTTGATTTTTGAAATAGGACTAAAACTAGCTTGTGATTGCTTGTCATTTATTGCAATTATAATTCTCCATAAAAATCTATGAACCATCCATACTTCAGTAGTTAAAATAAAAATAAATATAATAGAATGCACCATATGTATTTTTCACATTCGTTAAAGTACCAACATTTAAAACAACATGGTGTAACAAAATGACTTCATTACAAACAAACATCTAGAGAAATGATGGTTAAAACAAGTGAATAGACGGAAGATACTCATACATTTTAACTCACACACACACACACACACCCAAACATGTACACCCTTTCACACATGTTAAAGGACGGAAGCAAATAACAGAAAAAGAAAAACTCGTGCAAACTAATGCCCCAACACTGCAATGCAATTACAAAAAAAAAAAAAGAATCAAGTATAAGCAGTTAGTGGCTTATTATTACAGAGAAGTTGCGGGTGAAAAAATGCGGTAATACAAGTGCTTTTTTGTCAAGCAGCAACCTCAAGAAGAACAAAAACACATCATCTCCATCAGCATTGTGTCGAAGGGACACTTCGTGCAAAGCAATACAAAACGAAAGAATGAATGAATGAATAGAAAAAAGAATGAATATGTGATTGTGCTTAAATATCGTATGAGCATTGTAGAATAGAGTATGTATGGACGAGTGCTTAACAGTTTATACAGGGTGATCCAAATACATGTATATTTTAAAAGCATATGTTACTTTAACGCTGATAGATTGTTTCTATTACAAATATTGACTATCAGTCAGTATCATACCTCTGCGGATCAAAAAGAGTCGCTTTATGCTTGAATAATGTGAGAGCATTGAAATTGGTCGAACAATTTTCTTTTCCGACTAGGCGCTTTTCACTTCAGCGGCTATCGGAAAATCAGCACTTTATTGTCGAGTAGCAAATTCATCCACATAGAGTGAGAGTTTGGTGTGGATTTTTGATTTAATGAGTATTTTTAGCCAAAATCATTCTTTAATTAACAGTGAACTATTCTAAAACCAAACAGAAATTGATTAAAAGAAGAATTAAATTCTTAAATTAAATACACTGATATTATTTTAAGAATGAAACTATTAATTTCTTGTACTTGAAATAGAAAGTTAAACAAAGAAGAAAGATGATAATAAAACAAGCCCTCTGCTCTCATAATTCATTAATGATGATGATTGATTTCAAGGTATATTTATACAAGTAAAACTACTAGCTTAGCTTTTTATATTTATTAGATTGATATTTCAAATTTTGTACATAAGTGTGTTCGCGTACTTAAATTGGTACTTATAATTTTTCTAACTAATTTTTAACACCTTTCAACCGAGTTTTGAACTCGAGAGCTGGCTAGCTCAAATAAACTAGGAATAAGTATTCATGCCCTGATGACAATGGAATATTATGTTGAGCTTGACCTAATGTTGTTGTCAGGGCCATTTACAGTCCACTCAACTCTGACAGCAGCCATATCGTATTTATGCTCCTTACATTTGTTATGACAAGTACTTTTTCTTTAAGACTCTAATCATACAGCTTATTACACGGATATTAGAGCTAAAAGTGGATCAATAGTACTCAGCACATATGTAAGAAGCGCATTTTAATATTGATTTAATACCGTTCATGCTCGGACTAAAGTTATTGTAGGCTCACACCAAGCTCGAATTCATACTTAAGTTAAGTTGAGAAACTAAACAAACTAACTATAATATGCAGTTGTATGAGAGTTTTGCAGGACAGAGAAGACTGTAATAAAATCAAAAACATTTAAAAAGGATGATGACCTTGTAAAAGTTTGTAGAAATTTTTGTGTTAAACATGTAATAAAAAATCATTATTTTTAAACAGATAATTTCGACTTACTCTAAGTTATTGACAGTTTTAAAGCATTCTTACCTGCAAATTGACAAAAGAAAATCAAAACAGTTAATAATCATCAAATAATATACATACATTATTAAAAATTAACATTATAGAAGGTTATTTAATAAGATAACTGGCAAAAATTAACAGTAGAAAAAGGTCTGCATAACAAAAACTGGTAAAAAATTAAAAATTTTAATTTTCCATAAAAAAGGATATATTAAGAGCAGCTATAATTTTGAACCTATCATGCTAATTTTTAATTATATAACAGTTTTTCCTCAGCCACGAGTTGTCATCAGTAAAAATAAAAAATCCAACCATATTTTATTTGAATAAAAAAAAAGGATATATGAAGAGCATCAAAATTTTCAAGTTGTCGAGTTAAATTTTTTAATTGAATAAAAGCTTTTCATTAGTCACAAGTTTTTAATAACAATAAAACTTTAATAGCAAATCTTTTAAGTCTTCAAAAAAGGATATATGAAGAGCAGCTACAATTTTTAACATTTTAAGTAAATTTTTTTATATTAGAAAAGCTTGACCTCATTCAGAAGTTATTACAAGTAAAAAAATTCAACTGCCAATTTTATTAATTTTCAAAAAAGGATATATGGTGAGTAGCTAAAATTCGTAAATTTAATAAATTTAAAATAAAATAATTAATAAAATTAATAAATTAAAGTAAAAGCTCTTCCTCAGTCACAAGTTGTTAGTAAGAAAACAATTCAACATAAATTTTTCTGAATCTTTAAAAAAAACAAGGATATATGAAGAGCAGCTAAAACTGTGTACCTGTCAAGTTAAAATTTTTATCGTCTAAATCCCTCTCCTCAGTCACATTTCGTTCTTAGCATACGAAATCGAACAGCGAATTATTACCAATATTTAAAACAATTTTATAGATTCTTAATAGGTAAATGTAAATATGACTTTAAACCCTAATAAAAAAGGATATATTGTATATACGTATTTGGAATGTATCAATTATTAGCTAAATATTCCAATTAGTAATTTTAAAAAAATAAGAATTAGTAACTAAATTAGCAATGTTTATATTTGCATTGCAAATTATAATAATTTTTTAATACAAAAGATAAATTTTCAAAAAAAAGGATATACCAAGAGCATCAACAGTTTCGTACCTATTAAGTAACATTTTTTTGTTGATGCAAAAAAGCTTGCCTGATAAACACTTCTATGTATTGCTTTCTACCAATATTATAAAAATTAAAAACTAAAACAAGACTTTATCGGCTTAAAACCGAGCCCATAAAGGCTTAACAAGATCTTATATTAAGAATTCAGCGCTTGATCCGTTCTTGAGTCAAGCATTTTGTACTTAATTTAAGGAAATCCGTATTTTTGACACTGCTAAGAATGGCTTTGACTACGGATTACTCAATTTTTTTTTTTTTTTTTTTTTTTGGTGTAGAAACGCTATTACAGTTACCGGTAGTAATCGCGTTATTATCCGTCTTGACGATGGAAATTGGCTATCTATATGCTGCTATTTGATCCCTTAAAGCCAATATCGTCCGAGCTATTTTTGAGATAGACCCTAAAACCGTTTACAATGTCTTGGAAAATTGCTAAGTCAGACGCGGCTTAGCATTTGAAATGAAATTGTGTTTGCTAATTAAATTTTTTTCTTCATTTTTATTTATTTTATCTTCAAATATAATTGAAGTTGCAATTAGAGTTCCCAGCTTAAATCTAAATTATACTCAGCCCAGCCTATTGCTGAGAAATAATGTATTTTTATGGCTGATGCTACAAGTTTGGATACATCTCTCTGATGTTCTGATCATGGTCGTTTAGGATGTTAAGGGCCAGCAGTTTTGGTTTCTTTAAGTAATTTGACACATATTTTGCAATATATGCAGTAATTACTGGCACGTTTGACTCGTGTGGATGTTAGATTTGTTAACATACGAGGAAAGTCTGAAACCTTTCTTAAAACCTTTCTTTGGTGCCTTTGAATTGTTAGACGCAGGGGCACATCGACGATTGATTTCTACAATAAAAATTTTCAATCTATGTTGAGGGTTGAGTTTTTACCAAAAAGCCAACTTTCAATTTTCTTTGTGTTAACTTTGATTCTATATGATTATTTCATATAAGGCGCCGATCAAGCTGTATACCGAGCTATTTGACTTCTAAAATTTGATGTATCGTTCCGTTAATTATGCGAATAGAGGGCAAATTAGCGTGGTAGAAGTACATTTTTAAAATTTTTCTTTATTCTCTGTTTCTGTTACTATCGATATCTGCAACCATTGATATCAACAAGACCATATATGGTCAATATCTATAAGCCTAAAATAATCAGGTGATGGTAGTTAGCGACTTTCTTGACTTACTGAGGAAAGCTGTGTCATTGAAAAATATCGAGGTGTTGATTCAGTGCCAGTTGGCATATCCGAGGTAAGCTTAACAAATCTTTTTATACCTTTAACTTTACTTTATCAAACGCCATGAAACGGCCTTTTTAACTATGTTTGTTAATTTGTGTGTTTGTTCGATTTTTCTATGCTCTCTTCTGAATCCGAATTGGTGCTTGGGAATACAACCTTCTCGCTTAAAATTGGATTCGGTTTAGTTATTAAATTCTTCTCTCTTTGACGTGCTTGAGAAAAGGCCAATGGTTCTGTATGATTCCACTTTTGTGTTAGCTTTTCTCGGCTTAGGAATCATAGTTATCAATTTGATTTGGAAAGAAAAAACTCAAGACGTAATATGAGATCAAAAATAAAAAGAATTGTTTTAGTGCTATAAAGGCCAACATAACTAAATAGCATATGTTGCTGATTTTATCAAGAGTAGAGGCTTTCTTGGGAGTTTTAATCAGTTATTGCCCTTGCAATGTCACGAAAGAACTAAAGGAAACTATTGCACTTGTTGCTATTTCTAAAAAAAACTTTTTATTTAATTTTTAAAGATATTCGCGTACTTATATTTGGACTACCCGTTACCTGTGTGAGTGTGTTTAGCTATTAAATATATTCGATCATAAAATGTGCAACGGATACAAGCAATTAAATTTGTTTACGTTGCACAAAAACAAACTTACTTGTATCAGAATGGACTTGCAGAAATTATGGAGAATGGAACTTTCACACATATCTTCACACACACACATACATGCATGTATTTTGTTAGAGGAAACAAGCACTTAAGATTACTTAAAACACACACTCACAAATACGTTTATAATACACTTCCATGTTTAGCAGATAAATGCAGATACTTCTACTTCTACTTTACTTGTACTTTACCGCACACACACACACACGTATTTATGCTGAAGAACATTAAGTATAAAGTCATAAAATCTCAGATACTAGGAGTGAGTGGTGGTCATAAAAATTCTATCACTTTGAGCGTGGTTCTTCAGCGTTCTTGTTTTTTTTTTTTCTTGAATAGAGAAAACGGAAACTGTAAGTATAGAAACATTTCTCAATTTTTTTTTATATTTATGATGACCACAAAGAGACGGACACAGTGACAACAACAACAAAACCATTAAATTTAAATATCACCTTAATATATTTTCGCATTCGATTCATTTAAAAGAGCTTCGAAATCAAATGAAAATTAATGGTGGACGAAAAATAAAATAAAAATCATGAAACAACATTTTGATAAACATCACTCTACGTGCTTGCATGCATTTCCTTATTCCGCGTTTTTAAAGCACTTCTTTTTATTTTAATATTATTTCGCTTTGGTTTAATAGGAATCTAATCTTAAAAGGATTTTTATTAGCGACGCCTTAACCAAAGCATCATTGTCCACTTTTAAGATGCGAGGGTAATAGTAAAAATCCATCATCAACATTTTTTGTATTTATCTACAGGATAGTTTTAATTGTAATTTTTTTAACATGATTCGTTTCTGTCCTTAGGATATGAGATGTGGTTGTGGAATGCAACTCATAAATACCAAAAGTATAAAAAAAAGTTCGGTACTTAATAATTAAAAAAAAATACATTAAAACTATTGTTTTGAAATATGTACACTCGTATGTGCATTCATTTTTCATCATTCCTTTAATCAACCAAACTCCGAATACTGAAAAAATTGAATTCAACCATCTGTCGTCAGTTAGTGACAACGAAGTCTACCTCCCTCTTGGTTGATATTGTTTTTTAATATTTACCACCTTGTATTTGTTGTTGGATTCATAGAATGCTGAAGGCGGATGTGACGAATCAAAAATAAAATTTTCGCAAAATATTCTTTCATCTTGAATCCCCCACGCATATCAGTAAAATTGCGTGCTTTCACTGCCTTTTTTCCACTTTCTATTGGAAATAAGGAAGGGAAGTATCCTATATACTATATACTATGGTACCTCTTGGCAAAATTTTGTTAAAAGCCATCCAGTAGTTGTTAGGTGATGCGAACACAGACAGACAGGAAAGGAAAAGCTGTTCTGTAATTTAAAACAATTATATATGTATTTATATTTCTCAAACATTGAAAAATATTTATTCTAGAAGATCTAGCTGTACATGTTTCGCTCACTAGATTGATTATATAAATTCCACATTTTTCCTTTTCCTTATACAATAATCAATTTTCACAAATTTATACTTTGAATTGCATCAGAAAGTTTATTGGGTTTATTATACATCATACGCTTCGTAGGCCTGCAACGAGCACTTGTTCATTACCTGTTAAATTTTAGCCTGGTTTTTTTTTCAATCAACCTTTAAAACATAAATATGTATATGTATATAGAATTTATGAAACCAAGGAAACTTTTGCTGTTTGTTGGCGCTTACTTCATTCGGTTTTTTTTTTGTCAAAACCCAGGCAGTCATTTAAATTTCGCAAGTAGTCACAAAGTTGTATAACATATTCATAAAGAGTCTAAAAAATTTAAGAAAGTATATCTTTATAAATAAATACATATACACATATTTTTTTTACCAAAAATTAACAGAATAAAGTCAAAATTACTGCTTGGGCAATCTAGTATTAAATGGCATAAATTATAATTGTCGGAAAAAATAAACAATTTTTTCAATTAAATAATTGAAATTTATTGTCTTTCACATTTTCACATTGGGAACGTTCATAAGTAACTGTTGCGCAACGGTTGCGTATTTGTCCATTATGATACAAAAAATACCCAACTGTTGACTTGAGTGCAACTAGTTTCTATCATTATGGTATAAACACAACTGGGACGAACGACGAATTTCGCACAGTACGACGAACTAGTTGACAAAAATTGGTTGCGTAAATTCGTCTACTTTAAAACAATTAGGAAGTAAAAAAAGTTGTTTGTGTTATTTGAAATTATTGATAGTTTATATTAAAAAATATTTAAAAAATATGAACCAAAATATTTTGCGTTTTGAAAAAATTGTTGCAATCATAAACATCGTCTTCATGATTGCTGAGGCTTTTGTGTTAGTACGGCAGCGTTTAAGAAGGAGATGGTGGGTACGACCTATGAATACTGTTAGGAAACACCTTGGTTTTCATGCAATCGAAATCTTTGTAATTATCCAAAAAAACGCAGAGACTCCATATACTTCCATTTTATTGCTGGACTTGGTGCGCCACAACCGGAGGTAAGCTGAGCAGCTTGTTTATGGCGTTTATAGGTGAATTGAAGTCCTCGCCAACTTGTTTGGCAAGAATCACCTAGATATTGCAGTATACGAATATACCTACATAAATATTAAAAATGCTAGCATGGAACTTTTCTTATACTAACCTGATAACTTTAAAGAAGCACCAATACTTTGCCATCTTCTTCTCTGGATATTGCTATATTCATTACATCCCAGATTATGCAAGCATTCATTTTTTTACTTCCTCGATAATTATATCACTGGTATCCATATTTACTTCTTTTAAAATTAGAATTTATCAATATACATAAATTAATTATTTTAAAAATAAATTTTTGTTTACATTTACCAGCTGAAAATGTGACCATATTTCAACAAAAAAAAAAAAAAAACAACACGAAGTAAAAGGGAAAAAATATTAACAAATAATTATAAAGGGTGTTTTTTATAGAGGTATAGAACTTTAAGTTACAATAAAACAACGATGGATTAACATGAATTTTATTTATCCGAAAGATAATCATGTGGCATTACATTTTAAATATGATTTCTGGTATATGACCGCCACGGCTGGCGCGGATGTAGTCCAATCTGGACGTCCAATTTTCGATGACTTTTTGCCACATTTTCGGCAATAACATGTTGTCTTCCAAATGGTCAAGCGTTGTTGGCTTATTCGAATAGTCCAATGATTTTACATAGCCCCACAGAAAGTAGTCTAGCGGTGTAAATCACAAGATCTTGGAGGCCAATTCACAGGTCCAAAACGTGAAATTAGGCGGTCACCAAACGTGTCTTTCAATCTATTGTGGCACGAGCTGTGTGACATATTGCGCCGTCTTGTTGAAACCACATCTCCTGGACATCAAGGTTATTCAATTCAGGAATGAAAAAGTTAGTAATCATGGCTCTATACCGATCACCATTGACTGTAACGTTCTGGCCACCATCGTTTTTGAAAAAGTACGGACCAATTACTCCACCAGCCCATAAAGCGCACCAAACAGTCAGTTTTTCTGGATGTAACAGTGTTTCGACATACACTTGAGGATTACCTTCACTCCAAATGCGGCAGTTTTGTTTGTTGACGTAGCCATTCAGCCAGAAGTGCGCTTCATCGCTAAACAAAATTTGTTTATGAAAATCGGGAACAATGGTAATCTCGTTTTGGACACTATTTGCAAGCGTTGTTCAGGCGTGAGTCTATTTATGATGAATTGCCAAACCAAACTGAGAATAAACCACTCGACAGCTGTTAAATCGGTCGCCATCTTGAAAAGTAATGCCAACTTAAAGTTCTATACCTCTGTAAAAAACACCCTTTATAAAGCAAAATTATATAATTACGAATAGTTTTCACTTTAATTATATGCCATAAATAAAGAAAATTTCAATTATTCTAGTAAAAATTAACATTATTAAAAAGCAAAACATTAAAAAACTAAAAAAAAAAACGGGCACCCTGCACCAATTTAGTCGTCGTTCGTCGACGTAACAAATAGAAATAAACATATCGCAGATATATCGTCGATTGTGCGCATTTTCATATACACAAGTGTATTTTATTTTTTTCGACGAATATTCGAAACGAAAAATTCGTCGTTCGTCCCAGTTGTGTTTATAGCATAAAATATTTTAGCTACTTAACGTCAACATGTTGTGCTCAGCTTAAATAGCTAGTAGAAAAGAGTTATACCGTTTCTTATCCATAGTTTTCAGCTAAAGTAATTAATTTAGTTAATTTAAATTGTTTCTTTTGTTCCTCTTTTATTTTTTTCAATTGTTTACATTTATCAGATCTTTATTTTGCAGTATATTTCTAAGACGTAATGGTTGAGCTCAACAGTTGGCAACAGTTTCGTGGCAGTTGAGCTCAACAGTCTTATGAACGTGCCCATTGTAAAAAACACAAAATATTCAAGGAAAACCTATTGAAGCTGAGTGAAAACTGTTATTCTGCCCCATTGTGCCATATTATATTTAATATTCTATTTGTAATATTTTAAAAATACATACTGTTATATTTGAAATAAATATTGCAATAGTTACAATTTTAGCCCTCCAGGAAATTTCTGCCTTAACACACAATCTACGTTTCCCTATCATCGACATCAGCAAAAGAAATGACGGTCATAAAACTTCAAAAACAGAAAAGAGTATTAAATGAAAAACGAAATACTGAACATCGTCAACGTCCTTCTATTGGTACGCACTTAACACAAGCACGTCTTTTAAAACCAAATAGTCGGGACGGACAGAAAGAAGATGGTGCTTGTCACAGTCATATAAAAATACATACCATGTTGCATGAGTATGCACCATCATGTATTAATATGCATTCAATACATGGATGCTTGTACTTTCGTCAACTACACATTCACACGACACAGTAATTGGAATGTGAGTTTGTGTCATTTGTTTGTCATTTCTGGCAGCGCTCAACTCAATTCGCAAATTCCTGTTGTGGTCCATTACATGAAAGTTGTAAAATTTTGTGGAATTGTTTGCGTTTTGTCATCATAAAATGTTATTTTTGTTGTGTTTTTATATTTTTTTCATTTAAAATAGATTGTTTTTAGAAAATGAAATTCTATTATTAAAACAATGTTTTTGAAGGACTTTCCTTTAATTTGATTAAGTCAAGATATCTAGAGCCGTTATTGAATCGAAGTAAATTAACGTTATAAAATATTTTTAGTCTAGAAAAAAAGCTGTTTTTTATTTTACTACAGGATGAAGACACTGACTGAAAACTAAGCTCTATTTTATTGTATAATATTAATATAATTAGTATAATATTAGTAAATAAGACACTTCTGATCTTTTGAAACTATTTTTGCTGTACCTTGTTCTGAATTGAAGCCAGATAATTCTGCAACGAATGAAATAAATAGCATGCAGATTACATTGCACAAAACCAACTACAACATTGGACACGATCATAAGACTCTTATTCTTTTATTCAATATACTTATCATTTATTTTATTTTCAATTGTTTACATTTGCCTGCTCTACATCCTCAGAACTTCTAGCACCTCATACACTTTCATTTTCCGGTTTTTCAATATCATTCCATGGATTTTACCAACTTTTGGCATCATTTTTGCTGGTACGTCGACAACGGAACCTAGTGAGCTACTTTAAAAACATTCAAATTAATGGTGCAGTGTTCCCACAGAAAATCGCTTTTTAGGTTTCTGTGGTTTTTTAAGTTAAAAATAATGTTTAATCAGCGAGATTCACTTTTTTACATTTTCGTTAAAATTAAAGAGGCTGGTTCCTATCAATTCTGTCAACAAATAAACAGAAAGATACGGCTTGCTCAAAATGCGACAGTAGTTCAGCATCGG
Organism: Phasia obesa; assembly: GCA_949628195.1. Classification (NCBI taxonomy): domain Eukaryota; kingdom Metazoa; phylum Arthropoda; class Insecta; order Diptera; family Tachinidae; genus Phasia; species Phasia obesa. The sequence continues at coordinate 39,341,800 of OX451219.1, forward strand.
ATGACAGTCAACTACAGGAGTGTTTAATTTAATGTTACTGCGCTGGAAAGTAGAAGAATTCAAATTTTTAACCCAACACCGTAACCAATACATGCTCAGATGATGAAAAAGTCTTTCTAATTTCTTTGGATTAAAGGGATACTTGTAAAGGAAACCACTTGTTTCCTTTAAAAAAATATACCGAAGTATTTGGAGACATCAAATGGTTAAACTTTGTGTCTTTTATTAGTAAGCAATATAGCAAAAAAATCCTATTGAATTGAAAATTATGGCTGTTGGCGATTGCTTCAGAGCCATTTTTAGGGATGATAATTTTTTCCGAAATGTCGGGAAAAAACCCTGTGTTACTCCGGAAATACAAGGTCACGCCTTGTTCCTGATGGAGAATTGTTGGATATAAGCAAATATTCCAGATGTAAAATTGCTTGATGATAAGGCATTTGAGGAATATTGCCTCTCTTGGTCGAACATTAGAAAGGTGACCAAAAGAAGTTATATTAAATAAACTTATTTTTGACTCATTACAAACTAAAAAAAATAGAATTTTTTTTAAATTATTTTTGGATATTTAATATATGACATTATATATTTCTAAAAAACGCATAATTCCTTTTTCAAAAAATAAATTAATCCAAACAGATTACTATAATAATATATTTAAACTTCTCATTTGGGTTATTAAATTTTGGGCATAAGAATCTGGGATTTTATTCAAAAAGTTTAAAAAATCCACTGACGATCTGCTTAAGCACCAGTGAGATAGCTATATAGCTATATGGATATAGGGATATGCTTTCCCCATAGTAATCTGTTTGGATTACTATATTTCTTGAAAATAAATATTTTATGATTCGCTAATATAATATTTATTTAATAAATTAAAAAAGGAATTATGCGTTTTTTACCAATAATACCAATAATAATAATGTTATAGTAATTTTTTAATAAACTGGGTAATAAAGGTAAGGTGAATAATATATGGTTTTTTAACATAACTTCTGATCGCACCATGGATTTTTATAAAACCTTTTTTTAAATATCTATACGAAAAAAATTGTTGAAAATTTGTTTTTTTTTCATGATTGATATTAAATTAAGGCGTATGAAATCCCCTTTAAAATGACCTATTACTCCTAGGGCTTATATAACTAGATTTTGAATATATATAATCCTCGAGCATATGCAAAAAAGCGATATTTTTCCTCTTTATAGCTGTATAGCTAAAAAAAAACTATAAGAGATATTTTTTTAAATTATATTTGGATTCAGTGCGTCAAGTAGACATTTATAGAGTGCCTTGTTGATTTGATGTGAAATCGTCCATTTGGTAAAATATACATAAGTATGTATCTATGTAAGTTTTGTTTATTCCCTACAAGCGATATGGTAGTCGACTACGAAAATACCACACTTTAAGTGAACTTGTATGGCCTAACCATAACTACAATGTAAATGCAATTTTTGTCAATTTTGTTTTAAGAAGAAAAGGCATCAATCAAAAACAAATTATATTGATTCAGGATATTATAAAAAGTCTCTCTTGATATATATTCAGTTAATAGCTAACTACAAATTGACTAACTTTAAGCTAACTTCTGAGTAGTCAAATTTAACGACATCAAATTTAAAAAGTCAATTATTTTTAATAAAAATAATCCAATCATCAACCACTACTGGTTGCAAAGTAGTTGGCTTAAAGTGCATTAAAAATTAGGTGAGTTGCTTATAGGGCTTTTACATATACATACATACATACATACATACATACATACATACATACATACATACATACATATGTAAATGACAAGAAAATTGCTCCATTTTTAGCTCAAAAACATTGATTCATTTATTTAGTAGTGTGGAGCAAAACGATAATAATTAAAGCAATAAATTACTCAATATTATTGTGTAGTTTATGATTACCTTAAGAAATTATAAATTTTTTAGAAAAAAACGAGAGTAAATTTATAATTGGTTTAAAATATTAGCATTGGCTTTTGTATAAGAAATAATAAATGTTTTGAAAATGCTATTATTGTTCGTAGTTTTATGTACAGAACGTTACTCTTTATTAGTATGTTCATTACTTATTATAGTTGCTTCATCAAGCATAAGGTTTGTTGAATATACTAAAAATTTAAATGTTTTACAAACTTATCGCAAATTGTGAATTCATATGCTAATTTACATTGACATTAAAAAAGAATAAACTGTCAATATTAAAATTCAGTCAACAAAAACAAAAAAAAGTTTCCAAAAACAAAATTCGCTCGCTTTTATTTAATTGAAAAGAAATGTGCTGCAATGAACTGATAAAGCTTTAGTTTATATTTCCAATAAAATATTTTTTTTTAAATAAATTAAAAATTATGGCAAAAATAGAAAAGAATCCTCAAAGAAGAACACATATTTATTTGTGATCTATTTATAAAGTTAGGGTAACGGTCAATACACAAATTTATTTTTTCGCGTTAGAAAATCGAACAATATATTTATTTTAATTTTATGATCCATTAAATATTACATATGTACTTATTTTTTTTTTTTTTTTTTTTATTAGAACAACATAAATACATATGCATATAATAAGTCTACCTCTGCGTGTTGCATATTATTTTTTGGGTTTAAGGTAATAACTAACCTTAAACCTAATCTGGACTGGAGCGAAAATTAATAAAATATTCACAGTGCTACGCCAGACAGTCTCAAGTGATGAACTTAATGAATATTATTGTGTTTTATTCTTTTATATGTAAAATAAATAAGCAGAAATAGTGAATTAAACTTATATTTTTATTTAATTTTTATATGATTTAAAAAGCGCATTAAATTGTTTTTCAAATTTTATCTTTAAAATTTCGAGCTGCTATTTTCTGTTATTTTCATAAATAAATAAAAATAAAATATAAGAAGTTGCACTATATTGGTCAGAAATTTTCTGGTCTAGCGGTTTTTTTTAATTTTTATTTTTTTTTTGTTGCTTATTTTGGCTTTGAGCTGAAAAATCTTTATAAGCCTCATTATGATCACTGTACGTAAAGTAACTGCAACAACAATAGAATAAGCAGCAGCAGTTTACCAAGTGATATGACATCAAAGTGACGTTTACCACACATTGCGGTTAAAAACATAAACTCTTTTTTTTATATTAAAAAATATAAAATAAACTAAAATAAAAACAACAATGATAATAATGAAAAAACTTTTATTAAAAATGAAGTCCAAGGGTTTATGAGTTTGGTTTTATATTGTGTTCTGCGCTCTCAGTTCTTGGCCACCAATTTTGATGTGAATTTAGTGGAAATTAAGTTGAAAATGAATTGCAAGATAATTAAAAAGTTTTCTTCAAAAAAAAGTTTTTCATATTAACAAAAAAAAAAAAAAAATAAATAAAACAGAAAGGATAATTTACTTTACTTTAAAAAGATTATGTTGAGTTTTTATTATGAAAAGTAAAAATATAAAAACATTAAAAAAAGTTTAAACGATTTTGTTATACTTTTGAAAACAATACTTTTCAATTTGTAAATATTTAATTTAATAAATTAAAGTAAGTTAAAGAAAAATTGTTCTGCACAGCAACTTTGTCCTTTTGTCTTTAAAGGGTCTATAGTGCCATAACTACAACAAACCCTTACTTACGTACTTAAGAATTTTATGAATTTTTAATAACACTGACACAGCAAACATATGAGTCTATGCAAATGCTTACAAAAGTCCCCAGAGAAGACTTGTATCACATACACATACAGAACTATATTTGATTAAGAAGAAAATAAAATCAAATTTTTAATTATCAGCAAAATAAAAATAATATCACAAAACTGTGTTGGAAACAATGTCAGCCCAGTTTGTCTCTTTCCATTTATTAATCTCTTATATTGTGTACGTATATTTTCGTATACATACATAAGTATGTGTATATGCTTTTAAGACCCAAATTTGCAGTTAAAATTTGACAAACTGGCTTGAAATTTAAAAACTACCTTCATCGAAGCAAAAAGATTTCTTTAGATTTCTTCTCTCAAAGCAGAATTATGTTATATTCTCTGTAACAATATATGGTTTTAGTGAACAAATGATAGTTGTTTTAAACAAAACTTTAATTGCGATTGACTTTTTTAACACAGATTCTAATCACAAACATAATTTTATATCTTTATATAATATTTTGTTCGATTTTGCTTTGAAAGCAATCCACACCAAAGACCCTTACGGTTTTAGTTTTTTTTTTAAGAGAAGTAACACTCAGGCAATTAATGCCTATATTAACTGTGTTATTTCCTTTAGAAAGGGATAATAGTAGATCAGACAGATGGTTAGTACGATAGTAAAGCTTCGCAAGAGTTTCTAGTGTTCTTTAGGTGAATCAGTTTGAAGCTAGCATAGCCAATTAATAATTATTTTACTTCGCCGGCGATTTAGTGCTATATGGTAATATCGGCGTTTTTAGTTCCGCCATAAGATATGCTACGTATCAGTTTATGTATTTTTTACATTATAAAAAGTAAAATATTCATATCCGGTTAGTTTAACTATGTACTTTCACTGCTTTTTCTCCACTTTCTAATATATTTTTGTGGAAAAAAGTATCCTGTATTGGGACCAGGATACTTAGGTAGCTCCTCACAAAATTTTGTTAAAATCCATCAAGTACATTTACGTGATGCGAACGTCAATGAAAAGCACACAGACAGGCAGACAGGCAGACAGGCAGAAGTACGACTGAATATTATGTCTTTGCCCATTTTTAATACCCATTAAATTAGCTTTATTGGAAAGATATTTTATAGTATTCATGTTTAAAAATGATTTCGAAAACATGGCTGCCCGGTAAATCAGGTTGTATAATCATCCAATTATGGCTTCTAAGTGCTTAACTTCATTAAGTCATCGTATTCCTTTATCTGAGTTTGGTAGATTAAATAGATGATGTTTAAAATATAACGCTACCCAATGTAGATAGGTGCAAAGAATGCATTACATTCTGCTAGTGTCTAAAATAAATTTTCCCATTTTTAAAATTTAATTATGTAAGTGACTTCAAAATTTTTTTTGCATGTTGAAAAAATGGTTCGACTTATTATTTAAATATCCTTAATATTAGATACGCAACTTTAAATATTCTTGAAAAAATGGTGGAATTCTTCGTATTCCACAAACCAGACGGTTATTTCAGAGGTCCACTTCGCCAAATATTTCTTTACCAAACTAGACTACCCTTCGACATTTCCTGACACAGCTTTTCTAAGCATCCACGAAAGTCTACAAGTAGCATCATCTTATTTACAAAACCATATATAAAATTTAATGCAATGGTTGGTTAATGTGGTTGTAAATAGTCGTGACATAGAGTTTTTTATTTTGATAACGTTTTTCTCAACCTCTCACTTTTAGGCACTAATTCTCTTAGCGTTGCAGTGTTACAATTGTGTCTTTAAATTTCATTGATTTTGTAAACGAACCCATGAACGAAAAGTAAGCGCAAAAGAATATAAAAAAAAGTGGTTTACACTCAACTTTACCATACCCAATGGAAATAGATATATTTATTATATATTACATAAAGAATATAAGTTCAAAGTGGATATATTCGAATCAAAAAATTTATTATTTTCGGTTTGGGATGTTAAGTAAACTACCCCTTACCCCTTGCCGATTTAGCGTATACCAAAGGCGCACACTGAATTTCATTTTAATATGTCATACGGTATGAGCTTTAGAGCGATCACAAAATTTGGGGATAAGAAAACTATCCCCTTCCGATTATGTCCAAAAACTACACAGCTCTTCATCACCATATACCAAAGGCCCATACTAAATTTCATTTTGATATGTCATACCGTTTCACCTATACAAACTCCACAAAGATAGTGGAATACACACCCACCCACAGACATCATCGTGAAAATAGCCAAAATGGATTCAGGAGACCTCAAAACGTATATATCCGTCGAAACCCGACCTTGATTTTTTCACGATTACTATACTTTACCTTATACTACGTATGGTAAAGTAAAAACATCATAAAATACATAAATAGACCTGCCGTCGCACTGAGACACCTATTTCGAGAAGGCGAGCAAAAAAATTATTCTCCCAGCGAAAGACTACCATCGACTAAGATTAGGAAAAACTGAGAGCGATAGATATGATAACAAAAAAAGATGTATGCAAAAAGTAGAACAATATTAGTCGTAATGAATATTAATACTGCAGGGCTAAAGATGAATGAACAAAAAATTTACTCACATAACATCCGGAGGTCAAATACCTCGGTATATATCCTGATTGACCCTTTACTTGGAAAAGCCAAGGAGGCGAAACTCTACCGCTAGCTTAGATCTCAAACTTCTACTGTACAATTTGATCCATAAACCGATATGATGTTATGTAATTCAGTTATGGGGCACTACATTATCTTTATACTTGATTTGCTCAAAGCCTACTTTGCTGACTTAAGATTTTTCTATAGCCAGCCTTCGGCTTTGCATTGGACTTTGGTGTGTCCAAATCTGTCTACGCTTGCCAAAGTTTATTTGTATTGCCAACTATGGTCCGTCCCAGGAATTTTCTCTTCTAAGTTATGCGACTATGTTCCATAAAGCTCTTCCTATTCCGACAATAGGAGTATATACAGGGTATATACAAAATATAATGCAGAAAAGCTAAATTAAGCGAAGTCGGTTCGGAACATATCTATAGTAAAATGCAATTACGACGTGTCGAAGGTAGGAAGGTACAAAGAAAACTCTTGAATAAGAATTTATTTCATTATTCTTAAGCTTTTTTCATCAGATCTTATTTCATATCTATTGGGCTTGAAATTTTTGCCTCTAGTTTATCCTTAAATTATGTTTCTTAGAATTTATTTCTTTGGAATTTATTTTATGGGAGTGATAACTTGGGAGTTATATAACATAGTGCTAAGTACATATCTGATGCCATACTAAAATTTTTTGAAAGCCTTGATTAGCCTGCTTTAGACAGGTGACGTAAACAGAAATTTAATTTATCAGGCTTAATAACACAAGTCAGTAGGCTTTTATTGAACCTAAGATTCAATAAAGACATGGATGTTAGCAGTAAATCATTGTAATTTGAAGTACTTAAAGTTGAGTATTATTAATTTTTTTTTTGTACATTATCTGTCTGTGAAGTAATATCTCTAAATGTACATATTTATTTAAAATATTTTTCATACAAGCCAGTTTTATTAGTCTCTTTATAGAATATACATATGTACATACATATATACAATCGGACAATCACTTTTTCATGAATAACTCTTTTTCTTCTTCTTCTTTTTGTCATCACATAAACATAAGCCTTGAATAACCTAAATAAATTAAAGGACATTTAAGACTATCAAATGACTACAACTTCCACCACTATTGCTATGTCAACAGCGCACATATTGTCATACATTCAAGCCACATTAATCCAACACACTTGTTGTTTGACCAACAGTTGGATGAAAACAATTGTAATGCCGCCCTTTGGCCTATCGTGAATTTAAAAAAGTCACCATTGTGGCTGTTAAACTTCTGTTTGTACCAGCACATGTGTATGTATTTAAAACATCCATTTAAACACTCAACAAACACTTGTTTCGGGTACGTGTCATAAAGAGAGTGTTACCAAATCTTTTAGCAAAAATAGTACTATGAGTTATTTTTAACCCACTTTTCCTTTTTCAATAAAATAAAATTAATTTACGCAGTTTACCAAAGTGGAATTTTTACAATAATTTTAGTCCACCGAAACAAATGTATTGATCTGACATCCTAACCCTTCGTCATGCACATACATATGTATATCTGGCCAGACATTTTACGAATTTAACTGTTAAATATATTTCTGATCTATCTAGGGGTTTGAGTCTCCAGGTATCCTCTACAAATATTGTTAGCTATCATTTTATGAAAAACATATTAAAATAAAAAAATAAATTTTTTCATCTACACATCATAATATGTAGCACATGAGTCTAGCCAGATACACATATAGTTTCTATAAAGAATAATATATTTTTCTTTGGAAAAACGAAAAACCAGGGAAATATGGGATCAAAATTTGGTGGGCTTGCGATTCGAAATCTAAATATCCTTGCAATAAAGCTTTATATCGGTCGACAAGAAGGAGAGGAACGGGAAGTGAATCAAGGTGAAAATTTATGCTACAATTCGCAAAGCCGTACAGCAATACCGGAAGAAGAAATTTTCTAATTACATTGGTTCTTCCAAATTTTGAAAACCGAATGAACACCAATCACATCAGCAAACAGTTCAGCATTCGTTTGGCCTTGGAATGGAAGACCACTCAATTTTAGTTTAATTGATACAATATTTGCCCTTCATTTCATCTTATTTTCCTTGTTTTTTTGATTCTAGATTCCAGATGTGAAACAAGATTAACGTGGGCACCTGCCGGTTGGCCTAATCCCACGGTGGTCTTACCACCGAGTGAAATTTAAGCGTAGACTAGCGCCCTAATTGTGTAGCACAGCAACACTTCCACGATATAACGATATAACTTACCCCCGTGGGTTCCAGTTGTCACTGCAGGAATGGCAAATGCTTTGACGCGGTATACTCGGGGAAAATAGGGGCACCAGACGCTAGGGTTCCTAGAACCTAAATCTGGAAGAAAAGGTCGGTGTGTTAAAACATACGGGTTCTCTTTGAGGCCCGACCAGTGCCCAAAGGACTGGTACCACGGGAATCGGTGGCCCCACAGAGAGCCTATCCTCTCTGTGACCGGTTATTGGTGAGGTCCCCTTCGTTGGTACACGTGGTGGTTGTGGTTTAAGATCGATTTATGTAGGTATGGTGCACGGTCGATCAAGTGTGCTGTTGCTCGCAAAGAAAAAACATGGTTATTGTATGGTCACGGCAACCACACTATGTTCTCTGTAACAATAGATGTTTGCTGTGAACAAATTATAGTTATTTAAAACAATACTTTGGTCACGATAAACAAGTTTTTTGTTAACAGTTAATCATTCAATAGTTATACGCACCATAAAAGCAACATGGTTGATTTGAAACATATTAAAATTCAAACCACAACCAAATTATTTTTAAAATTTAAAAATTATAAACATAATATATTATTAAACATAGTATGTTAAGTTTGACTAAAAATAAACAAGTAATGTTTGGCTTTAAAAATACATATTTTGGTTTTGACATTTTTTCAGTTCAGAAATATGTGTGTAAGCTATCGGTTCATCTAAAACCGAAAAAACATTAAATACACCACATTTGTTGTCAACATATAAATTTGTTTTTTTATTATAAAGGATAGTTTTAAATTAATAATATCAAACACATAAAAGGTAAGCAGAAAATATCAAAATATGTATGTAAGTCTAAAGGGAAATATTCGTGTATTTGTTTTTTGTTATTTATAAATATATTCATACGTTGTACCATATAACCATTTACATGTTTCAAATTATATTATAGTATGTTTATAACTATGGTTATATTTTACAATGTTATTTTTATGTTCCAACGACAACAATATTATTTTTATATATAATCATATAATTCAACCATAACATGTTGTTCTTAGATTATGGTTACCTCAACCATGTTTTTTCTTTGCGTGTGCACACAGGCAGGTACTCACGTTAATCTTGTTCCACAATAACGTTGCCGCCAGTATCGCAATTTATGTGTGATACAGTCACAAAGAGTAGCAATTTATATAATATGGCAAGCCTAAAAGGCAAGCCTAGATTCCATATTGTAGCCTCTTGCTTAGGGATATATATATATATATATATATATATATATATATATATATATATATATATATATATATATATGTATATATATATATATATCATATAAATTTTTATTGCAGTGTTGCCGTTTGGTTACATTTATTACATCTTTCGTAACTTTTGAAGGCGCCACGTACATAATATGTATAATTTTGTTATATTTGACCAAATTTTTTTAACTTTTGGTATATAACACAAAACAGAGTAAGTAAGATTTGTGAAATAGTACTTGTTTTATTGAATAAGACACGAACTACCCAATCTTTTAGCCGTTTTTCTTGACATATCGATTCCATTTGAATAACATAACAATTACACACTTGCATCCTCAATAAAAAAGCTATAAAAATTGGGATTTTAACTACACAGAAATAAGGGATGCTTCCAAAATTCAATTCTCAAACTTTTTTACTATAGAAAAAAACTTATTTAATGTGTCTCAGCTCAATCGCCACTTTTAGCTTAACGTTCCATATGAAATGTATATATGTATTAAGAAAAAAATCAGTCTTACTGATTAAAATGCCCCTTAGAATTGTTAATTACAAATTAATGAAGAGCCATATCTTTTATTTTATATAGATTTTATTAAAGATATTCCTAAATATAAGCCTGCTAAATTCTACATTTGCAGCATATGTGCATTTCTCTTATTTTTAAATTTAGGTTTTCGTATAATAATATATGGAATTTTTCGCCTTGTTATTTTAAATACAAATAACATTTTTAATTTTAATTTTATATTAATTAATCACAAAAGTTTACTATTTACTGAAGACAAATTTCAACATATACTCGTATATAATTTTTAATGGAAAAATTTAACATTTAAAAAAAGCGTAATTTTTCTAAGCCTTCCTGGAAACACTGGTCTATTGTTCCAAAAAACTAAGGTACTAGATTAATATATTTAATATACGTTAACTTCAACAAAATCAAAAAATGTTTAGAATTTGAAGGTCTATTAATGATTGTCAAAATGGTGTTAAATCATCATGTGGTCATTTTCTACAATGGCCTTATTTATTTAAGTGTTTAAGAATTTTTAGTGAAAGAATTCAAGAAAAAATTTTAATTCCAATAATTTATGCAAACATTTTTCTCGTACTTATCCTAAATTATATTTACAGAAATTTTACATAGCACCAATGAGCTTTTATTACAAATGAGGAATTAATTAGAGTGGTCAGATGAACAATAGGAGAGGAAAAAGCATTTAGAATCAAGATGACATGTTGTATGATTTATGTTTTCGAAACACTTTCTTCGTTACAACCTGTTTGCTTTTATCTCGACTTCATTGCCATAGTCGAATAAATAGAATAAATTATGTAATTCCGTTTACTTGCAACAGTAAAAATGACAATAATTTTGATGTAGACATTGATGATTTTATGTAGAAAGGACTTTAATATGAGCAGCAATTGATTCTAAAAACAGAAAAGCAATTAAAAACAACCCACGATGACAGATTATACCCCATATCATGAAGAGCAAATTGGTCGCATGTATGCAAACTCCAGATATCGATCAATTTCCAGTTTAAATACACATTTTCTGTAGTGTAGAACTCTATGCCGTAGCAGAAGCGAATAAAACGGGCGTGACAAAGTCTGAGGTAATTTCAGTGAAAAGATGTCCAAGGAGATGACTCCGAAAGTGAGTGGTTCAATAAGGAGGTTTAAAGTTTGATAACACCGACACGTTTCCTCTGGTTGCTGGGATATGCTCAACGGTGTCCAGGGTCGTGTTGTGCCAAATAAATTGAAAGGCTTTTATTTAACGTTATAAATCTTCTGCCTTTATTTACTATAAACTAAATCTTCGGCTGGTCGCTCTACCGGCACTTCGTGCTGTGCAAACGTGTGCTGGGTACCTTTTGGCTAAGTACCACGGATTGTTAGTTAGTGGACGTAGGGAATATTCAGATCAGTGGAAGCTGTGTAGGTTAAAATACTTGAACACAGTTACACGCTGCTCTGGTTTTTCCCAGTATCGGCTGTAGGCGTACTGGATATTTCAGGGCTAATAGCTCCGTGGAAAATATCCTTGCACACCTCAGTTCGTATACTTTTCGCTTAGCTGGTACTATGAATTCCCAATCCTGTGTAGAATTTTGGAGGATGAATCACCCGTCGCAAAACCTCTACACCAGTTTGTGACTTCACAGTATTAGCTGAAGATAAGTTGGAAATATTTTAGGGCGAAGGGCTCTACGTAAAATATTACCTCTTATCTGCAGGCTGTCTGCGCACTAACTACAAATCCGTGGTACTTAGCCAAAAGGTACCCAGCACACGTTTGCACAGCACGAAGTGCCGGTAGAGCGACCTGCCGAAGATTTAGTTTATAGTATATAAAGGCAGAAGATTTATAACGTTAAATAAAAGCCTTTCAATTTATTTGGCACAACACGACCCTGGACACCGTTGAGCATATCCCAGCAACCAGCGGAAACGTGTCGTTTTATTGGCGCCGCCAGGCGATCTGCCGTTAAATTTAAATTCTTAAAAATTCAAATACTTCTAATTCAAGATAAGTTTTAACTTAAAATAAACTAAAAATTCACAATATAGAAAAGGTTATTCGTTAACAAAATAAATATTCAAAGCAATATTAATACAAAAAAAACAAATATTTAAATATATATATAGGGTTGGTGTTGCTAAAAACGATCAGCGTGACTTTTAGCGTTACACTTAAACACTTAAAGTATTAAAAATCACGTCGAAGCTTTTAGCCCTATAGAGGGAGCAGAAATTAAGCTCTTTAGCAAAAAAAGCCAGATGACTGGCATAGTCTTGAAAACTCTGGCCTAGTCAAACCACAGACGTGGATAATTTTTACACAGTAAGGCGCAGCTGTAAAAGCCAAACAAATATCAATTAAAGAATAGGCGCAGTGACTTAAATTTAAATAAATGTCTTGTTCTTATTTATGTATAACTTTCGAATTATTCGCTTTATTTTCTAAATACAAGAAAATTTGTTTTTAATACAAAAAAATTAAGAGAAAAGATAAAAAATCGAATGGATGTTGGTTCTGCTACTAACAAAAATTTATGCTTAAGTTGGGTCTAACAATCAAAATATTAATATGAAAATTTCGATTATCACCTATCCTGTAAGTGTCACCACAAAATAAAATTTTTTTGAAGAGAATCAAAAATTAAGAATTTCGATTCGTTTTTTGGTGGATTTTTATATACCGAAATGAATATCTTTAAAGCAATGTGGCGCCAGCTACCTATGGGCACATTTAAATTTTAAGCTCGAATACACCTCTTCTATAGTCATGTTAAATTTCGACTTAACCAGGCTAGCGATCTAAACCACAGACTAACCCCTATTTTGAAGCAAATTTTTCACATTTCAAGGTAAAAACGATTTCAATATAACGTGAGGATTACAAAGTATTCAAAAGAGAAGAAATTATTATTTTTATTTTATTTAAAGGTGTTATTGTCAATTTTTGTACGATAATAGTCATTATAGTATTAAGTCAAATGAAAGTTTAGTTGCCTTGTTTTGACCGTCACTATTGATTTGAAAAATATTCAATGTTTTCTTTTTTCTTTTTTTTTCTTTCTCTTTATTTCTTATTTACAATTCATTTATTTTTTATGGTTTTACTAAGAAGCAAATTTACACACAAAACTTAAACTAAAACTTTTTAAATTTAAAAATTTATTTTATTTAAAAATTAAACACTTCGTTTTCGAAAATACTTTTTAAAGCAACTGGTCACTCTTTTAATTTATAACATTGTCTTCTCAAATGCTCCCCAACACTATACTACAGTAACTTAAAATTTTTAATTTTAAAGGCAAAAAAATGTTACATACTTTAGGGGATAACATTATTAACACCACCCATCCTACTGTGCGAAAGAACCCAATTCATCACACTAAGAAACTTCAAAGAAACCTAAGAAAATGTTTCAAGAGTTTCTTTCTTTTTGTTATACACACTAAACTTCCCACTTTAAAGCGAAAAGAAAAAAGGGTTAGAAGAAAAGAAAAATATTATTAAAGCATAAAACAGACCAATTTATTGACACTTTAACTAATAATCCAGCTGTAAGTCCACTTTCAGTGAAAGACGGAAAAGTTGTAATCACGAAAGAAAAAGTAGACTAAAAGAAAACTTCTTTTAATCGCTTGACGTCCTTCCAAAAGCTTTAACTCATTAATTCTTAATAATGCAGATGATTGCCGGCTGTTATTTTAACGATAATTCCTTTTGTTGACTGCAATATAAATAAAACTTGTAACTTTTGCTTTTAATAAAATTTTTGCTTTCTTTTATTCGAAGATTTGAAAAGATGTCCAGCGGAGTGAAGTTAATTTATATGTGGTCATTATTGATTAATGTTTCCTTTACTTTCTTTAAAACTTTGTATAAAGAAACAATAATATTTTTAACACTAACTTAACTTTTTGTATTTTCATTTCTTTGTATAAAATTTTTTTAAATTTAGGAAAAAATTATATACAAAATAGAAATTGTTTTCACAAAAACATAGCCACTCTAATAATTTTAAGTGTTTTCTTTTGGAATTTTCGGTTTTCAATATAACAAAGCAAAAAAACATATAAACTTACAAAAAATATACAAACATATATATGTATGTTTCACTACATAAGTTGTCTGGGGTCTTCGGAAGCGGTATTTCAACTTAAACAAGCGCAGATGGACACCGCTAAATCAAATTTTCTATGTAAAGTATGATTTTATGCAACTTTCTTTTTGGCAACACTGTTTTTGGCAGCTCAGCTATATTCATGTAACATGTCGCTGTTAAATATTCGGTTTAGTCTATAATTTAACCATAAAACGAACAACGCTTGCAAATTATTAAATTTTATTATCAAAATTTATGCTGGACTAAGAAAGTACATAGTGCACTTCTTCAATTTTATGGTCACTTTGGCGACCTTCTGAGGCGCCTATACGGAATCTTGTGACTAAATTTCGCACCAAATTCACATTATTGGACATAAAACCATCAACACGCATACGTGGAGTGCTGACAAAGGAAAATATCGCAGCTGTATTCGCCGTGACCGTGAATTATCGATTCGGCACCGTTCGCATCAATTGTGCCTCTATTACTCGACTACAAGGAAAGTTTTGCGGAATTTGGAAAAGTTTTGTGGAATTTGGGTGTAGAACCATTTAAAATACAGCTGGTGCAAGAATTGAAGCCACACGTACTACCACAACTGTTAACTTTTCGCGAATGGGTGCTGGCAAAGAA
Organism: Phasia obesa; assembly: GCA_949628195.1. Lineage (NCBI taxonomy): Eukaryota > Metazoa > Arthropoda > Insecta > Diptera > Tachinidae > Phasia > Phasia obesa. Next base: position 39,356,852 of record OX451219.1, read on the forward strand.
GATCCGTAAACAATCAAAATTGCTATATTTGGTGAGAAAAGCAACCAGAAGCATTGCAAGAATTAACAATGCACCCCGAAAAATGCATGCAAATGGAGCGTAGCCGCGGGGAATATTTACATGAAATCGTCTTTAAACATTGAATTATATAGATCGATCTATCGACTCAAATAAAGAATTCATACATTTCCCAAAATTTTTTGTTTTTTTTTTTTAATCAAATCCTAAAGCTCTTAAAAATTAATCCTTTCTATGATTCAGAATATACTTATATGATGTCGAAAGTTAATACTGTAGAAATTAAGCCTTTGGTGATGGGTGTGAAAAAGATCAATTAAAAAATAAAATTATTCGATGAATATACATACATACATACATACATACATACATACATACATACATACATACATACATACATACATACATTATCATGCTATAGGGTTTATCGTCGACTTATTTTACAATAGTTTATGTTTGTTGTTGGTAATTTGCTTTGAAAAATTTCTTACAATAATTCTTGCAAAAAAAAACCGACTTCAAAACAGACAAACTTAAAATCATGTTTCTTTAAGACGGTAACTATTGCGACACCCTGTAATTTCCGAATTCAAATTTTATACCAGTTATAGCGGTCTTAGCAATACAGGTTCATTGTAAATTTCAACCGTCTGTCTGTAACGGTTTAAAAGTTTTGTCATATACATCAAATTACATAAACTATTGCGACACCCTGTAATTTATAACTTTAAATATTTATACTTATTATAACAGATATAGTAATGGACATTCTGTCTAATTGTTAAGTGTTTATCAATAACTGTTTAAAAGATATGGTCATATATATCAAATGACTTTACCTATTGCGACATCCTTTAAATTCAAATTTTAATACAAATACCTTTTAAGGAGGACTTTGTCATACAGATTCTTTTTAAATTTTAACTTTGTGTCCATATACATCAAATTACATTAACTACTGGGACACCCTTTAATTTCCAATTTTAAATATTTATACTTGTTATACCAGACATAGTAGTGAACATTCTGTCTATTTTTCAAGTGTTTGTCTATAACGGTTCCAAAGATGAGGACATAATGGTCAAATTACATCAATTTAATTTATAGATCCAAATTTTATACTTGTTGTAATAGCGGACTAGCAATATAGGTTCTTTGTAAGTTTCAACTGTCTATCTATAACAGTTGAAAAGTTTGGACATATATATTACTTTTACATTAACTATTGGGACACTCTTGAATTTCCCAATTCATATTTTACACTTCTTATTTTAGCGGACTTAGCAATACATATATATATATATATATATATATATATATATATATATATATATATATATATATCAAAATAAACCAACTAATGGGACACCCTATAATTTCAAATTTGAAATATTTATACTTATTATAACAGACATAGTAACGAACATTCTGTGCAACTTTCAAGAGTTTGTCTATAACGGTTCAAAAGATAGGAGAATAAAGGTGAAATTAAGTCACCTATGGGGTCACCCTTTAATTTTTAATTTTATTTTTTAATTACTTTTTGTTAATGGGAGCTACAGTGATAGGCACTTTTTTTTAATTTTAAATTGGGGACCTATAAAGCATAGCTGGGGAATTTCGATTAGAATTAGAAATCATTACGATTAGAGAAATAAAATAATCTAATCATTAGAATTGAATTTTGATAAAAATTTCAGATTACTAATTGATTTGATTAGAAATAATCAAAAATCTAATCCCAATTAGTGACGATTAGTATTTGTAATCAAATCTAATCAAAACTAATCCAAAAAATAATTGATTAGATTTCTTGATTATTTTTGATTAGATTTGATTAGATCAACTATTTTTAAGTATTTTTGTGAAAAGAAAATATTTATTTATCACATTTGTTGCTATATTTACATAATGTAACAGTTTTTGAATAATGCATAAAATTGCGTTATAACTATATTGTCACATACATATATATATATGTGTGCTGTTTCTGCTTATATATAATTCACAAAAAATTGACATTAGACTTCATTAATACCAACTTTTCAAAAGAACAGTCTGACAATGAATTTCGTCTTGGACTATTGATGATGCCTGCAAATGAGAATAGTCGTTCAACGGGTGCTGACGACGTTAGTGGGGTGTTACACAATAGGAATGCTTCCTTCAAAACATTATATTTGGTCCAAATTTCAGGGCCGGGATCCGGGTCATTTAAGTAAGCGTAAAACTGATTGCTTATGGCATTTTCGAAAATCGGTATTTCGTCTTCGCTGTCTTCTTCTGCCTCTTCGCCATGATAATCACTTTGCCTCAAGCCATGGTCACGAAATGCCTTGACAAAGTTCGACCCGTTGTCCGTGATAGTCATTATAATGTTGGTCGTGTTGAGGCCAAAGGAAGTGTTCATATCCCCGATCATTTGCGCGATTTTCTCAAATGTGATAAATAAATATTTTTTTTTTCACAAAAATAGTTAAAAATAGTAGATCTAATCAAATCTAATCCAAAATAATCAAGAAATCTAATCAATTATTTTTTGGATTAGTTTTGATTAGATTTGATTAGAAATACTAATCGTCACTAATTGTGATTACATATTTAATTATTTCTAATCTAATCAATTAGTAATCGTCTAAAATGGCTAACTAATCATAATTAAGCAATTTTTCAGCACAAGTAAAATTTCTAATCCAATTGCTAATCATTAGGATTTCTAATCATTATACCCAAGCTATGCTATAAAGTTCATAATACACGTAAAAAACATGTATGTTGTATGGGGACACCCTAATAGTGCAAAAATTTTGAAAATCGGTTCAGAAATGACCGAGTTCTGAAGGCACAAACATACAAAAAAAAAAGCAACACACAGACGAATTGATAACCTCCTTCTTTTTTTGAAGTCGGTTAAAACTACAATTTCATTTCATATGTTTTGAAAATATTGTATTGAGACCATACCTGGGATTATGTTTTTTATTTGAATAAATTAAGAAAATATTTGTAATATGTAATCATCGGTGTCTTTATTTTATTTCATAGTTAATGTTATATATTTATAGTGCTTTTACCCCGCAAATTTATTCAATCTATATTAAAATTACAAATTGTGTAATAATTATTTTTTACTATATTTGTAATTACTACTTCCCATGCATGATTCAATTTCATTTTATTATTCTGAACAACGTTGCCATTGCTACCATTTTTTTAATATATATATTCCACTACATCAAATTCTTAAGCTATCTGAGTGCATACACATGCAATTAGTAAAAGTATGATTTTATTAGAAAAAATGGGAAGCAAAATTGTAAGGTTACAAAATATTTAAACTAGGAACAATACAGTCAAACTTTCTGTAATTTTGGTTAGTTACTACAATACAAGTTTTAATATTTTTAATTTCATTCTAAAATTTCTTCGAATTAAAATTTGTATCTATGCATATTTCGGATTTTAAGCCAAAAGACATCTATGTGGCAATTTTCAATTGTCCAATCAATTTCAGTATTGTTACCAATGTTCAAATTATTTTTTATAAAATTACTCAAATTGGTTAAAATATAGAATTTATTTTTGAATATAAATTATGTTAACATTAACTTTCTGACTGGAATTCTTTGGTGAGATTATTTATCTGACTTAGAACTAACTTAAGAAATATACGTACTTATATCTCCTCCGGTGAACTCGAAGATTCTAATCAGTTAAGTTTTGGTTTTTGTGCGCTATTCTATTTTCTTTATGTTGTGGAAATAGTAGTTTTTACAATAAAAACTATTTCAAAAGTAATATATTTTCTCAATCTTACAAAAATTAGCTATAGCCTACCATTCTTAAAATCCCAAAAAGATCAACCAAATTTGAGAGGAAAAATCCAAAAATGGTAACGTAGGTTCTGAAAATATTTATTTTATTTTGAGTATTATTATTTTTTGAGTAAAAACCGTACAATTCTACAATTTCAAAGCATGCTCACAAGCTGTTTGAGTTAAAGTGTATTTTAATAAACTTTAAACGACACAAGGGAGCTTGTGAAATGTGCAATTTTTTTAAATAAGTTTTTTTTTCCATAAATAACACATAGATAGTCAACTGAAACGTCAAAAACCTAAGTCTCTTGTCAAAAAACCTAAGTCTAAGAATGTATTGGTAGGCAAAATTGTATAAATGTTGTTTTTTTTTAATTCCCCACAGCACCTAAACTCCCCATAGTTGTATAAAATATTTTGGAAAAACAGAATATTTTTTTTACGTTCAATTTTAGATGTTAAAATTAAAAAATTCTTTTGGTTTTTGATAAAAAATATGAATTTTGTATTTTCCTAATTTATTTATGTGCGAAAAACTTTAGATTGAATGCTATTTTGAAATATTTGCTATATTGATTTGAAAATATTCATCCCCTAAAAGACAAAAAAATACAATACTGTGTACAAATAAATTTCACCAAACAAATTTCAATAAAATTAAATTTATTTTTAATTAAAAAATTCTAAAAACAATAAATTGTTAAATAATTTTCTGTGCAAAAATTCAAAATTTTTTTATATAATGAGAAAGTGCAATGGAATATCGCGTAATAGTGCCTAAATTTTAATACAAATTTTACTCCCCTAAGTGTGTTGAATTCACACCGTACCCGTATGTGAAAAGACATTAGAAGCCACGTTTTTGACATTTGGAGAGTTGGCCATCTATGTGTTATCTATGTTTTTTTCTAATTACAAGTCTGGAACGGGACAAATAAATGTAATTTTCTCAAAAATTTTAAGTGTTGCCTGAAAGTGTAAAATTCAGTACATAACAATTATTTCAATTTTATTTTGTTTATTCTTTGAATATGTAATATTTCTGTTTTAAAAACAATTTCGTTAACAATTGAATAAAAAATATAAGATTATTACTATTTTTATGAACCTGCAAATGAAGAAATTACAAACATGTACTCACCTCTGCTTCATGCTATATTTTGATTTGTAAAATCATTGATAAGAGTATTGATATTGATTCGCTGCTATTGAGAACAATTTATTTTGCAGCTCCAACTCTTATAAATTATTTCATACTTTCTTCTTTCTTACATTATGACTTTATTAACTCAATGAAAATATGTATTTTCTAGTGTTTTTCCTCTCTTTTTTTCATTAATTATTCATACAAATTTTGCATCCCTGAACAGACATTGACACTGAGTTTTTTCATAATTTTTTCTTTTTTAGAAATGATTTTATTTTTATTTTTTTTTTCTCTTTTTGTTTAGTTAAGTTGCTCAATAATTATTTTAGTGTTATTTCAGTGTTTTTGATTTTTCAAATAAAAAACATAAAAACCATAAAGCAACAAAACACGGCAGTTATTTCCGTTTCCTGTTACCGTTCATAACAATCGTCTTATTAACGAAGCCACCCAAACACACTTCAGCAATAATACATTCAAAATCATAGAAATACCGGAATCATTTATGCAAACACACTTCTTAATCCTGTCTTATCTAAGCCTTTCTCTCTGTCTCTCTCTCGGCCACACATTTTTGTCTTTATACTTTCCGTATTTTGTTACTCGCATGTTGGTTACCGTCTTTATGGGAGTTTTGGTGTAACAGGTCATTGTTGATATTATTTTCTGACAATTACTTTAAAACTGCAATTGTTGTTTTTCTATTTCTTTTTAATACCTCCAGTGTTTTTGTTGTTGTTGTTGTAAATGATGCCATTTAATAAAATTGCTTTTGCTGCACTGTTTCATACAATTCAGCAGTTAGTTTTGCTTATTGCACTCCTATTTAATTTCTTCGTTCCTTTTACACTCACAATGTGAAGGTGATTGTGTGATTGCCTTAATGTGTGTGTGTGTTTATAACAGTTGGTAAATGTTGGGTTTATTATTTCACTCAAATCGGAAGAAGCGCCTTTAAAATTGTTTAGTTTAAATTGAATTGTTTCCAAAAATGCTTAACTATCATTTTGAATACATAAGAACAAATGAAACTATTGCTTGCTTTTATAACGTTACACTAAGAAATGTTATGAAAAAATAAGGCAAATTGTATTTAACAAAGTTTTAAAAAAAGAGAATATTCCATTTTAATACTCTTTGAAATTAAAGACGACACTGTGAGGGATTTAATCACCTGCAATCGATTCCTAACAACAACATCTAATCAACAACATTAATTGTTCTGATATACATTAGATTTAGTATATTTATATCACAGCAATATTACCGCTGTGTGAACACAACGCCCTTGTTGCGCATAGAAATACAATCGTAACACATGGCTGAAAAGGCCATATTAATACTCCTTAAGAGTTGGAGGCTATCTAAACACCTGTCACGCAACTGATGCATCTGCAACTGCAACAGCAAAGTGGCTTAATCGCCCTACCTGCCATTTAGGTCCAAACCAAAGCTCCGACGTTAGTTACCTAAGGTTCTCACCAATAACCGGTCATAGAGATTTGGGGGTATTCATGTGGGCTACAGGTTCTCGTAGTACCAATCGTTTAGACATTGGTACTACCAGACTTTCGAACGATCTTATCCTTGCAAAGTGTAAGCCTCTGAGTCTGGTGCCCCCATATACACTGGAAGAATTGTCTTCAAGATACTAGAAGTCAACATGACATTAGACCCCCGGGAAAAGGCTGACTGAGGCGGCTGGCATAACTACAGAGAAAGTTAGGGCTTGGACAACAGGAACGAAACTTCGTGATTGGACTGGCTAAATAAACTCGAGCGTATATAAGTTATACTCTTTTATAAATAATTTTCCGTTGTTTTCGGTGGAATAGCAGACACCAGGGGACGGAGCTTGGTTGCTAGTATGTGAAATGACTTTCTGCATATTTTTTCAATATATTTTGAAAAAGCTTAGCTATAAGATATTTTTCCAAATAACAAAAACTTCTTCAACAGCTTATTATTTGCAACACCTGCGTACTTTTGGTAGATAAAAGATGTTTTTCGGAAACATACGTTTGACTCCCATCTGAAAAGTTTAAAGATAAGCTATTTGAAAAAAAATAATTTTAACGTTTAAAATTGCTCTCCTAAAAAACTTTAATTAGACTTAAACACTTTCTTCTTATTCTCACAAAAGTATGAACACCAAAGCCTCTCCACGAGTGTAGAGTTTATTATCTTAGGAAATTCTGGTTTTATTGGCCACTAAAAAAATTCGCAAGAAATGGAAAAATTACATCACTTTTACCAAATGTTTGCAATTAGGAAAGTCTTTATGATGAGGAAGAAAATCGACAATAGTTGCATGTCGCCAGTCTGAAATCAAAACAGATGGTAGTAAAGGAAAGCGAATGTATGAGATATAACGAAAATAAGGCAGTCATCAATAACCAATCGTGTATCAGAAATTGCTAACGATAGAAGGGGGTTGAAAAAGAGACCATGAGTTAGTGATAGGTTCCGGTATTATATTTATACATAATAGGTATGGGAAGAACTCAAGTGCGTGTCTTGTCTATTACGGCCGGTGAGCACTGCAAATTTGGATATAATGTCAGCATAATATATCAACAGGAAGAGAAATAGAAGAATGTGGGATATATCTTCTGTCTCTGTTATGTAGTGGAGTACCAACGCTTTCAACTTCTTTGGCGTAGGTACCTAGCAACCCATTAAAAATTAAATTTAACGAAATTAATTTCTTACTGCCTGCTTTTTGTTAAATCTGGAACATCTTTTCACTGTAGTTTTTCCTCCTCAAAACGCATTTACTTCGTTTTAAGCTTCTTTACTTATCTGTTGTTCCGTCTTTTTTAGCTTTTACAAAAGAGGAAACTCTTCAATTGAGTTCTAGACTGTCTGGCTCTTACACTTCGAAAGAGCGAGCTAAGGTGATTATTTGCCTTGTAAGGTATCTAGTAAAGTTTATTGAGGACTAAAACTCTTAGCAGCAGGCTTGCGAAAACCTAAACAATTTGTGTTATATATTTTACAGCGTTTTAGTGAGACGAAAAAGTAATCCCAAGAATATCAGTATGTCTGCCCCGGCACATTTGATATTAACTACTTGGAGATCTAATCACGATTTTATGCCGCCACATACATACATTACATTCACATTAATGTCGTATTGATGCCCGTCAGCGATTTAATCCTGTAACGATATATTCCCTCTTATTTTAAAGGATTATATTGAAGTTTAAACATTTTAATTAATGCCTACATTAACTGTGTTACTTCTTTTGGAAAGGGATAGAAGTAATAGGAGATAATACGGATGGTTAGTGTGATAGTAAACCTTCACTTACGGCAACACTGCAATTGCACGTTATGATTATTTTTCGAACAGTGTTGTACAGTATCTCTGGTGTTATTTAAGCGTACTAAGTTTGAAGCCAATTTATAATTATATTACGATTTAGTGCTATGCGGTAATACCGGCTCAGGAGGGCGCTGTGATTTGTATTATTATTGTATAAAGAGAATTAATACATACATATGAGAAAAATCGATGTTGTCACGGCTGATTATTGAACTAGTGACCATGCTTTACTATACAACGTACTAACAACTTGTGCTACAGCTCCCTGATGAAGCAACCTCAACTTTGAACTCTTTTAAAGACAAGAGAGAAGAAATTTAACGCAACATCGTTTGTATAAAAATTAAAAATAAATTTTCGATGATAATTATTACGACAAAAAATAATCTATCGTATCTTTTAATTAAACTTGACCTCGATTATCGAATAGATTTTAAATCAAATGTTTTTCAGTGTAAAGTTAACATTTTCATTTATACGAATGTATCTCTGTAATTCGAATAAAAATAAATGTTTGTGTGTGAATGTTTGTAGTAAAATAACTTGTTTGCAATCGCAATAGTAATATTAAACACTACTAGTTGTTGTTGTTACTTTTGCTAAAGTCCTTGGCAGCGGATGTCATTAAGTTTAATGCACTTCCTTCAGTGCTTCTGTGTTGCTCGACACAACTTTTTACATTTAATGTTGCCAAATGACAAACATTATGCAAAACTGTTCAACTTCAACTTAAACTCTAGCACAAACACAAACAGCGACACCCACCAACACTTGAACACACAAACAAACAAACACACACACGTATTCATACACACTTACATTTATATTAGTGAATAAGGATTTTAGTGTCTAAATAAACCTACATATTCTCTCTTCTACTTATAAATGCATAACTTTAGTTCCATAGAGTCAGTAAAATGAGAATTGATACTTGTGTTTTCGTTTTAAGTTTTCTTTTCCTTTTAATTTTTTTTATTATTCGAATTAGTTTCTTTTTTGTTTTTTTTTTCGATTTGTTCGTTTTTTCTGTAACCTTTTTCTTAGAACTGTTTGTTGGTCTCCAGTGAGTCGTTTGTTATAACACATATTCCTGTCATATTCCACAAATGAATGAGTTGCCTTCTTTGCTTTTTGGCGTTCTATATTAAAACAATGGGACCGCATTTTGAATTTATTTAATTTATATTGCCAATGACTTGTGGGAACTTATTACCCTTAACAATTAAAAATTTAACGTTCAGCTTGTATGACAAATAGAGTTGTTTAGAAAAACTAAAGAAATTTATGTCTTTATCGTTATTTGTAGAAAGTAAATGGAATTATAGAAAGGAAACAAATCTTAATGTTAAAAAAAAATTATCAGCTCAACAAAATTTCTGAGGTTTGTATCAAATGGTCAATGTGGCATTAGTTAGTAACAAAGTCCACGTATAAAGTCGAATAGGTCTCAAAATATAAATTTAGCAGGGTCTAGAAATTTTCATTTATGAACATTCAAATATCAACATTTATTATATTTCTCATAAATGAGTAACCTAAAATTTTATATTTATTTTTCACGCTCATAAACGAACAACGAAAAATGTTCTGCCTATGGTCACACATAAATGTGTGTAACTGTTTTTATTTTTTTCTTTTTTTTTTTTTTTTTGTAACGTACGTACATGAAGAGCATTTCGTTACTCTGAAACTAAGTCATAAATTATAAAAATATTAAATTTTTATTCAACTTATACCCTTTCCGATTCGTAAATTCTTGCAGGAAGAGGAAGCGATTCAATGTTGACCACCTCGTTTTTAACTTCATGCGACATTTTAAAAGCTCTATTTTTTTTTTGTTTGTTTAATTTTTCTATTGAGAATCAGCGAAGTCGGTTGAATAATTACCCCTGTTGTAGTGGTTTTGTTTTAATTATTACTATATGCAGCAACATGTTAGATCAATACATGCATGATTGCCCAAATACAAAAATGCAACAAAAGATATTTTTACCCAAAAAACCGTGTTACAAAATCAAAAATTTTAAATACCGTTATTTCATAAAAAAAAGAAAAATATATTATTTTTCGACAAGTGCTCTAGGTTTAATAAAAAAAATTAACTGCTTGTGGTCATCCCATAATGTAATGACATGGATAAGATTTGGGTTACTCTGATATAACTAGGCTAGATTTTATATCCCTTTTCCATTACATCACAATGGTAAATACACAACGTTTACGTCATACATTCGGATTATGTTATAAGTACTTAGTGCACCCGGATTGCACAAATGTAGATAAAACAAAAACTTTGTTAAACTTAAATTCAATTTATTTTGCCTTCCATGTACTATTATAACGATGCAATGGAAAACTCAATGCACTTTTAGATTCGCTAAAGCTAAAATGTAGTGACTACAACATGGTGCTGGAGATTTGATGTCGGTACGGATGAATGAGAAATTATTTGAAATAATTTTCAGCCACACGCAAAGAAAAACCATGGTTGTGGTATGGTCAAACGAACCACAGTATGTTCTCTGTGACATTACGTTCTCCTTAACAATATTGCAACAAAATGCAACATGGTAGGTTTTAATTATACAATTTTTGCTAAACTTCAAACCACAAACAAAGTATGTATTACGAATATTCCAAAATAATAAATTTGTTTAACCATAATATGTTAATAACTAATAAAATATATTCAAATTATTCAAACGTAACTAAAAATGATTAAAAATATATATTATTTGTTTGTTTAAGTCTTCGGAGTTTACTGGTGTGTGCTTTTTTAAATCAAGAATAAAAAATTTGTAAACAATTGTTTCGGGAATTTATATACAAAAATATTTAATTACTACTTATAATATAAGGTTTGCTTATTTATGCATTAAAATAATTAAATAATTGAGTGTTTTATTATTATAAAAAATGCAAAAAGACTGGCACATCCAGTATGATATTTTATAGTGTTTCATTATATTATAATCATTTAATCTAACCATATAATGCTTATATTAATAATAATATTATTTGACTACAACTATTTAATTTAATCATAATATGTTGCTCTTAGATTATGGTTCTGTTAATCATGTTTTTTCTTTGCGTGCGCCTTCTATAACCTAATTTCTATATCTTTTATCCCAGGGAGAAAAGGTATAAAATATTGGTAATCATTTAAAACTTTTCAAAATCTATACATATAATAAAACAGTAACTCATTTCCTATCTATCTGTCTTTCTGTCTGTGTTCGCATCACGTTAAAAGTACTGGATGGATTTAAAAAAAAATTTTTGAGTAGGTACCTTAGTATTCTGATTCCAATATAGGATACTTTTTTCCGCAAAAATATCTCAGCAGTGAAAAAACGCAATTTGCGGTTTAAATTACTGAAATTTTCAGTTTCAAACTGGGATTTTTTTAAACACTATTGCGTAACCTTAGGCGCCAACTAAATAAAATTGGTATTTGATTTGTATTTTTACTTTGTGGAATTGCAACGTTATTAAAATATTTTAAACACCTTTTACAGAGCTTTACAATAATTTTTAGAATTTTTTATAAATTTTACAATTTTAACCAGGAATGGACACCTTTATATAAAGTAAATACATAAACCATAACTGAAGCACTATAAAAGTAAGAGTCATATAATTGTTAATTGAAAGTGGAAAGTATTCCACTTTCAAAGCAAAATCGATAAAAATATTGACAGGATGTTCACGACGTGGCGTGCACAGCTAGTTAAATAATATATCTGGAGATTACTTAAAAAAAGCTGTTGGGTAAAAGTGACGGAAGGGGTATCCTAATACAAAGCAATTATCAAATATCGCATATCTGAATCTTCGTTTTATTTAATGACGATGTTGTACCTAGTTGTAAAATAAATTTGGAATCTATAAGAATACAAATTTAAAAGGTGGTACCCCTAGCAGATTTTGTTGTAGATGGACTTAATTTTGAACCATAACAGTCAGACCCTTAAGACTTACACAGAGTGTTAAAACTTTGTTCGCTATAGCAACACGTATAGCAAATTAAATAGAAATTGAGAAAGTTGTCCGCATACTAGACGTACATTTTATTTATTTATTCATTCAAATATATAAACCTAGCCAAGACGCCATATCGGTTATAACACACTACTCGATAATTATCTAAAATTCGTTGTGGCTGAATACAGCATTGCAAAATGTGGTTTAAAACCATTTTTATGTTGGATAAAAAAAAAATTTTATATTTTATGTTTTAACACCTGAATGCTAAAACGGAAGAGATACATATGTTCCAAAAACTTGACTTTTTATACAAAATTCTACCCTGGCTATGTTAACCACGAGACTGTCAAATTATTTTTGATGTATGTACCCAAAGGATGAGGATCTAAAAATCAGTTTACTTTATTCAATCGGTGCTTTGCACTCGTAGGAATTTTAAAATAATTTCTACATTTTTTTCAAAACTGGAGATGACAAGGGTTGATACTATTTTATTCTTAATTTTATCAAAAATGTAGCAGAAAGTCTTAAAATAACAATCCGATCATAAATAAGTCCATCGCGTAAAAAATACTGAGTTAAGGTCGGCCAAAAATTAAAAAAGTAAATTGAAATTCTGGGTAGAGATTACCCAGATATTTTACCAAATTTTTTGTATTTGTTTTCAAAAATAAAATAATCTTACCATTTGAATTAAAAACAAGTAAAAGTGCTATATTCGGCCGTGCCGAATCTTCTATACCCTTCACCACGGTGATTTTATTTATACAGACATGTACAGCATTATCCATATTGTAAAGAAATAGAAGACAAATGAAAACAAATTCCGTTTGCTATAATTGTGGCCGTGTTGTCAGCTACTTAATGATATTGAAGCCGACAGCTACATCGTAAACTCTGACATTGTTGTAAAAATACTTATTTTGCTTTTATAAAATTAAAAAACTTTTTCAAAAACTTTTAAATATTTTCTCCAAAACTTTTTGTTTGTATATGAATTTGTAATTTACAATTTTGTGACATTTTCTTTTGTTGAATAAAATAGAAATTAGCCTAAGTTGACGACAGCCACAACGGTGGTCGTCTAGCCATGTAGCTTTGCTGGCTTCAAAAGAATCGTTTACCTATAAACGTGTGTATTTTATTTTTGACAATTTGTATTCGGTACCCTGATTATGTCTATGTGTTTAATGCACCTAGGTTTTAAAACAGAGATATCATCTATTTAAAAATCAAACGCATTTAAAAAAAATTGTTACTCTATATACACACATATATACATATGTATAATCTTAATATTAATTATATGTTATGTTACAGTCATGATATTCATTTTCAAAGAAATATTGAAATTTTTGTTTTAATATTTCGAAAATTGTGTAAAAATTTTTTTCAAAAATAATTTTTTAAAAATTTTTTGTAAAATTTTATTCGAAAATTTTTAAAAAATATTTTTTTTCTGTAAAATATATTTTTGAAAATGTTTTGTAAATTTTTTTGTAAATTTTTTTAAAAAAATTTTTTTTTAAATTTTATTGAATTTTTTTTTTTTTTTTTTTTGTTAAATTTAGGACCTTTCTGTAGTCTATATTGAGTTAGAATGGTCAGACTAAAGCAAAAAAAAATCCTTACAAAAAAAAGAAAAAATTTCATCATATTGACACATGGGGTCCTTTTAACTGCTCCTATTTGTCACTAGGTACCCTGTGGGTCCTAGTCTAATATTTATTTGACAAAAAAAGGCAAAACAGAATCATTAAAGCCGAAAAAAATATAAAAAAAACGTAAAAAAAATATAGGTGGGCGTGGTTTTTGGCCCATAGCCTCCAAAGGAATGATCCGATGTTGCTGAATTGCAATACCAAAATTTTCGAAACTATGCCTGACAGATTGGTGTGCTTAAATTTTTTGTATCTCTTCTGGTGCCTTGGCAAATGACATTACCACACTAACACGGACAGACGGACGGATGGACAGACGGACAGACGGACATCGCTTAATCAACTTCTCTATGTATAAGGATCCAGAATATATATACTTTATGGGGTCGGAAATGAATATTGTAGAAATTACACACGGAATGACAAACTTATATATACCCTTTCCACCTGTGGTGAAGGGTATAATAACGTCTTGGTGACATTTCAAAATAGGGCACCAACCTTTCGCAGCTTTACTCAAAAACACATCTGCTTTGCCTCTGTTAAATTTCATTTAGATATCTTTAGTGGCTCATGACCGAATTATTTCCAAAATAAAAATGTTTTTAAAAGACCACTGTTACTTTTCTAATTATTAGTGCTCCTCTGATGATTATGTGAGGACATATAGATTTATTATTGTAATTTTATAAAAATTTAATATAATTTATGCTATTCTTCTTGTATACGAATCTAAACACCACTACGAATTATAATTACATAAAACGGGGTCAATCACATTTTTCATTAAAATTCCAAGTCCTTTATATAAAAATTAATATATAATTTATAATTACTTCAATTAAATTTTAAAAAATTAAGAAAAAGCTTTTAAATATTAATTACAAAATATCCAAAATGATTTTCCACTACACATTGAGACAAAACAGTGGGTAAATAAAGAACTAAAAGATTCACTTCAAAAGGACCTCACTAAAAGCGTTTGCGAAATGCTTGACTAACATTTTACTTTATTAAGACTCGCTGATAAGACTTGTTGATTATGTTTCTTTAGTAAATGAAAATAAAAGAAACGAAACGAAAGATAGAAATGCATAAAATATAATTTTCTTATCAAAATATAATTACTGGATTCAATTTCCTTAAATTAATATTGATTTATCCTGTACATAGTTTATGTTTAGGCATGTATGTATGTGTGTGTTTATAAATGTTTGTTTGAGTAAAGTAATGAAACAGGACTAGAAGTAGTAGAGGCGAATAAGAAAATACATGTAACTGTTTAAGAATGTTTCGAAAGCCATTAAAAATGTTGGGAATTCAATTACGTTTGTAGCGTGTACACTTAATTGCCTATTAAAAACAAACACACAGTGTTATTAGTTGGTGTATTTATAATAGAAATTGCAACAGAAACATTGGCGATAATTATAGCATCGATGTCCTTATGAGAGTATCGGTTTTTTAGCCACACAAACTCACACCTACATACAGACATACGTACTTCTATACATACATATGTAAATATATAAACTTTATAAAGCAGATTATTAAGTTGTTTAATGGACTTTATCACAGTTGTTTTCTTGTTGTTGTATGTTGTGTGTTAAATGTTGTTGTGGCAGACTCTTTTTACCACAGTTGGTGTTCTTAGTTACTTATTGGTTATAAAATTGTTACACAACATTACAAAAATATAAACGGAAACGCATTAAATTTTCTATTTTGCCATAAATCTATTTTGCTGTGTCTGCTCATTCTCTTTGCCATCATTAATCTGCAATATTATTTGGTTGACCTTGTTTTGTTGCCGTATTATTGGAATTTATATATTACTTAAGAAAACATTTTCAATTTAGCATATCGTTCTAAACAATAACACCTAAAGTCAGATTATAGTTTGATAGATAAGCTGTTGCTTTTTGAGAGCCTGTACACACAAATGTGTTGGGTTCAGGTGGCACTCTGTAATCCTAAAAAGGTAGCTATGTACAGTTCCTCTAGCACTTTCTGATATTTATCTAAAACTAAAGAACATCCGTAGC
The DNA here is from genome assembly GCA_949628195.1 of Phasia obesa. Lineage (NCBI taxonomy): Eukaryota > Metazoa > Arthropoda > Insecta > Diptera > Tachinidae > Phasia > Phasia obesa. The sequence goes on from OX451219.1 coordinate 39,372,859, forward strand.
GCTGATCCTCTGGTGGAAAAACAGCTATTCTACTGCCTGGATAAGGATAAAGCCAATAATTTTATACGACGAGTGATCATTCATGTCTTTGGAAACAATAGAAAGCCTCCTTGGAATTTTGTTCTACGATACCTCAAGGCAAGACACGCAAAAAGTACGCTTTCTGAAGTCTCATGGTGCAGCTCACAGCATCAGGATTTTCTTTATAAATCTAGTCCAAAAGGAAAAAACGAAAATACAACAATAAACACGATTTAGTGATTTTACAGCGAGAATACATTAGTCACCAAGTAACGATAATGGAAACAGAACCACATTGAATTTTGATGCCATGTCCAATGAGGTGTGTTTTCCCTCCTTCCTTCGTTTACTTGTTTCAATCAAAGGCACACGTGCTGGCACACCAGCAATGCAAAAAAATAAAACAAGACGATAAATAAATTTTTGGTTAAGAGAAATTTTTTCGACAAACAGTGTTTCATTTCTCAACATAGCCTCCTATCAGCAAGATATATTTAGACAAGACTAAACAATATTTATTTCCATGATGACCTGAACGTTTAAACGAAATCTCTTACCACCAGCCAGCGAATTCTTCAAATTTAAAAATAGGAAATGGTCGCAATATGCCAACTCTGGAGAGTGTACTAAATGGGGTTGCTACAGACGTGTACACCCTTTTATTGTCTTGATGGAACAGCACTATTCTCTGCCAGATGAAATCCTTTTTTCTTTTAGTCAATATGAAATTTGATCAAAAGATTCGTGGGAATACTATTTCCCCCTTTCAAAGCAATCGATATTAACTGACCCATCTTAGTCTTCTTTAATGCACGTTCACCTGACTGATCTTTGGGGTCTGGTGTTTTGTGATGGATCCATATTTCATTCAGAGTTACAAAAGAACGCGAATATTTGTTCGGATTGTGCCTGGACATCACAAAACACTCCTTTGTTCCGATACAATATCAATGAAAGTTCAGTAAACCACTTCTATTCACTTCTATTTATTTTTGTTAAGGAGGTTGTCTCTTTCAATAGCTATCAAATGTAATCTTAACTTTCTCAAAATTTTACAGTCGACCAGCAATATATAAGAAGAGGAGGTGATATATAAGGGAGCAGTGTGGAGTTGGAAGTTACTATGAAAAATAAAATTTTTTACATCACGAATGGGGGTTTTGTTACCAGTTTTGTTGGCGACATTCAGTAGTTCTTGCAAAAATTAACTATTTGTTTTAGATAATGTGCTTTGGTTTATATTATTACAAAATTATAAAACGTCTTACCTTTCGGTAAGAAAAAATGAACACTCAATTGAACTATTATTATCCACGTTACATGTTTATTCTTCTGTCAGTAAAGTGCAACATTAAATGGAATAAATGCAATTTAAATGGAATAAATGCATTGTCATAATGAAACTTAAAACAACATTGTTCGAGTAAACTTTGAAGAAGGTATTCGTAGAAAAAACTTCAAATGCAATAAACTATAAGTAATTTTAATTAAATAATAATATAACAATAGTGACGATTACTATGGTACTTACTCAAGTAAGTTGTATTAGTTAGCATTTTCTTACCTGAAAAAAAAAATAATAAAATAAATTTTAACTAATAAAATATTTCAAATTCAAAACTTAGGTTGGAACTTACGTCTAAATAAAATAAAAAACAACCTTATTTTTTTAATTTTAAATACCATGCTAAGGAAAATCATCACAAGAACTTTTCGAAGTTCTCTGTCACAATATATAATTGGGATGAACAACTTATTGTTGTTTCAAACATGACTTAGATCACGATAAACTATTAACTATATTTTCTTAATATTTGTTAACAACATGCTTGGTTTAAACTAACTGTATAATTGTTGCTACCCTTCAAACCGCAACCAATGTTTGACAGCTATTTTAAAATAGCAGAGTATTAAAACACTAAAATATTATTATTTTTAAATAACATATTTTACGTGTAATCAAACAAAAAATTTTATATGTAATCAAACAAAACATGTTACATTTTAAAACAATTTTTTAAGTTTGGCGTTTAAAATCATTAGAATCTGAATGTACTGATTGTGTCTTTTGTCATAAAGTATGTGTATTTGTATGTATAAATGGGTCTATCGCGTATCACATTACATATCTAATTTTTAATTCTATCATAAACATTTAGTTTAACCATATAATGTTTAATTTTATTTATAATATAATAAAACTACTTTATTTTACGGTCATATTATAGTATAATAAATTTATTCTTAAATTCCTTATTAGACTTGGGAACGAATTAATTCAATTGAATGATTCAATCAATTGAACTAAATGCACTAGTTTAAATGTTTGTCTACTTAGTTCAATTTTTAAACTGTCCGCTGTGTTCGAACGTGTATTGATGTAACTTTTTATGACAGCATAGAAGTGCCGCCAAGCATTTTAAGAATAAATGCCATTAAGAATTTTAAGAATAAATGAACTGTGTGTATTTAAGATTTTTATTGTATGTCTTACATATGTTAAGAATACATAAATTTATTGTTTTAGCTACCTGATCTTTTATGAAAAAACGTTGTCTTAAATTAAAAATAAATCGTTGCGTGCTTTGTGATTAATACAAAGTAGTTTAGAACATGAATCCTAGTTCAAAAGCAAAAACAGCGATGGAAATAAAAGATTCAACAATTTTATATTTTAATTTTGAACTAAATTGAGGGATCACTAAAATGAATTATAATGCACAAGTCTAATCCTTATGGTTATATTTTACAATGCCAATATTATGTGAGACAATAGTATGGTTAGACTACAACCATATTTTTAAAATTGCATATGTTGTTTTAAGATTATGGATATGGTCAATTATAATTATAATATGTTGCTTTTAGATTACATACTTTAAAGTAATAAGAAGGTACAATTTCCGAAAAACTCAGACTCCTTATGCGGATAAAGCCATAATAACGGTATAAATGCAACTAAGGGCATCCAATAAAATATCGATAAAGATGTACCTTCAATATATTAACTAACTAACCAACTTTAATTACTAGAAGTGGTTTTACAAATACACGTCGTTGTCTTATGTCTTGTCAGTTTGATAACCCATATTTAATTTCATGTGATTGTCAAAATAGCCCTTTTACATACGGGTTAAAATTTTTTTTCTATCGTACTTACATGTGTAATTACATCTGACATAATTTATAGTATAATTTATAGCACCAAAAGATTTGCATGAGTTTCAAGCTCGCAAAATCATATCTTGGGGAACTCTGGCTACAATGAACTGAGGCGAGTAAAAACTTTCGATCCGAAAAATAATTTTTCAAGAGCTTACAGGAATTTTTCGGGCAAATTCAGCTTTAACTTATTTATTAGGCCTTTGTGCCAAACCTTACCGAATGCCAGAAAATCGTCGACAAAAAGCGAATCTTTGTGTTTATTGTATGCTTCGGAATACATCTTTTCTCGGTCAGAATTGGGTTCAGCTTAGTTATTAATATTCTCTCAAACAGCTTTGATATGTTTGGTAAAAGACTTATAGATCTGTACGATTCTACCTTTGTGTGGTCTTTTCCTGGCTCAGGAATCACAGTTATCAAACAATCTTAAACTTTACGGGAAAGTACTCAAAATACTCAAGTAAAATGGCATTAAAAACAAAAAGAATAATTTTTTGGGATTTACGGGGCAATTCAAATAACATCTTGTTGCTGGGTTTATCAATGCCAGGAGTTTTTTTATTGCTATTTCAATATCGCTAAATGCAAAACTTAAGGATATTCCAGCAGTCTCCACAGTTGGCAAGTATATTAACACAGATATTTGGAGTGGAAACCTTCATCAAATGTTCAACAAATAAATTGCTTTTCGGTATCATTTTTTGCCCAGCCTCCACATTCAGTTCGTAAGGGAGGGTTACGTAGGAATGGTGTTTTAAGGTTTCTACACGCACGCCATAATGAATAATCTGGTTGAGGAGTTGCGTCTAGGACTCCCAAATAATTTTCCAGGCATGCTACTCTTCGAGATTATAGCATCTTTCCTAGGCGGTTCATGCATTCTTTAAGTCTGATTTTGAGTTGAGGAGATCTCTGTGGTTGCTGAGCCCGACATCTACAGAATAAGTTTGATTGTATCCAGGGTTACCAGAAGATTTTAATGAAAAGTCTGCAATTTTTGGAAAAAATAGGCATTTTCGGCACTTCAGTTTTGAAAATCGGCATAAATAGAACTAAATATTTGCTGAGGTTTTATTTGTTTTTTATTAATAAAAAACAAAAGAAATAACAAAGTTTAAAAATAAATACAAAAATGAACACAGTATTTTTTAACAAGATAGATTTTAAAGTAATTCAAGTTAATTTTACAAGCTAAATATATGACGCCAGCTGACGAAAGGGACCTTATTTTGCCAGGCGTCAAAATTGAGTTATCGATGTTTTTCGATATAGTATAAAATTCTGGACAGAACGCAAAAAATCAGGCACAAATCTGAGAAATTAACGAAGTTATGTTGTTTTAAAGTTTTCAGTTCAAAAGTATAGTTTTGATAAAATCGAGGTTAAAGTTGGAAAACCATTTAGTTGTTAAGACTGCCTTATGAAATATGTTAAATATTAAATAAAATCCATTTTTTAGTTGATCTCAAAATATCAAATCTCTTCGTCAGCTTGAGTCACATATCGTCGCGTTTCTTCTTAAACCACGTAAGCGTAATTTTTTCGAAATTGCCTTTTTGGTTTTTATGGTAGAAAATAACATTTGCCACCAGACTACATTCTCATCTTAACAACAATCCATTTTCAAAACCTCGTAAGCGCCATACAAATGACATTTCCATGCAAAATATAATGGTTTTTATATTTCAAGTTGGAAATGTTAAAGACTCAACCACTAAGTTTTTTGTATTTAAGAATAAAAAAATCAGGAGAGTTTCAGGTCAATTGGAGCATTTTTGGTAAAGTTAAAAGTTTTTTTTGATAAATACAAAAATAAATGTTAATTTACACACAGAAAACCACATAAGCGACAGATTTGACTACAATTAATTGTAACAAATTTACAAAAAAAAGTTTCTATACCCTTCAGAAAGTCGCACTGCCATGTTTTGCAAAAAAAAAATTGTTTTCAAACCCATATTAAAGAAGTTATTAAGTTTTTTTTTTCGTTTTCTGAAAAACGACTTTTTGGCGCTTACGTGGTTTAAGAATAAACGCGACGATATATGTTTCCTATGTAGTAAGAAATACATTTCAGAATTTTATATTTTTTTGTTGAATCGTATTTAATATGATAATTGATTTATAAAGTTTTAAATAATCTTGAGAAAATATTTCATCCAAAGTTTAATTTTTTAAGGAACATCGAAATTTTCGATATTCATTTTACATTCGCTTTATTTTAGCAATACGTTGCCAAAAGTTACAGAAACTAGTTTCATTCGTTGTAAATATTTCTTCAAATTCTAGAAAAAGCAATTCTCAGTACTCCGAATCTAATTATAACTTGCCAATAGCTAAAGTTAGGATTTTGTTGGAGCGAGGGTAAAGCTCGTTACTACAACTTGCCTTTAAAGTATGTGATAGTTAAAGGTTATTTTCAGCTTACTTATAATAACGAAAACCTACTTAATGATTTAAAGTTTCAAAATCAAACTGTTTCCGTGAGCATTTCTATATAAAAATTTACGGTTATTAATATTAACATAAATTCTGATATCAGTTGATTTGATAAAAGCTGCATTTTTTATCAAAAATCAGCAATCGGCATTTTGTAATTTTTTAGTGTAAAAATCGGCAAAATGCCGAAAAATCAGCACTTTTCGCCGTCCTGATTGTATCTAGCTATTTGTCGGGATACTTTTGCGGTTTTAGTTAAAATCAATAAGACTATACTTAGTGTTCTTAGCGGGATGTTTTCTGAACAATTAGTACTGAGATATTTTCGAGAAAGATGATGTACTTTGTATGAGCTTGTTAGAGGCTACGTTGAGTGTTAACGAACATACTAATGATAGACTGAGGCAGGGACATTTGTATGTTTATGCTCCTGTGAATATCGGCATAAAGGCTGTATTGTGCGAACTAAAAGAAGGGATTAGTACAGTACTAAGACTGAAAATAAACATAATAAATGGAAGAAACTCAAGGATGAGTAAGGAGGTCCAATTAAGGAATAGCGGGCTTTAAAAAAGCACTCTAGAAAATAATCTACATAAATATTAGTAGGATCATAATAGAGTAGTTGGAAGTAATAAACTCATTTAGACAAAAAGAGGAAAAAAGTTACCCTAAAAGATTTTTTTCAATAATTTTATTTTTTAAATGTTTAATACTTTCATGCACTGTCTACTTTGTAATCTAATCGCTAAAATATTCACTTAAGCTTTTATAAATTAAAATACCCTTAAAATATTGAGAGGAAGTATGTTTCTAGCAAAGCGAATTTGTTGAAAAAATAGATAGATAGATAAATTTCTACAGGTAGTGTTACTTGCAGTATTTCTGTTGAATTATGTAATTTTATATTCAACTTAAATATTTTACTTTAAACAAATATACTTTGCGTTTTTAGATCAATTTACCTGTTGTCAATATGTAAAACAAATTTATAATTTTTCAATATTTCTTTTTACTTTTTGTCAAAACTTCTTACAATAAACATTAATAGAAAATACTTAAAGTTGTATTATTTAACAGGTTATGGGCCACATACGTAACCATTGTTAAGAAAATAAAAGGATTTTAGTTGCAAAAACTTGGAAAATTCATATGTATACGTAAAATAAACAATTATAGAAATTAAATTGTGCTGCATAATGTCTTCGTTAAATGGTCGAATTCCTTTGTTAAATGGTACCAATTATGGAACCTGGAAGCCGCAAATGGAAGCAATTCTTCATAAAGCAAGATTATTACAATTTGTGACAGGAAAATTAGCAAGGCCAGTGGTTTGTGAAATACCTCAACAAGCTTCTGAAGAACAAAGGCGTGTGTATCAAAAATCTTTAGATGAGCAATGTTCTTATGACGATTTTGAACTGGATGCTCGTTCGGAGCTTATCATAGCAATGGAACCAAGTATTGTAAGAATGGTAAAAAATTTTAAAACAGCATGTGAAATATGGAATTATCTTCAAGAGACGTATAATAGAAAGTCAACAAGACGAAAAGCCGAATATTTTCGTAAGTTACTTAGTTTGAAAATGCAATCTGTTGAAAGTATATCGGATTACTTAATCAAATTTGACATTTGTGTTTCATGTTTATCCGAAATGGATGTAAATCTAGATGAAAGTTTATTAGTTGTTATTTTACTCGATGGTTTAAGTGAGCAGTATAAAGAAGTTAGAGCTGCATTTGATACATCTAATGAATTTCCTGCGTTGAATATTTTGAGATCAAGATTAATAGAAATTGGAGATAAAACTGGATTTGAAGAAGATACCCAAAATGCTTTAAAGGTAAAGAAATGGAAAATAAAGCAACGAAAAGGAAACAGGTACGTCCAATAATAAATTTCCGTACAAATGTTATAAATGTGGACGAAAGGGACATAAAGCAAAATATTGTAGAACTGATCAAAATCAGATTGTAAAAGAAATAGTTGACATAACAGATAGTGCTCAAGGTTGTAACGAATTTAAAGTTGATATTGTCAAGAATGATAAATTTGATATCTGGTGTATTGATAGTGGTGCCACATCCAATATGTCATATGATGATTCATTATTTGTTGAAATTAATTATGATTATATGGGAAAAGTAAAGCTAGCAGATAATAAAGTACTAGATATAAAAGGTATTGGTACAGTGGAACTAAATTTCTGCTTAAATAATCAAAGAGGAGTTTTTAAGTTGTATAATACATTATATATTCCTGAACTAAGAAGTAACCTGATATCAACAACAAAATTAACAGATAACGGTTTTCAAATATTAATGAAGGGTCATATTACTCAAGTTTTAAAGAATAAATTTGTATTTATGGAAGCAAAGAAAAAAGATAATCTGTACATAATTAAATCATATAAAACACTAAATAATTCTTGCAGAAAAATTAAGGAAACAATTTCTAATTCTGAGTTATGGCATAAGAGATTAGGGCATCTAAATTCAGCAGATTTATCGGTTTTAAAACAAAATGAAATGGTTCATGGTTTATCAAAATGTTTTAATCAACAAAAATTTAAATGTATTACATGCATTCAAGCAAAACAATGCAGAACCCCATTTCCCAAGAAAAATGAAAAGTCAGCCACAGATATTTTACAGTTAATCCATACTGATTTATGTGGACCGATGAAGGTCTCGTCTGCTAGAAAAAAGTTGTATTTTGCTACTTTTATAGATGACTATTCAAGAAAAGTTTGGGTATACTTTTTACGAACTAAAAACGAATATTTAGATGTGTTCAAAGAATTTAAAAATATGGTTGAATTAGAAAAAGGAAAACAAATTAAATGCATAAGAAGTGACAATGCACCGGAACTAGTTGGAAAAGCATTTTCAAAATATCTTAGTGACAATGGTATTCAGCGTCAGTTAACTGTAGAGTACACCCCTCAGCAGAATGGTGTTGCTGAGAGAATGAATAGGACTCTCGTTGAAATGGCCAGGTGTTTCATAATTGAATCAAACTTACCAGAATTTTTATGGGCAGAATTAATTCGGACCGCAGCCTACATTAGAAATCGTTGTCCAACAAACTTAAATATTAAAAAAACACCAGAAGAGTTATGGTCTGGAAAAATTCCAACCATACGTCATTTTCGTCAAATAGGTTGTAGAGCCTTTGCTTTAAACAACAAACCAGGAAAATCTAAATTTGAACCTCGTAGTTATGAGTATATCTTAGTTGGCTATGATGAAAACTCAAAAGCCTATAATTTATGGAAAAAAGGAACAACAACTGTTTTAAAAAGCAGAGATGTTAAATTTCTAGAAGATGAAATATGTACTAAAGAAAATAATGAAAATATTAACAAAAACCATTTTTACCAATATGATGAGGATGTAAAAATAAAGAAATATAATTCAGAGGGTGTTGAAGATAATAGAGAAAACACAGAAGATTCAGAAGAACACGATTCATATTTTGATAGTTTAGAAGATGTGGATGTTACAGAACAACAGGAAGAATTAGAACCCATTGTTAACCCTATTAAACAACGTTTAAGATCATGGACTAAAATGAAAGGAGCAGTAAATGCAGTTACAGTTAATGTTAGTGATCCAAAAACATTTAAAGAAGCTTTAAATGCGAAATACTCTGAGGAATGGATAGCTGCTATGAAACAGGAATATGATTCACTAATTAAGAATGGAACATGGGATTTGGTAGAATTAACAGAAAATATGAAACCTATAAATTGTAAATGGGTATATAAAACTAAACACAAAACGGATGGAACAATTGAAAGTCGAAAGGCAAGGCTGGTTGCAAAAGGCTATTTGCAAGAATATGGTGTCGATTATATGGATACGTTTGCACCTGTTGTTCGGCAAAGTTCTATACGTCTGGTTTATGCACTTGCAGTACAAAATAATTTAACATTACGTCAGCTAGATGTCTCAACAGCATTTTTAAACGGTAACTTAGAAGAAGAAATATATATGTTTCAGCCAGAAGGATTTGTGCAATCTGAAAACAAAGTTTGCAAATTAAAGAAGGCTATATATGGACTGAAACAAGCAGCTTGTCAGTGGTTTAAAAGAATTGATACAGAATTTAAAAGGTTCGGCTTAACTCAGTCTATACATGATCAATGCATATATTATAAAAATGACAAAAGCACAATGATAGTAACTCTTTACGTTGACGATATATTGATAGCATCAAATAACGAATCTAACGTCGAAAAATTAATAAAACATTTGAAACGTAACTTTGCAATAAAAGATTTAGGAAAGCCAAAACATTGCATTGGATTGGAAGTAGAAATTGGAAAAGACACGATAGCAATATCTCAACCTGGATATATAGAAAATCTAGTGAAAAAATATGGTCAAGAAAACTCAAAACCAACGAAGGTTCCATTGCAACCTAAAATTAACTTAGAAAAGAATCCAAAAATTTCAGGAGAGGCAGAAAATATTAACAAGACAAAATATCAGGAAATAATTGGTTCTCTTCTACATCTATCGGTCTTTAGCCGTCCAGATATCGCTTGTAGTGTAAATATGTTGTCGCAATTTTGCCAGGATCCACGAAAACAACACTGGACATCGGCATTACAAATTGTTAGATACTTAAATACGACAAAGAGTTTTAAGTTAATTTATAGAAAAAATAGTGTACCATTAACTGGTTATGTTGACGCAAATTGGGCTACAGACATCAATGACAGAAAATCTCAAACTGTTTTTTGTTTCTTTCTAGCAGGTGGAGTAATATCTTGGGAATCTAGAAAACAGCGTGTTGTAGCAACATCCAGCGCAGAATCCGAATATATCGCTCTTTCTGAAGCAGCAAAAGAAGCATACTATTTGCGATATTTACTAAATGAATTAGGTTATTTAACTGATATTTCAACCACAGTATATAGTGATTCTCAAAGTGCTCAGCAGCTGGCAAAGTGTAGAGGTCATCATTCAAGAACGAAACACATAGATTATAAGTACCATTTTATACGCCAAGCAGTCGAAGAAAAAATAATAGAAGTTAAATTTAAACCTACTAGCGAAATGGTCGCGGATGTTTTAACAAAGCCACTTCCTAACATCAAACATAAATTTTGTATTTCATCAATGGGTATTCAAGAAATTATTTAAGTTGAGAAGGCGTGTTGAATTATGTAATTTTATATTCAACTTAAATATTTTACTTTAAACAAATATACTTTGCGTTTTTAGATCAATTTACCTGTTGTCAATATGTAAAACAAATTTATAATTTTTCAATATTTCTTTTTACTTTTTGTCAAAACTTCTTACAATAAACATTAATAGAAAATACTTAAAGTTGTATTATTTAACAATTTCCTAATTACAGTTTACCGTCTTCTGCTTCCCTTGCAATATTCCAGTACGATTTTTTTCTAGGTAAATTTAAATGTGCTTTGAAAAACTTAAAAACTGGAGACTTAATCCGTGACCACAAAAGGAAAATATTAAGGCTGGAGTGATCAATCGTATTAACAAAAAGTAAAATGTATTTAAAACTCAATATATTCTGTAAAGGTACACTTCCCTATTTAAGCATATTACAAAGTTAATATTTTTGCCATTAAAAACATAGTTAAATTGCAGTGGGATAGATGTTATTTTAGTTCTAGTTGCTGCTCTAAAACGTTTTCCTTTTTTCATACTTTGTTTAGTTTCATTTCTGTGTTGCATCTTGTTGCTATAGCCATATCCTGTCGTCTTACTGGCGCCATAATGCAATTTCAATGACGCATAATATAGTAAACAATAAGTTCTTTATTTGTTCCACTCTTGCCTTTCTCCTTTCTCCCTTTTACTCTCACTTAGTTACTTATTTTGTTTTTCTTTTTATAGCGTTAAATAACTAAATTGAAAGAAAATTATGCGACAAAATTGCTACAACATAGCATGTGGTAAATTATGTGACCATATTAGGTAGAAAATAAATTTATACATTATAAATTTACATACATACATACACATCCTTAATGGAAAAGTTTACATAGCAATAAGGAAACAGTGTGTTTTTGCATACAGTAGCGAGCAGAAAAATACAATACTGTCTCAAATGAAATAAGGTTAACAAATTCATTTCTTTTTTTAGCTGTTGATTCTTTTATTGAGTATTAATTATATTTTATTTAGATTACAGCGAATTTAAAATCGGTTAGAAGGCTGTGAACTTAGTAGCTTGGCGTCATTCTCGACAATGTGAAAGATGTGTTCAAGAAGTCTCTTGCAATATTTATTTTAGATCATATTAGACCGACTTCAACACGGGAGCATAAATCTACAATAATGTAACAAAAATATAATGAGTAAACTTAAACTTCGATTAACGCTCTCCACCATCCTTGTTAAGATCCAAATAAATTTAAAATTTCTTTCGGTTGCGCTCCATAAGACCACTAGTCCAATGCTTAAATCGTTTTAAAAAGTTTTTGGCGGCTCTTCTAGCAAACATATTAGCTCCATTTAATATGACTCGGGCTGCGTAACGACACGCCAATATGCTTAATTTCGAAACTACTAATATGCACTGCCATCTTTCGTAGGTCTGTTTTAATTAATTTTATCATCTTACGATCTTGGAGATCTTTAGTTTTCTGTGGTCATCCACTACTTCATTCGCTATCTACCGCGGAGGCGAGTGAACATATTTTTAGTATACTTGCATTTGAAAAGCAACAGGTAAATTTCTGTTATTCTTAAATCATTAACTTTATTTTCTTTGCTCGCTACAATTATTCCTATTACAAAAAATATTAAATCTTAATCCTTCTGTAATAGAAAATAAATTAAAAAAAATTATAGGAAATTTTTATACACCAAATTAAATTATAATGAAATGCCAGAGGAAGAAATTAATTGGTTACCGTTATTTAAAGAGCAGAAGATTTGAATATCATAAGAAAAGCGTTGCTATTTTTCTGCTCGCTACTGCGCATACTAAATTTTTGTACGTAAATTTAATAATACACACCATCCTTCATTTATATAATTAATACGAGTATTTAAAAAATATACAAAGTAAAAACTTTTTAAAACGGAAAAATCTTTTAGTTTTTTAAACCCTTCCTCTTATAAGCATAATGCATCGTATAAGAATTTCATCTGGACTCAAATAAAATAATTTAAGATAATAAGGAGGGAACGTTATTGTTTTCCCTTTTAAAGATTTATGTCAAATTAATTGACTTTCGAGAAGTTATTTTTAATTTTTTATTCTATTTTCATAAATAATAAAATATATACACAAATACCTATAAAAGGGCCGTTTCTGAACTTAAAATATATTTTGAAAAGGTTATTGCTGTTACTGATATTAATCGATATGTAATACAAAATCTAATTTTTATAATTCTTGTCTGTCAGCTTGTCTCTCCGTCTGTCTGTTTTTGCATCACGTAAAAACTGCTGGATGAAATTTAAGAAAATTCTTTTTCCCAAAAAATATCTCATTTCCAAAAAAAAAAAAAAAATAGCGGTGAAATACTGTAAACTTGGCAGCACCTGCTATTTCTGTACGCGTGAAATTTTGGACACTCTTTATTGAACTCCACAATAATTTTAGAATTTTATAAATATTTTAGATTTACAATGAAATTTTATAATCAAGCTTAAGTTCGTTTTTATTCTCTCTAAGAAAGAATTAATTAAATTACAAATTAGGTGATAATATTAAAGAAAAATTGGGAAAATTAAATTTTTAGACACCAGCACGAGCGGAATGCACATTTTCTAGACAGCCACGTCCGTCATCAACACTCTTGTATCTAATCTACATAGATTTAGATTTTTTTAGAAAGCCTATGTTGCAACATCCAGAGATTTAACCAGGGATGGGTACCTACAGTGAGGTGCACAAATCAGTACATGTTTGTACTTTGAGCACTTTTTGTTTCCTAAATATAAAAGTAATAAAGCAAATCTAAAAATTTTTATTGTCGTTTATTAAGTATCCAGTATGTACTTAATAAAATTTATAAAATTTGAAACAAAATGCATCAAGCACCAAGAAAAAAACCAAAAAAAACAAAATAACTCTTATGTACACAATTTTGCACTTCCGCATTTTATGAAGAATTTGAAGAAAAGAAATGAAAAAGTACCGTTATTTTATAATCTTTTAGCTTTTTATTTTAAGAAGACATAAGCTCGACATTATTTAACCTGCATTGTCGGATAAAAATGTAAAGGTACAGTTAAAATTTGTTAAAGAGCACAAAACGTGGACAGTGGCGATAAGCAAGGAAACCTCATAAGAAGTCAGTCTCTAAAGGAACTCCGATTTGTATTGGTCAGAAAATATGTTTCTAAAGTAATTCCGGGTCAAAAGCCTCTCGGCAGAAAGTCTAGAAACTTGGTTATATATAATCGGTACCTTAAGCCAGCTTACTATGTCATTGATAAGTCTTGGAGACTTAATCGGCCAGCACTAGGCTAAGGACAGACGGGTAGATAAATATTGAATGCGGTTTCCATGGGGGATGTATCCCTTAGACAAATGCTAGCAATTAAAAGAGACTCCATGATGAGAAAGTAGGCTGACAGTTAATAGTCGAAAGTCTAAATTAACTATAGTCGAGAGTGATAGCTAGTGTCAGCACAAGACAATGGACTTAAATACATCGTAAAGTATCAATCGGATGCCTGAAATGATTGAGCGCCGGAAGAGGCGGAAAACGGTCCCATAAAGTGGTATAATGTCGATTCATGACACTATAATATTAAAATTAAACTCTATTGTAACCACAAAAATTTAAGAAGTTTCAAGCTTTAGATGCGTTTGAAGCTTCTCCAAAACTGGTTAATACAGTTTAATTGTATTGCTTTCAGTTAATTTGTACTGCTTCCAACTTCATTTGGTCAACTATGCTTTTGCAAGTAATAATTTTCTTAAATAGTTTCGGCGTGTTAGATAAATGGCTAATTTTTCAATACAATTTTCCGTTTTTCTGATCCCTTATACCTTAAGATTCATGGTTAATTAAGAAATTCCACTATAGAGGAAAATGCACATGTGTAAATTGCCATTATACGGGTTAGTTTTTAAAAACCGGGGCTTTTTTGAGGTTTAAACCATTTATCGCCTTTTCAATATCAACGACATACATATATAAACCCAACTATACTAGTCAATACGTTCGCAATAAAAGCATTTTTCGAATTGCCAACAATGATTTTTCAGATCATATTTACATACGGTTTCTTCTTGCACGCCATAATAAATAATCTGATTGTAGATATGGATCAAGATCTCCTAGGTAGTTTTACAGGGATGCATTCTTCGGTATTTTTGCAGCCTTAAAGAGCTGGTTCGTGTAATCTTTAATTCTAATTTAATGTTAGGGAGGCCTGTTCTACTATCTTCTGATCTACTCTCTTTGAACTCTCCTTTTCTCAGTGTTTTATGTGAATTGTCGCAAAGTTATGTTTACATATTGAGCAGCTAGTTGGAAAATACCAAATCATTTTTAGCGATAGGTTTTCTATATTTCACACCTTTTGATGATACAATTTCTGAGGAGTTCCGTGGCGAATTTACCTTTTGTTTTAAAAGTAATCCATGGTAAAACTCAGTGGATAATGACTCCCGATGGAAGGTTAGGAACCCTCTGAAATTAAGTGGACCGAGAAATTTGTCAGACGAGAAACCATAGACCGTAACAAAAATGGCTCTCAGTATGTTGGAATATACGTTTTGTATAAAATTCTATTATTGTAGAGTTCTGTAATTTCTTGTCTATAATAAAGGTGCTGCCAAGTTGGTGAAATCGGTAAAATGGTGTTTATTCGAATTAATCTCCATTCCATTCTGTAAGAAAGGAACTATGTGAACCGAAGTACCATACCTTTCGACAAAATTTTATTTAAAATTTGTTACGTAGTTCTTACGTGATGCTGACGCAGACGGAAAGACAGACAAAAATTCCAAAAATTGGTTTTTATATTCCATATCGTCTATTATCTGCACTAGCAACACAATTTTCAAAAAAAAAATTACACGCACAGACACTGCCCTTATAGATATATGTATGTATGATATAGGTATGTGTTAACAACACTGTTTTATATGACACAGTGATGCCAACTTAGCTCCTTTCGCGCTATTTTTAGCTCGAAAGATCGACTGAAAATCCGTTCTTTTTTCAAATTAGCGCTTTTTAGCTCTTTTTGACCGCTGGGTCGACGAATTT
This sequence comes from Phasia obesa, assembly GCA_949628195.1. Taxonomy (NCBI): domain Eukaryota; kingdom Metazoa; phylum Arthropoda; class Insecta; order Diptera; family Tachinidae; genus Phasia; species Phasia obesa. Next base: position 39,388,710 of record OX451219.1, read on the forward strand.
GTTCCTTGAAAAGTTGGCATCCCTGATATGACATATGCGTAAACAACTAAGTATATGATTAATCAATTTCTTGTGGGCAAATATTTTTCTTCGACAAAAATCTGCTGTTTTAATTTATATTAATGAAAATAAAAAAGGTTAAAATTTGGAAAAGAACTATTTGAAAATTGTCATTAAAAAATTGTCCCGTCTGACTATAGCCAAGTTTATAGCAGTTTCAATAATTTTAATATCATAATAGAATTTTAATTTTAAGTATTAGAATGGTGTTTTGCATTATTTGTTTTTATTTAATTGTCTTCCAGTTTTATTGCTGAACACACTGTTTTTTTTTTACTTATAAAATCTCCATTAGATAATTGCTTAAATTCATACGACCAAGATGTGTTAGAGAAATAACAAAAACTAGAAATATTTTGGCATTAATGAGTAATTGTCTTTTACGAGTATTTCTTTTTTTGCTTCTTTAATTGGCAAAAAGCTTTTGTTAGTAATTATATTAATTGCAATAGATTAGAGTGTGAGAATTAATTATATGTGAGTTTTTGTTTCTATTAAAACGAACGCACAAAAAACAAACTGCTCAGACGGACATTGCTTTTGGTTTACTTTCATACATTTTTTTTTTTTTTTGTTTAATAAACTTCTTTGTTAGCATCCTTCCTTATGGTAAAAAATGGGTGGAGTAGAAAGGCTGATAACAACAGGGTGTTTCATTAATGCAACAAATTAAGTTTCTAATTTCTTGTAAATGCTAATTACGTAACATAAAAAGGTGTTATTGTTAATAAATATCTTTCGTTATGAAAGCTGTGTTTACATTGTGTGTACAAGTTATATGGAATGTCAGATTTTCCATATGTAAAACTATACACATAGTGTAAACTATACACATATGTGCAATAATTTTTACTCTAACATACGTAGAATAGGTAAAATATAGTGATCATGGAAAAATCTGTGGCGGGATTTCATCGGATTTTTACGTTTTGACGTCTCCTGAATCCATTTTAACTATTTTCGCGATGATTTCTGTGAGTGGGTGTTTGTATGCCACTATTTTTGTGAAGGCTCTACAGGTCATACCGTTTGACATATCAAAATGAAAGTCTGTATGTACCTTTGGTATATGGAGATGAAGAGCTGTAAAGTTTTTGGCCATAATCGGGAGAAATCCAGATGTAGTTTATTTGACACAAAAATTCTGTGAATGCTCTAGAGGTCATACCGTTTGACATATCGAAATTAAATTCAATATGTGCCTTTTGGTATATGGAGATGAAGAACTGTATGTTTTATGGGCATAATCGGGAGTGAGCAAGGGTTAGTTTACTTGACACCCCAAACCGAAAATATTTTTTTTTTTTTTTTTTTTGATTCGAATATACTTTGAACTTTTATTCGTTATGTTATACTAGCTATTCCCGGTGCACTTCGCTTCACCCATCAACTAAAACTAAAACTAAAAATACAATAAACACTTGGAAGAAAAATATGGCCAAAATCTTAAAAACACATGCTTGCTATTGCTCTTTAACCTGTCAAATGTCCTTTAAAGAAAAAATGCAATAAATCTTACAAAAATTATGCGAATTTCATGAAACTTATAAATACCTATTAGTACAGAAGTACACATGCCTCTTTTTGACTTGCGGTCAATTATATTCACGGTGAGAAAAAATTTACTAACGCGCGATCACGCGCAATTAATTAAAAAAAAAAAAAAATCCTTTCAAAGCTCAAACTACCTAAAACGCTCTCTTCGTCATTAACGACACGTTGTTTTTATATACATATTTATAAATATCTTCATAATATATATTATTTTCAATCTTAATATTCCCTCTTGAAAACATAAGTGGATCTGTGGTTATTAACAATTGAGTCATCAAATCCTTATGCCTATTTAAGATGTTTTTTGGGTATGCGACAAACATACTTTTCCCACATTTTTGTGTTTTACTGCTAGCACTTCTTCCCACAACAATGGTTTTTTTCATTATTATTTACATTTCAGAAAGGTGTTCTAAATTATAAGTATCTATTGGCAAATTAAAATATTTTATTTTATTTAATTGACCCCAGTGAAATTTTTAAGTCAGTCTGTTTTATTTAAGTATTTATACACAGGAAACTATTTTTATAATTGACTAAAAATAGCATTAAATATCATGACAAAAAATGGAAAAATATGCCTTTTTTATTTTATTTTTTTTTTCAAGTGCCGCGGCATGCCGGTTCGAAATTTATAATTTTTTATTGTCGATCAATAAAAGACATTATAAGAGTACAACAACCGGAAAAACCCAGAAGACCATATTTTTCCCTTTTTACATATGTTCAATAAAAGTTTAGTAATTTTATAACAATTAAAAAATATTATAAACAAACTTTATATATTAAAGTTTATAGATATATATTTTATATTTATTTATTTATTTTATATATTTTATATATTTTAAAAGAAATATACTAAGCTATTATACAAACTCAATTTTTAGTTCTTGTTACAAAAAAAATATTTTGCGATTACTTTTGTGAAACAGCAAAAAAAAAATACGACAATTTCAGTATTTTTTTCTTCAAGATTTTCCCGATTGTGGATTTTATGGAAAACAGTAAAATTTATATTATATTTTGCGACGTTTGTAGTTTTTTTCATTAAAAAAGTAGAGAAATTCGAGGCAAAATAAAAAATTAAGTAAAATAAATTAAGGCCCATTATTATAACTTGCCTTTAGATAAAGTTAGGATTTTGTTGGAGCGATAAATAGTTTTTCTTTACTAAAAGTAAGATAAAAACCACTTTTAACTATCACGTACTATAAGTACAAGCTATAGCAATGATCATTATCCTTATTATTATAACGAAAAGCTACTTATCGCTCCAAAAAAATCCTAACTTTAGCTAAAGGCAAGTTATAACAATGGTCCTAAATGTTTTTCAAAGTTCCGCAAAACTTTCATAACTATTTTTGACCCTGCTGTTAGAAAACACAACAAATTAGCAAAAACATGAAAAAAACAGAATACTATATTTTTCTTTTTTTTAATATTCCATCGAACTTAAAAGTTATTTACATTTTAATTTGAATAATATGACTGTTTACGTGCAACAAGAAGTCACTTTAACAAAATATTTGAAAAATCTTCTAAAAACTTGTTATTGCTATTAATGTTAGCTACTATCAAAACCAAATTTCGTTATTCTGCTTCCAAAATTTAAATGTGTGCAGCTGTTTTTAAGAAAGAGTCAAAACTTAGTTTTATTTTTAATAATTAACGCACATGTTATCTGACTTTTGCGCCCTCTGGTGCCAAAGTTTAAAAATTCTTTCACATGGGTTCGAATTATGGTGTTAGCTGTCGAACAGCATAACTTTCGTTACAATATAAGACATAGCTATTTTTTGTAATTTTGTCTACGGAACAAAACACTGTGCAACATCAACCGGTCTGTGTTTTGCTAGACTATGTGTATTAACACGATAATAGTATTTTACTTTGTATGGGAAGTGGTACTTCTACCACTAATCCAGTCTGTTTTTGATGAATTATGTACATTAGTATAACGGTTACTTGTTATTCTACTCATGCTTTCAATCGGCATTTGATCATCCCTGATATCCTTACTAACTAGGTCCAGAATGCTGTTATGTCCGATGTTCATGCCAAAGGATGTCAAATGGCATCTCTCTTCATACGCAAAGCGGACATTGCAGCCGTTGACCTAAGCCCAACATTGTCAATTGTCTGTGTTGGAGTCGTTCGCATGGCACCACATATACTCATACAAACAATCCTTTGAACCCCCCTCTAACTTATGCTTAATTGTACTCTGAGAGGCTTTTGGCACCAAAGCCGCAAATTCATGTTATTATGGGTCGCACCATCATTAAGTAAATCTAGTAAAAATCATTTACGACCACAAATTCGTTTACATTGATTTCATTTCAATGCGAATATCCATAAATGTTAGCATTAATGGTTAGCCCCTGTTCATTACACCATGCCTCCGTTATTATCAGACCCTGTCTCATGCATCCTTAGATGGTCACAAAAAACTTTTCACCAATCCTAAGTTCCAGATTGTCGACACACGCAACGAGTTAAGTTTCCAGTCAGTAAACCTTCAGTTTCGAAAACCGCCCTTAGGTTGTTTAAATTTTGTTCAGTACCTTAAATCTATTTAAGAAGCTCACATTTAAATTCTTAATATTAATTTTGATGATATCTACACCCATATTCTTTAATTTATATTTATGCACTCACTTGCGTAAATTTGCATTAACAGGATATTGGCAATTGGCAAAGTGCTCTTTTGTAATACTTGGCACAGTATGAGAACAATTAAATGTTGCACACTAAATGAAGCATGAAAATGTTATAACAGCATGTTTATTTATTTATTTATTTTTTAAACAGAGTTGTAATACAAAATGAATTGAAAATAAAACAATTATAATTGTTGTGTTGACGTTATTATTTCATTGAAAAGGCTAAAGAAGGAGATGCAAAAACATCCCTCTGTTCAGGTTATGATTTCATATCAGTATCTTTTTCAATAGATTTCAAGGGAAATTAAGATGCAAAAGAACAAGAAATCACAATATAAAACACAACTCGACAATGTTTTTGTATTTAATTATGCAATTTGCATAAAATACTAATTTTAGTCTATAGTTTATACCAACATCCGACCTCCATTTCTCATTTCAATAGAAGGTTTATTTTCGTTCTTGCAGCTGCCCCAAGGGCTACGAAAGAAATAGCAATTTTATTTAACACTCGAACATTAAATTCAATTTGGCGCAAAGTGTTTAATGAACTTTGAAACATGGTTGTCGACATGGACATCATTATAAAATGAAAAAAAAAAAAACAACAGCAACAGCAACAAACACGTACAATTCAACGATAAAATTACAAATTAAAAAAGCAACTAGTCAGTACAAGAGAAGTGAGTAACAATCATTATCATCAACAGTCCAACTAAACAAAAATGAGATTCATTACAGATGCTGAACACTGACATTCTCACAAAATAGTTGAATCCTTGTTATAATTAAACAAAATAGAAGTTAAGGAAATAAACGTCTCACTGCCAACAACAAACTTCGAGTAGAAGAAAAAAAGTTGCAAATAAGTTCGTGTAGGAGAAGCGACTTTGCATCAAATACAAAAACATTTCGCACATAAATATTTCATTTAGTTTTATGACAAACTTAACTGAACAAGACATCAGCGTTAAAGCAAAAACAATTTGCTGAAAAAAATTGTTTCAATAAAAAGTACGTTTTAAAATGCAGCTGCACTTCTTTTGTTCAAAAAAAAAAAAAAAAAATGTACGAGGGGGGGACAAGAAATCTTTACAAAATCAAACAAGAAGCACTAAGTGTTTGAAATAATGTAGGTTTTCGAAAATGGATAGTTGTTAAGATAATTGGCATCGTTTATTAAGAATCATTTACCACTTTTACATAAAAGTTAAAAAAATCAAAAATAAGTTAAACGAAGCCCTTGGCTCACCTTCAACTGTCAATTTAAATGTGATCATAGCTTTCCAGACGATAAAAATCAGTCAGAGGTCCTCGCTTAGGTAAGTACTTCAAAAATTATCAATAAATCCATACATTGACTCCAACTTTGCACTACAACTTGACACTCAGGGACTCACAGCAAGGAGAATAGAAGAATGTATAACATTAATACATCCTAGCAAAAAAGGCCGAACACTAGATATTCTGGAAAACACATTCTACAATTTATATATCATTTTTACACCACTCAAACTACTGAATTACAATAAAAACGGAAACGGACACCCTCACTCAGAGGAAAAATAACACCATTCGTGTACGAAATGACCACACACGGTGTCGAAAGTGTATCAACCGCGGTTGTGTTTAAATTGTACACGGACGGTGTCAATTCAACAACGAAATACTGACAACGAAAAATTGTTGAATTGACAACGAAAGTGTATACTCTCACACTGTAATGTTGTCGAAGTGAACTGACACCACACTAGTGTCAAATTGACACCGCAACGTTATCGAAATGACAACATAATGGTGTCGAATTAACACCGCAGCGGTGTCGAACTGACAACATACTGGTGCTGAATTGACGAATTGTTAACCTCTTTTTCAATTAACCAAAATAATAAATGCAAAAACAATATGTTGTAAATGTATAAACGTATTTTGTTTAGAAAAAATATTTTCCCGCAACGTCTGAAACTGAACACATTCGTTGTTGATTTTGCAACGTGAATTTTCCCTCAGTGCTGATTTAATAATAAACGGCGAAAATATTTAATTGTACACTAACCTCACAAAAATATGAAAGGTTGCTAGCAATTTACTTGCATAAGTAGACACTAGTCTAATGACCAAAATACCTGAACCCACCCCTATTTATACTAAAAATATCTAATACAAACTCCCCGATTTCCAAGAAAGGTCTTGTAGATGAATCGGATATAGACATCACGCCCTCGAATAACTGTTGCGTACTTCATGCCGAGATTCTAGCTTCTTTGAACTAGGCTAAACTGGGTAAGAGATCACTGGAACTATCGCTATTGAACTAGTTAGGTCACTACTTCAGGGAACTCAATAGGCTTGTTTTAGGTACTCAGTTCAAGAGTGGTAAGAGGATTACGATTTTTGAAGGGTCATGGAACCAAGACTGTACAGGAAAATTCTTAGGGGCATTGAAGCTTTAATAAAAGATCATTGCTCAGATAGAGTAAGGACCAGATTATGGGAAAATTATATTCCGGAGTTTTGCAGGTATGCGAGGATTATATAGAGATGGAAACTGTGGAGCATATTATCCGTCATTATCATAGCAAAGTCAAGGGATCCGTTGGCTGGCCGACCGATGCAATGACATTAAAATCGTTAAAATAATTAACTAAAACTATTTTTTCCATTAACCCTCTTAGAAGGTTAAACAAAGCATTACCATCTTTGTCGCAATTGTTTTCAGTTATATTTGCCTTGTGTCAGTTTCGTTTATCTCTTGTTGTTCCAGCTAAATAGATGATTGTTCTGCTGTAGCCGCTCCTAGGATAATAGTGCTGCTGCATATATTGTTGCCTAGAAACAACGCCCTCCTTGTATTTGGTGTAGAGGTGGGAAAACCTTGGTGATTTTTGATTTTACCTTTCTCTTTTTTTTTCAGATCGTGGCGGCTTCCTGCCGTTTGCAATGATGTGATGTGTCCACTTATCCACTATTTTTCCAGGGGAATTGGTCAGGGGGATTCTTAAGAAGAATTGTTTTGGAGGCGGGTTGAAGTCACCTAATTTTAAACCTCGAAAAAAACTATGTAGAAAATGTAGAAATATTTCATGCTCAGTGATACATAATGTTTTGTCTTCGTCCTCGCACATCCTACAAAAATCTTATATACCGTTAACCCATCTAATGGTTCTTGTCCAAGCGATGCAAAGGCCATGGATCACGCCTACGAAGACTCTTAGAGCTTTCCTGCTTAAATGCAGAAGCATTTTAGTTGTTGGCGCGCCTTAATCTTACAATTTTTCTCCCAGGAGCGATTGGCTTATCCTTTTACTAAGTTAGATAATAGTCTATTGTAGTGACTAATCAGTGGCCTTAGCTATTCGAATCTTTCTAAATCAATCCTTTCCGAGTCAAATATGGCAAGTTTATCGGCAATTTCGTTGCCCTAAACATTGAAATGACTCGAAACACATCACAATCTAACTCTATAATTTTGCATTTGGATATCGAGAGCCGTTTTGTACATATTTTTCAGCCTTGATTTGAGGACATACCCTTTCAAACCTTTAAATGCCACTTGGCTATCGACAAACACAGTGACCTCCTCACCTTCTAACGAGTCTCCATAATCAAATTCCGTGGTCTTCAGGACCGCCAGAATTTCTGCCTGAAACACACTGAAATCATCTGGGAGCCTGTACGTCCTGCATATACTAGTTTCTTGAATGAGAACTTCCGCTCCGTTACCGACATCAATTAAGATCAATGACCATAATTTTCATGTGTCCTACCTCCGTTGATCACAGTAAAAAATTACTTTATCTAACAAATAAAGTCCTTTCTAAGTATCATTCTATAAAACTTTTAAATTATAACTATTTACTTCCCAAGCAGATTTCGGTTTTAAGACGGTATTCTATCAAGATAATGCCCACTTGCGCCTTACACTTTAGCCTTATTCTCTAGATTTGGTTTGCGGCATCAAGCCTGTTTTAATGACCTTCCGAAATCTGTTGCAGCGGAAGGCATTTTTAGAGTGATGAATGTAATAGGTGTTACATCGCGAAGATGTCAGCAAATCGCCTTATTTGTTAGTTTGTCTAGACAGAAAATACTTTAACCATCGGACTTATGTGACAATTTCAGAAAACTTTTAGATAAACTTTAACAGAGAAGTTTATCAAGTCCGTTTAAAATTTATTTTGTTTATTTTTTTACTTTAATATTTTTTATTTTTTATGGTGTTTTTTGTTAATGAATAAATTAGTACACTATGACTGCTACAGAAGACCAACAGATTGTGCGTTAAAAAGTTTGATTTTACTATTTTACATAGCACATTTTCCCAGCAAATAGCAATAGCATCTTTTAAGATTTTTTATAAATTAGAAAAATATCATCTTGCGAAATTAAGTTTAAAAATGTTTTTTGCAAGCAGTAAAATAGGACAACAAAATTGCGAACTGGCTTTTGCTCAAGATTTCTCGTTTAAAAGTGCTGCTTTAGAGCATTTAAAAGGCAAAATTTTTCGCTGTACTTTATAGCTTTTAGAGCGCATTTTTGTAGGCTAAATTATAAAAGCTGATTTATTTTAAGATATATGCTAAATATATTTAAATGCTCAATATTTAAAAATTGTTGCTGGGTTACTGTACGCTGTAAGAAATCCACGATACAAAAACAGCAAAAAAATCTTTATTTTAAAGATAAAGTAAGTAAAATCTGGAATAAGCCATTCATAAAAGTATTGCCATTATGGCGTTTTTTAATGACATGAAAGGTAACATATAATAAATGAATTTTACTAACATTTAAAAACAAAACGTGAATCATAAAATATGTCCTTGTATAAGGCTTGTGAAACAAAATATATGTACTTTTAGTTACATTATCTACATATATCTATAAAGTAGAAAATGTGTTTGTTTATCGGAAAGCTGCATACACCAGTGAACCGATCCTTCTAAAATTTTCAGTTTGTTATTGAATACACGAATTGTAAAATAAGGTACTTAATTTTTTAAATTCGACGTGGGCGCGGCACCTCCCATACAAACTAAATATTTATCATCCTGTTGCTTGGTAACAGTAATAGGTAGCCCCTTGAACATTTGCACCAGTAACCTCTATATTAATAAGCACAGTTTAGAGAAAATAGACTGGATTGGAATAGTAGGCGTGATACTTCCCATATAAAGTGAAAAATTATTATCCTCTATCTAGACCACTGCCATAGTTACCACCTTGGAATTTTGCATGAGTAACCATCATGTTAACGTACATAATTTAGGTAAACACAGACTAAATTGGAATAGAAGGCGTGGTACCTCCCAAAAAAAGTAAAAAAAATTATTATTGTTTAATACGTTCAGTGTAGCAAAAAACAGATTGGATGCAAACAGTAGACGTCGTACCTTGCATATAAACTAAAAAATATAAATATCATTAATGTCTTCCCCCCCCCCCCCCCCCCATATTTGATTGTACTATTATTAATTTGTCATTTAAAAAAATATATGAAAAAAAATATTTTTTATCAAAATGTTTATGCGAAAAGTACATTTTGGACGTAGTAGTGGCTGACTCAAGTAAATATACAAAGAGTTTTGTATCAGTTTAGATTTACTTATATAAAACTTTTTATAGGCAACGTCTTACACGAAAAAATTTTCTTCATGAACATTGCTAGTTTACCAACCAACCGCAGATGTACAAATTGGCTAGTTCCTAAATCTAGCAAAATGTGCCAAGAAAATTTGACGGCAACCGATTTAATCAATTGGTTGCATGTGATAATTTCATAAAGTTTTATAAAATTAACAGTTTTTTTCAATTTCAAAATTCTAGCGGCTTAAAAACATTACAGGCGTCTCGAATAAGGCGGCTTAGCCACGCGGCTCAGGTTTCTACTGATTTATATGACAAAACAAGAAATGTTATTATTTTAGGACGTTTTTCGTTTCAAACACAAGAACAACAATTGTAAAATATTTGAACTTTATTGTAGAACATTACAACATGTTAGCATACCTTGTGAATCGCCCAATTAACTATTTGTTAAGAAATTAGAACAAAGACAAATACATATGTACATATATTACCACACATGTCAAAACTTAATAATTAAGTAGACACCAATTTTTAATGCGTAAGGACGTATTCCAAATCATGATTTCATATTTAGAAGAAAACAAAGAACTCTTGAACCAACACACAGATTAGTAAACGTTTTAAAAAAGGCATTGAAGTAAAGGAAGTATATGACGTTTCGCTAGCTTTGACAAACTATAGCAGCAGGATAAATACACGAGGTCCGTGTGATAGTTCCATGACTAGCCAAATTTACTGTATTGTGCAACAGGATATTACTTAAGAAAGAGCATAGAAAGCACGTCGACAGCGTGATATTTCCATGACTTTTTCGATTGACATATTTTTTCGGCAAAAAAAACATTAATAATAAAATTTTTGGGAATTTAAATATTAATTATTTAATATTATGCTAATTACCCATAACGTTTTATAATAAAAACGCAATTTATTTGTTGGGGGAAACATCTCAACATAACCTACTTTAAGCGCGATGCAGACTTCCTAGTTTCTTATATTCCTTTCAATTTATAAGATATTTAATAGACCTCAAAGTTGATGTTTTTTTAAATAATGACCTCTTCGTTTAACCCAAATATAATACTACACAGCCATTCTTTTCAAATTTGGAAGCAGGTTATCGAATTTTGAGCAGTCTACGTTTATTACAGACAAACGTAACGCCTAACTTTGAAGCTGCGATAACAAAATTTAATTTGTTTTATAAAATCGAAGTAATTGAATCGCAAAATAGAGATAAAATCTCTAGATAAAGCAGAAAGTAACTAATATGTCATTACTTTTCCACAAAAAAAAAACAATAACAATTTGTTTGCAGCTAACTTCACTACTCAACGCTCAGTAAAAAGCGGGGTATTCAATTACGAGGCAGTGGTGCCGCTCCACTGAACTATTATAACGACAATGGGAAATATAAAATTTATTGCGTTAATTAAACATTATCTTTTACGTAAAACCCCATCCCAGAAAGAAATAAAGTCTCGACTGAGGACTATCAATTTCAGTTCTTGTAGTGATAAATGTTTTACTGAAGTCTGCTGTTTTCGTAAAAGCACAAATGACGCCTAACGTTCAGGGCGCCCAAAATAGGTCGTTACGTCAAAAATTGTCGATAAAATCCATGGAATGATATTGGATGATCGGAGAGTGCGTGCGGTGGGTGAGGTGGCTAAGCCTGGGGGCTTCTCAATCGAGCGTGAATATCACATTTTGCATCAATACTTGGATAAGAGAAAATTTTCCGAAAGATGGGTGCCAGATTGCCCACACTCTGCAATAGACGCAAACGTGTGACCATTTTAAATGAAGCTTTAGCCATATCCATATATCAAATACACACATTGATTATTTTCAAAGTTAAGGGCCTTAAGAAATCTTTTAGTTTTGAGTGAATAAAAAACGCTGGAAAAAATCTTTCGAGCTAGCATACGACTATTAGAAGCAGTTGTCAACCGATGGCAAAATAATTAATATTAAATCACTAGAGGAAGGAAAATTATTGCGAAAAGTAAGTGCAGAATAATCTTTATCCGAGAAAAATTTACTGTATTTTGCAACACGATATTACTTAAGAAAGAGTATAGAAAGCAATTCAAGGTGCAGTCGTGAATGAACGACTACAAAAGAGTTAGTTGATACGATTTGTCAAAGCCCGTAGATATCAGTTACCAACTGTCAGACATGGCAGAGTATATTTTTTAAAGTGGAGCGATATGCTTAAAATGGAGTTATTAATTATATCATTTTTATTTGAAGATGAATTATCGTGTGATAGCAGATATCGGTTATAACAATAACAATGAGTATTTATTTCTAAATGGTTCTGATGTTATTCTGACAACCTTTTTTCACTGCATAAAGTTTACTTTAAGAAACTAAAGTCTCCTTTGGATCTTACTGAAACTCATAACAAAAATTTTAATTGTTACATTGAACAACACATTCCAAATATCATCCCTTTCGTCATTAATATTGAATAAAACTTTGCAAGTAAAAAGTTGACAACACTGTTTGACAGTGCATTTTCTTGTTACTCGACTCATTTAAGCATTAAACATTTTACGTTTAATTTAAGAATTTTACAAAAGAAATAAAAAAAGAGAAGTGCAAAAATAAAAATGTAAAGCAAAATGCTTCAACGAAGAAACTTTGAATGTCATGCAGGACAAATGTAGACGATATGCATCAGTTTATTTTTATTTCTTTCTCTTATCGCGCAGTAGTATTTTGTTTTTCACTTCGCAAAACCCCTTATTTTATTAAATATAAAAAAGTACATCTTGTTTGAATATAACGAATTCCCCGTGATAGTTTCCCTGTGATTTCTCATTACAAATTTTTCGTTTTGTAATGAAATTTAATTCAGATTTCCATAAAACTGTGCAATAAAAATTACAATTAACACGTTACGCTCCGTTTGACATTTGAATTAATTGAAAATATTGTAAACACACAGTAAGAGCAGGGAAAATGTTAAGACTGACTAACTGGTTGACTCACAAATAGATGGATAGATGGATGGATGGATGGATGGATGAATGAATGGTGAAGTTATGACAGGGTATAAAAAATAAGGACAGGATATATTGTTGATTTAAGTTTATTTGGCTGTTTGTATTGTTGTATTTTTTATTTCTTTTCATTTTTCTTGATGTTCAATAACGCACCCTACAGAAAGTAAATTAAAAATAATGAAAAAAAATATTTTTAAATAACATTTTACTTAATTTTGAAAACAATAGAATATTATTATGTTTATACTGATAAGGGCTGTTCATAAATTCACTCAAAATTTGACTTTACTGCTATTTGCACCGTTCGCTGTTGGCAATCCTAAAAAAAAGGAATAACGCAAAACGTCCTAGTAAAAAATAGGATCATCCAAAGAGTAATCTTGGAGCGCTCCTTTGCGAGTAATGGATTACTCCATAAAACTCCGTTACTCATTGGATTTTTAACACAGCATGACCGCAGACACGAGTACTCCTTTTAAGCTCCTTATGGAGTACTCCCTTTGATCTTGAAAATGACGACATAGGGAGTAATGGTTTTTGTCTCCTAAAATAGCACAAAGCGAGTAATCGTTTTTGTCTCCTAGAAGAGCATAAAGGGAGTAAACATTCATATAAAATACAAATTTAGAAACTAAATTTTCATATATTTTTAACAATTTGTTACTATACCCGTACCTTTTCGATTTTTTTAATAACACGTCTTTCACTTTTTAAAACTAAACTGACTAAATAGAAAAACAAAACGAAAACATCAACATTTGACAGTTATGTCAAAGTTATGTCATTGATCCATTTGGAGTATTACGCGAGGCATAAACTACAAAACAAAAAAAAAAAATTCGATAGCTCGCTTATTACTCCAAATGGATGAACAAGTCATTACTCCTTTATTGCTCGATTATCGATTAATCCATATATTTTTTACTGGGGTCTTTACTCACTACTCACTACCATAGATTATACAAAGATAGCCAACTTAAATGTCAAAAACCTAAGTTTCTTGTCAAAAAATCTCAATCTAAGAATGCATTGGTAGGCAAAATTGTATAAGTGTTGGTTTTTAAAAAAACGATTTTATTTTTTTTTTTAATAAAATCAAAGATATTTGATTACAAATATCAATGGTATTTTGGCGCATTTAAATTTCGAATTGGCTCTAACTACAAAACCTTAAAAGTGCATCAATATTTCGAAATCCCTTCCTTAAAATATTTTCTCTTTTATTTGGCAATATAGTCAAAATTTGATTTATTTGGACAATAGATTTATAAATTCGACAATGGGGCGAAAATATTAAGAAATTTTAAAAATATGAAGTTGTCTTTTTTAAGTTATAGATAAAAGAAATAATATGAATTTAAATTTTATTTGAACTATTTTTAAATTAATTATTTAGGCTTAAGTTCTTAATTATAAAGAGCTAAAGAAAAATTAGACACCAGCAGAGTGGAATGCAATTTCTAGACAGCTACGTCCGTCATCAGCACTCTTCTTGTCTATCTACAAGGTAGGTTCAATTGTTATTAATTTTCTATTTAAAAAAACTTATCAAAGAAATAGGATATGGGAAATTTTTAATTATTATATTATATTTCACGGGAGATAGATCTTTTTGAAATTGTTTTACACTTTTTAACACTATTCTTTATATTATATTTACTACCAAGCAAACATTTTTTCTTTATTTCTATTTTCTTTATATATTTTCGTTTACTTGAAAATGGTAGAGTTGCTATTAGCCACTCTGCTGGTGTCTAATTTTTATCTCATTATAATTAAGAACTTAAGCCTAAACAATTAAATTATTGATAAAAGAAATATTTAAACAAATAAGATGTAAAATAAGGAATGGAATTGAATGGAACCTAATTTTAATAAAATTTTTTTACAAACACCAAAGCTAAAACTGAAAATGCTAGTTTAACGTACTTTTATAACAGAAATATTTATATTCGCTTTAATTACACTTCGACATTCACAGATACAGATTGTAGTCTTGCAAAAAGCCGCATATAATTTTCTTTGCTATTAATCTAAATTGTTAACTAGAATCAAAAACGATTTTTTTTAAATATTCTGCACCACTGTGCAATAGAAAATATATTTAATACGCATTTCACAGCAAATTTTTACACTAACAGGTGTATAAGATTCGGTAAAGCAGATTTTAATTTTATTTTACTAACTTCTCTGTATAATAATGTAGCGTGTTGTTAAGTCGACGTTTATAAGGCGTACGGTAATATTTACTTTCAACAAATATTTATTTATATGAAGAATTCATAACTTTAATTTTTAGTGCGGTTGTCAAGGATCAAACAAAAGTAGTTTAAAGGCTGCAGCATAAGAAAGTCATTAAAAATTTCTAGACGAAAAGATTTTTCCGTCGTTAATATGCCGGCAATCCTGTAAAACAGTAGTCGTAATGTCATTTGGATTTTTAATAAATATTTAAATCTATGTAAACATCAAAAATAATTGAAAAAAAAAATTTGTTTTATTTCTTAACTATTTGAAGATTAATGATTTATACATTTCGAACGAATAAAAGGAGACAGTTTTTTGATACATAATTTTATAAAAATCTCCCAAGTACACACGGTTTTGGTTAAATAAGAAGTTCAAGGATCCGCACTTAATTTGCCATAAAGTCATACTAACATTGTGTTTGAACCTGGTTTGTAGTTTTAGAGATATTAAAATATGTGGTGTGAAAAATTCTTTCTTCAAAATTTTCATTTAAAGAAATTATAAATATAAAGCAATTAAAACTCAGTTCATTCTAAAATACAAGCCCATTACTGCTGTAAGCATTTTAAAATTTTTAAGATAATTTTAATGAGAATCTCCAAATGTTTGCGTAACTAAGAATCAACTTCCGGTTGCTCCAATACAAAAGTTGGTCTGTATTTTGAAAACAGAAAGGCTATTTTTTTTAAATTCTTGTGTTAACTTTTGCAAGGGATAGAAAATTAAAATCTTGTCTCTCTTTGCTATTGTAAAATTTAATAATATTATAACAATATGACATGATAGTATACCTTGCGAATATGCCAATTTGTTTTTAATCAATCTTTGGTTACATACGAACAAACCTAACAAATTTCGGTTAGTTTATTTTACTATATTATGGTCATAAATACTATACTATTTGTAATACTAATAAAACTTTTTTGTGGTTTGCAGTTTCACAAAGACTATATAGTTAGTTCAAAGCAACTATGTTGCAGTTTATGGGTATAGTAACCATTTAATAATCAAATATTTACAACAACTTGTTTATCGTTGATCATAGTAATGATTAAATCAACACAGAGAAACAGGGAACAGAAAATGATATTTGTAACCATACCACCACCATGTTTTGTCTCTGCATGCATCATTTATTTTTATTAATCCAACTCGTACTATTTACTTCTAAATATTTTTTAAGTTGCTAGCAACTTACCTCCATGTTAAATCCGTTTTATCCCATTTGGGACCCTGTAGCACATAACGCTTCATACGACCATGATGCAGATTGTCGGGCGAAAATGCTAATGAGTGATTGTTATCACCGACACCACAACGTGGACGTTTAATAAGTTTTTTTGTTTCACTATCGATTATACCGGTCACTGGAATGTTGCCAAAACTCTGCAAAAATAAAGACCGCATAAAATCACACTTTTTTATTTATATTTCTCACTATTTAATGCATGTTGCATTCAGATAGATTTTAAATATTTGCTTTTTCTTGTACAAAATCTTTTATATTTGTTGCCTACCTGAAGATTTCTTATGGCCTCCTTAAGTTGTTCTTCGGTTCTTAAAGCTCCTGTTTCTATGTCTGATTTTGGTAGATAATCAAACTCCATCAAGTAATTGTACTAGAAAAGAAGAAAGATAAAAAAAGTTATTAGTAATTTTTTGTTTGCCTTTTCTATTTTAGCAAGTTTAAAAAAAAGGAAACATTTTAGGTTATTAGCATATTTTGTGAACATCATTACAATATGGGCATTAAGCCAAACTGCACAAATATCAGACCAAGAACTAGATGCTGGATGCTGCACAAATGTTTGTTAGTAGTGATGGAGAGCAAGAACAAAAACAAGCGACTAATGCATATTTATAGCATTGTTGCAGGCCACGTTTTTTATAAATACGAGTATTTTTTTTTTTTTTTTGCATTTATGGAAAACAAAAATCGACATTTAAACACACTTATTATAGCTTAATAGCTTAATAGCTTAAATGTTTTACGGAAAACTTTCAGCAACACCCTCATGTTGTTTAGGTTTTAGTATGTATTATTGTTGCTGCTGCTGTTTATATTTGCTGTTTGCCAAATTATCCATGTACTTTGGAATAACTTAATAATCATTTTGATATCAAGAATCTGTTGCCAGCGAAAATTTTCTTTTATTCCCTCTCTAAATTAAGTGTGTGTGTTTGAGTGTGTGGCAAAAGTAGTTTGTGGCCAATCTATAATGCATTTAATTTGTGTTGCTGTTGTTGTTATATTTTAAATATTTAAATCTATAACACGATGTTTAAACTTAACAAAAGCAGTGCAACCACATTAACCACTCTACCAAAATTGTTTCACTGTACAGTGAGTTTGTAAGGAAAAAAAACACGGGGTACCGGTAAGTTATATATCTGTGGCAATAAGGAATAAGTGCTTAAGTCGACTTAAGCAAAATTTAAGTTACTGGCAGGCATCTTTGTAATATCCGTACTTCAAAGTACCCGTGTTTAAAGTTTAAGTTATTTTGTACCATTTTTCAGGAAGTTATAGCGCAATGACTTTCTCATTATTTTTTCAAACCATAAAAACTTCTTTCATAACTTAATTACAACACCTGAGTTCTTTTGGTAGATATAAGATGTTCTTTATAAAACATACGTTTTACTCTCATATGTAAAGTTTAAAGGCAAGCTATTTCTTTTGAAATTAATTTTAAATTTTAAAAATACTCTCCTAAAAAAGTTAAAAATCAGACTTAACCATTTTTTCTTTATTGCCACAGGTATTACAACTTCCAAAAAACGGTCATATATATTGGATACACACAATTTTTATCCAAAATATGTTGTCATAATTATCTAAGTATGTCCGATCTTGTTTGGTTTACCAGGTTTTTATACGACTTATTATCGACCGAGTTCGATTTATGTTTTGTTTCTAATTGGAAATTAGAAAGACGTGGGTAATTATGAACAATTATTTTGATTTTTGAGTATTATGATTGTTATTGTATTGAATTAGACTATTTTGTTTTAATTTTCCAATTATTAAATTTGTTTGGTTTTATATATAGTTTAATAAATATTTAAATAAATAAACAAGGATAACTGAAATGATATTAAAAATTATTTTGTAATTAATTTTTTTGGTTTGTTTAAAACTAGCTATACCTGGTGTGCTTCGCTACCCCAAAGTGTAAAGTGATATAAATATTTATAAGCAAAAGTATCATCAAGCCTTAACATGAGGGTCATTATTGCAGTACTCTTGATATATGTAAGCCTAGCTGCGCCATGTAAAAAAATTGAAAAACTACAATTACAATTACTTGTAATTTATAATTTACATCTAATTTTAATTGAAAAAATCACATATAATTATATTTAATGCAAAATTGTTAAGAAGATAATTGAATTTAATGATTTTTTTTTTTAATTTCAAGTAATGATTATTGCCTAATTACAATTATAATTACTTGTAATTTGTAATTGTAATATGTACTTGTAATATGTAATTACAATTACATATAATGCGTAATTGAAAATGTTCAATTACAATTTATAAGTAATTGTAAATTACAATGACATGTATTGTGTAATTGAGAATATGCAATTACACATTACCTGTAATTTAATTATAATTCACATGTAATTGAATGTCCCCTTGTCTTATGTATAGATAATTAATAATTAATTTCCGTGGGGTGCGACCATCCCATGTTTTATACCACTAAGCTTTAATTGAAAACGCACATTATTCTCAGAGTAAACCATTTCAAAACGCTACCTACCTTTAGTAAACCAAAATAATTATTCACTTTTTAGTTAAGGCAACCCCTCTTTGTTCCAATCCAGCCAGTTTTTTCGTCTCGCCCATTATTAAGCGTGTTACTCCTTAAGTACACTATAAAAATTATTTACTTTTTGTGGAAGGTACCACGCCCATTATTCCCATCTATTTAACGTTCGATTGAGGAGGTTACTCGTAAAACACTCTACTTATTATACATATTTCCTTAAGAAGCATAACAACATAAATTTCCTTTTCCCCCTTTTCTTCCCACCGAGTCTAAGTGTTGAAAGTAAACATGCATTTGCGTAGAAAGGCTATTCTGGTGAGTGCACAACAATAATTTTTAAAAATTGTACTATATATTTAGTTTCAAAATATTATTTTTCAATAAAAATGATTTTGTCCCCCCTAGAAAATATGTCCTTCTACGCTAATCTAGACATAGCCATTGTCCCTTCAAATTAAGGATCTATTCATCTCTAAAATTTAATAAAATCGGTTTAGTAATCCAAAATGCAGAAATTGTTCCCCTTTGATCCTAGTTTTTAAAACTTACTTAACCTATAAGATATTCTAGATAACGATCTATCTATTTACCATATTTCTTTGAAATAGGTTAAGCCGTATAAAATTCCCCTTTTCCCTTCATTAGCCTTTGTTTAAAAAACTTCGTGTAGATAAGGATCTGTCTATGTTTCAAATTTCATAAAAAATCAGTTCAGCCTTTGAGCCGGGATTGGCGAACAGCCGAACAAATAAACTTTCAGAGAACTGTATTACATTAGATAACTATTTAGCGACTGACCCCACTGTGCCCTGTTTGGTTTGTGCTTGTAACAGATTTTGCATTTAAATGTATTTCGCAAATTCATATTTAGTTATCCCGGTTAACCACACATAGTCGTACACATCTTCTAAAGTGTATTTCATTTAATTTTTTTAAGGGGATTTGGACGCTTATGGAGAATTGCGAGATAACAATACTTTAAAATAAAGAGGCAGATTAACAAAAGAATGAAACATTTTTGGCAGCCACTTCAAAAGATACATTAGCTTAACAGAAGTTTCGTAGTTTAGTTTTATTTTTATTATTTTTTTCCTGCATGACATACATTTTACTTTGCATCTTTTTTCATTCTTTAACTTAAGTAAGAGAAATAAAAATATTCTGATTTAGTTTTTTGTAACAGGTTGTAATCAGAAATTCGATGGAAATCGAGTTTAACACAAAACCACTTGGAAATCATTAAAGTGTAGCATTTTTATTGAAATTAAAATTATATCGATCTATAAAAAAATCACTTCATTTGCAAAGAGTTTACGGAAAATATTACATTAATCGATCCACTTTTAGTGATCACATAATTATGCGAAGTAAAAGGTAATGATTACGGCTAAATTAGGTACTTTGACTTATCCTCATTCAGGATGTGTTAAACTAATAGTCTATGGCGATTAAGTGCAGGTCGTAATTGAAGTGTCTTCCGATCAGAAAAGTTACTTACGTTTTATAATTTGTTATAATTTTTATAATTTTATAAAGAGAATTTTTTAAATTGCACCCACCTGCACTTTCTTTATGACTCTTACTGAAAGAACTAGTAGTGTTTGCAGACTTTGACTATAAATTTTTCTACATTGCAGTTACTGGAATGGCTGTACAGTTAACAACGTAATCTTCGTAATGTGCTGTCGAATTTTCTGATCAATTAATCACAAATGGGTAAGAGTATCGTTTACAATAGCGCTTTAAAATCGGGAACAAGCTTCCTAATGTCATTACAACACATTCCATTGTTGTAGTGATAACGCAGTAAAACACACACATACCCAACATATTGCAGATGCTTCGGTGTGTCAAAGCCTACTGTAACTAACTGTGAGCATATTTACCCACAGCTGTATAAGATCCAGTAGCCCCATAATTAGAATTGTATTCCAAATTCAATAGGATATAAACAGATATTTCTCTTCGCTAAATTAGTTTTCATGACATTCTTTTACAATTTTTAGCGTGATATTTCTCTTCTGGATAGAGTCGTCACAACTTAATCACAAACCTTAAGTGAGAACTCGATTGAATTAAGGCTAGGGCTGCCATACGTCCTGGTTTTCCAGGATTGTCCTGGTTTTAGACCAATTGTCCTGGTGTCCTGGTCCACCCTTAAATTGTACTGGTTTTTTGATACAGGTCAATGCAGACAAAAATTTTATTATTGCTGATTTTTGTTATGAACAGAGTTTAAGCTTTCTGTTATAACGCTGTTTACGTGAAGCAACTAATAGATTTCAATAAAGTTAAACGAGAGACAACTCTGATTCAAATATTGTTTCAACTAGTTGCTGTAAAAATATCCACCGTGTAAACAACTTTTATAAGTAATCGAAAACCGATTACAAATTGTTTTCTCTAACCCTGGAGTTAATGTCGACGTCGTTGACGGCGTCAAATGTCAAAAAAAAGTTGAATCGTATGAAATTGTATGAGATCAGTTAATCTCAACGCGTTGCAACGCCGTAAAAGTACAATCTGTTTCAACTTTTTCGGCGTTGAAACGCCGTCAACGACGTCAACATTAACTCCAGGGTAACATGTTAAACATCTGTTTTCATTTGTGCATTGCTGGTTTCGCGTTAAGCTGGAGTTTCAATATCTGGTGAGTTTTCATATTTATTTTTATTTTATTTGTTTAAAACATTAATTTTTATTTTAAAGGAAATGCCTAAAAGACAGTGCAAGTTCCTGGACAGGTACACGACTGAGTGGAGTTTTATAAAAAGAGGCAAATATGATTATGAAGCGCATTGTATGGTATGTGGAAGTGATATTTGCATTGGCAATGGCGGTAAGGCAAGCATTCAAGACCATATCAAGAGCGCTAAACATTCATCCAAGTTATCTATTGCATCACAGTCAAAAGAAATTTCTTCTTTTATGATTAAAAAAAATACAAAACTTGAGCGTTTGTTACATGTTGCAGAACTAACGAGCGCCTTCAGGATAATAAAACATCATCAGTCATTCAACTCTATGGATTGTTCAACAAAATTGGATTCCTTATTATATCCCGATTCAGAAATTGCTTTAAAACAATCTAACGCCAGAACCAAAGCTACTGCTCTTGTAAGGAATGTTTTGGCACCACACCCAGTTGCAGAATTTATCTCAGTGCTTAGATATGTTCCATTCTATGGAATATCTACTGATTCCAGTAACCACAAAGCTGAGAAAATCTTCCCTCTTCTTATCCATTATTTCACCGAAACGCATGGCTTAAACATTAGACTACTAAAAATAATTGCAGGATTTTGCGTCGATTCCTTAAAAAGTGCTGGCATTCCACTGGAAAATGTAACTGCATTTGGAGCTGATAATACAAATACTAATTTTGGGGGTAGACAAAGAGATGGCGTAAATAACATTTTTTACAAGTTGAAGGGCGTATTGGGTAGAGACATAGAGGGAATTGGTTGCTCGGCTCATATTCTTCATAATACGCTTTCAAGTACTGCAGATGTGCTCTCAATTGATGTTGAATCAGTTGTCCTGAAGATTTTTAAGTATTTTTGTATATACACGGTAAGAACTGAGGGACTTAAAGAGTTCTGTGAAAATGCAAAAATTACGTTTAACACAATCCTTTTACATACAAGGATTCGGTGGTTGTCATTACTGCCTGCAATAGAGCGTATATTGAAACTTTGGAAACCTCTTAAGGAATTTTTTGAAGTTGAAAAAGGAGCACCTAAATTAATAACCGACTTTTTTTCAAATCCGTTAGCAGAAATATACTTTACGTTTGTACACAGTCAAGCATTCGGTATTGAAAAACAAATTAAAAAAAAACTGAAAAAAGAAATATTACGGTAATGGAAGTTCAATTAATTGTAAATGATACTCTACGTGATTTAAAAGAGAGATTCAAAAACAATTTTATAGGAATGCAAACACAAATAGCTTTGAATGTCTTAAACAAGTGCTTTGGATGAAAGCCAAATACCAGCTTTTGAAAAGGATACTAAAAACTTTTTACAACAGCAATTGCTTACTTAGAAGACTGGCTATCCCCATTAACAAGATATGAAATTTTTAATTGGATGACACTGCATAATAATCCTGAATGGACGGACGTCAAAAAACAATTACTTTTTTGCATGAAAAAAATGTATTCATGTCTGATGAATGTTTCGAAGAAGTTTTATATCTTAAATCTTTTTATATAAAAATCAAGAAGCTTTAAAAACAAAAGACACATTAGAAAAGTGGTTATATTTTTTCGAAAAAACTTCTGAACAAGAAAGAAAGAAAAATTTATTAATGATTGTACAATATTTATACGCAATGCCGAGTCACAATGCTCACGTAGAGCGTGTCTTTTCTTTAATATCTGCACAATGGACTAAAGAAAGAAACTCTTTAAAGACTGAAACACTGGAAAGCATTATTCAGTGTAAATTTAATTTTAATATGACATGCTGTGAATTTTATAATTATATAAAAGATGAGGACGCAGTTCTACAGAAAGTGCAATATTCACAAAAGTATTGAGATACATATTTATAATATTTTAAGGATCTTTTTAAATTAATTTTTATTTCTGTTTATAGTTTTGTTATGTATGAATTACATGTTAAGTTTTGTACCTATTGTTGAATCTAAAATATATGTTTGATACATGTATCAAAATAATGTTCGTTTGCGATTTGTATTATAAGGGTCCTGGTCGATGGGTGCCGACTTATAGCAGCCCTACTTAAGGCCCAACTATAATATACATAAGCTGGCTTAAGCTAATGTCAAAAAATGAACAAAAATTCTGTCAAATGCTTAAGTATTATTGAAAACTTTTAAGTGGCTACAATGGACTTATGTACATGAATCTAAAAACTATTGTGACACAGTGGCACATTTGTATTATTCGTACTTTTGCGAAATAATATTTTTTTTTCGAATTTCATTGATTCAAAATGTGCATTAAAGTCTATATTTTCAAAATATAAGTCATTTTTCCTGGGAGTATTATAGTTTCCATGGGAAAAATCAGCACCGTTTTTTTGTGCCCACTAGGGATGAAGCCACTTTTCTCGGGAACGGCTCTGCGGATTTTTTGCACGATTGATTCAAAATGTTCATTAAAGTCTATATTTTCAAAATATATAGTCATTTTTCCTGGGAGTATTATAGTTTCCATGGGAAAAATCAGGAACGATTTTTTGTGACCATTTGGGATGATTCCACTTTTCTCGAGAATGGCTCTGCGGATATTTAGCACGATCGGCTATAAATGTTCTTTAAAGTCTATATTTTCAAAATATATAGTGATTATTCATGGAAGTATCATAGATTTCAATTGAAAATCAATAACCATTTTCCCTTTTTTATACTTACATATACATATACCTAAAATCTATGCTATTACAGGTATTTATTTTTCCCCGTTTTTTTCCCTGTTTTTAATTCCCAAAATAGACGCTATTTCGTCGACGCTGTTAGTAAAAATCTACGCTACTAGTAAAATTCCCCATTACAGCGTATTTATTCTTCCTCGTTTTTTCCCAGTTTTTAAATTCCCAAAATCGAAGCTATTTCGTCGACGTTATCTTGGCTCACGTATATATGTACCTATGTAAAACACAAAGCAAAAACAGCTGTTTCCGTACGGAATGTGCGATCGGTTTCGGACTTTGCGTAAGCAAATGACCTTTAACGAAACTTAAAGAAAAGTGTTGTTAAGTACATTATAGTTTGCCGCATATCATTTATATGTATTTGCATATGGCTTAAGCTAGCTTATGCATATTATAGTTGGGCCTTTACCCCTTCAGTTGGTAAAATTTTTTACACCATTTTACAGCTTCAGCAAATGAGAATTTTAAATGATAAATATGTGGTATGTATGCTGAGATATTATAGTAAATGTTAGAATACACTGCGTCTAAAGCAGCAGTCGAATTCGCTGATTTCGAACTTATTAAACAACATGTTTTTGTATTATTACATTTTTTATATTTGTATTGTTTGCTTTTCCTTTCCCTTTATTTTATTTTAATGGCAGTAGACTAATAAACTATTTGTCCTGTATTTCGGCGTATAAAATGGATTTCTGGGTACATTTGTTAATAATTGATCTACATTAATCTTACAGGGATTCGCAACTTGAAAAATAAATGTTTAATATTGTGCGATCGATTCTTTTTAATTTCAAGCAAATTAGTTTAGTTTTTTTTGGCTTTCACATAAATATTTTAATCAGGATTTTAATACTAAGAATTGAAATACTATTGAATCAGATGGTTGTCGTAACGCAAACTTAAGTAGTTTACAATTACTTATTTTGAATTCAAATAAAAACATGTAAAATCAAAATGAGTTGAAATTAATTTCTTAAAAAAGCTTTAATGCTTTTCATTACACGCGATTAAATGGTAAAACTTATGAACTCATTGTTTGACCGCATTATAATATTTATCCTGCAATTACATGTAATACGATTGTGCAGCACTTGAGCGTAAAGAGCAGCCTTAAAATAATTGCCAGGAATTAACAAATAATAAAGTGTGTGGCAACAATAAAGTGTGTGGCAACAATAAAGTGTTCAATAAAACTTTGAACCAAAAATAAATAAAAATTGAACAATTGTTATTTTACTAATACAAAAATAAAAATATAAACACAATACGAATGCATGTCATATTTATTTACGAGTTATCATTTTATCAATAATTTTAATTAAAATAAAAATTTCGAATATCAATTCAATAGGGAAATATAAATTTGGAATGCATTTAATGTTCGAAGTATGTATCTGTTAATTTTTTGTAATTCGAAAAAGATGGTAGGTAGATAGTACTATTTCATTCCATTTGTTACATCTATATCTATACATCTATACATATAATAAAATAGTAACTCACTTCCATCTGTCTGTCGGTCTGGTTTTCATTGACGTTCGCATCACGTAAAAACTACTGGATGGATTATAACAAAATTTTGTGAGGAGGTACCTAAGTATCCTGGTCCCAATACAGGATACTTTTTTCTTAGAAAGTGGAGAAAAAGTAGTGAAAGTACACAGTTGAACTAACCGGATAAGAATACTTTCATAATACACTAAAGATGTAAATACACATTACCTCTATTATTTAGTAAAATAAACATGATTTCTTGTTCTTAAAAAAATTCTCTTTTTTCACTAATTTTAATAGGTTTTAGAGATAAGAAACCAATCACCTATTTTTGTATAAGATCAATGTCTTTTTTTACACGGTTTTTTACACGGATTTTTCTGGAACCAATCTACCGTGTAAAAACAGAATTAGATTCTGATAGAATTAAATTCTAGCATCTGTTTTTTATATGGACACCCTTTCATTTTTATATTTACTATTTTAACATACATAGCTTTACAAATTCAGTGTAATCTTCAATTGTCTGTAAATGACGGTTGAAAAGATAAGGCGCATATACGGAAAAGTAACCTCTTATATGGAGCGTCCTTTAGTTTTTAATTACATATATGTCTTTGTTACTTTTTATTGTAGAGTGCACAGAAGTATAGGGTCTTTAAAAATTTAAGTGGTAGTGGTATTTTCAAGTGCCTGATTAAAAATATAACGCTCTTTAAATTTTAATTATATTTATATAATGGGTGGTTAAATTTTAAGGGCCGATGTTGAATATGAACCAACCCTAAACGTCAAGTTTTGTTCTGCATTTAATTTGATATTTCTTACATTCAGACTAGCTCAATTTAAACCATGGAAAGATACATAATCGAGCAACGCTGGATTGTGTATCTTTTGAGCAAGAAATTCAATGGCCGTGTTATCTCACGTGGTGGCGAAGTCAATTGGCCACCAAGATCATGTGATTTGACACCGTTGGACTTCTTTCTTTGGGGTTATTTTAAAGAAAAGGTTTACGTCGATAAGCCAACAACAATTCAACAGCTAAAGGATGAGATAATTAATGGCATAGAACCTCAATTATGCCTCAGCGTCATCGAAAATTTGGAGCATCCCAGCGGACCTTTGACCGATATTTTATTTATTATTCAACCATAGCAATATTATCAGCATAAAAAGAAATGACAATAATTTCCTAAATAATTTATGTGATATTCAACATCGGCCGTTAAAATTTAACCACCCTTTACTTGTTGTTATAGCGAACATAGCGATATATACTCTGTGTAAATATTCAGTGTATGCCTAGAACAGTTAAAATTTAAAGCCGTTCAATTAGGTAATCCTTGGGTACGTCCTTTAATTTTAGTTTTTTATTACTTTTGTTA
Source organism: Phasia obesa (assembly GCA_949628195.1). Classification (NCBI taxonomy): domain Eukaryota; kingdom Metazoa; phylum Arthropoda; class Insecta; order Diptera; family Tachinidae; genus Phasia; species Phasia obesa. The sequence goes on from OX451219.1 coordinate 39,415,903, forward strand.
TTGAGAACTTTAGTGATACGCACTTGTGAAAACGCTAAAATCACGTAAGCTGTATAACAACACCCTTTAATTTTTAAATAAGTATGAAATGACGGTGTCGTAAAGGCAAAAACATAAAAAAACTACAGACGAATTCCTTTTTTGAAGTCGGCTGAAAAATGTACCAAAAGTACCTTCAGAATCGAATTTTTAAAATATTTAGAAATTTGTAATTATCAAGTTTTTTAAGCACTGAAAATTTAAAACATAATTAATAAATTAATTGAAAATTCGAAATGAAATTCGAAATTCAAACATGATTATTTTTTTCATTTTCTCATAGAAGTTGTATAAAAAAAGTTGTATATACATACTTATATAGTTGAAAAAAAACTTGATGGTTGTTTTAATTTTCGAAACACTACGTTCAGTGTAAAAGGCAGATTATGACGAATTGTTGTTGCGAAACATAATGTTTCTATAGCAGAAAAATATGGTAGCAGGCAAGTTAAGGAAAATGGAGAGAGATGCAAGAATCACCGAATTGAATCATAAATTTTAGTGTTCCAATGAATGTCTAAGTAGACTTAAATTCGTTTTTTCTCAATAACGACTCAATAAGCTTGAAAGAACCTTCGTTATTCACCACTAGTACTATAATTTGTTCATATTATAGTTATGTGTAATTCTGCATGACCGAATGTTATTCTTCTATCATATCTTTATTTATTATTTTTTTTTTTACACAAATTTAATAAAATCCAAACATTGGTTTAATAGTATGTGTGTAATTTTTTTACATAATAATATGACTTTTTTGTTGTAATAATAAAAGCACTTGATATGACATGAAATCTCCAATCAATTTGTCATAAAAATATTATGTAGAACAGACTTCCACATTTAGCATACTGACATATATAGGGTGTTCCTTAATAATCTAAACATAAAATAATTTAGTATTTTTTTTATTAATGTAGGAGTAATATCGAAGTAGACCACTTTCATAATGGGTCCCTTTTCGATCCTCTTACGACCACTAATATTACACAGTGCAACAAATAAAAACTTTTTGAAAAATACTCGAACTTGACAATATAGATTTGATTCTACTATCAAAGGGTCTCAAAACACTGCACTCGGAAACAAATAAATTGCCTTTTTATTATAAAATATTATGGGTAATTAGCATAATATTAAATAATTCATATTTAAATTCCCAAAAATTTTATAAATAAAAAACAATTAATTATTTCCGCATAACTTACAGGGACTTCTACATTTTTACTAACAATATATGGAAAATTGTAGCCACTAAAAAACTTAACAACTTTTCTAAACAAACAAATACAATCTGAACATGGAATAAATTATTTTTTTTTACATAATATTGTGGTGGTTAAATTTTAAGGGCCGATTTTGAATGCAAACCACGCCTAAACGTCAAGTTTTTTCTGCATTTAATTTTACATTTCGCAATTTCAGACTAACTCAATTTGAACCATGGAAAGATACATAATCAAGCAATGGTCAGAATGGTGGCAGGAAATGGCAACGTTGGATGATCAATTTTCGAAGAAAATTATCTTCAGTGATGAGGCACATTTTCACCTCAGTGGATTCGTCAATAAGCAGAAATGCCGCATTTAGGCAAATGATAATCCAACAGTGATTGTCGACAAACTAGTACACCCACAAATAGTGACTGTTTGGGGCGGTTTATGGTCGGTCAGGAAGTTACTGTGAACGTTGTTCGCTATCGTGAGATGATAACGAACTTTTTATGGCCCGAATTAGAAGATATGGATGATATGTGGTTTCAACAGAACGGTGCCACACAGCTAACGAAACAATAGCTCTATTGCGCGACAAATTCAATGGCCGTGTTATCTCACGTGGTGGCGATGTCAATTGACCGCCAAGATCATGTGATTTGACACCGTTGGACTTCTTTCTTTTGGATTATTTGAAAGAAAAGGTGTACGTCGATAAGCCAGCAACAATTCAAGAACTTAAGAATGAGATAATTCGGCACATTAACGGAACCTCAATTATGCCTCAGCGTCATCGAAAATTTGGAGCATCGGATCGAGGTGCGCCGCTGAGGTCGCAGCGGCAATTTGGCCAATATTTTGTTCCATACATAATTCAACCATACCAATAATATCAAAATAAAAAGAAATGACAATAACTTCCTAAATAATAATTCCTAATAATTTGTGTTTTATTCAAAATCAACATCGGCTTTTACAAATTTAACCACCCTATCTATATACACATAAAATATATTAAACGAATTCTCGGCTACATTATTGCCGAACAAAGGGTTATGCTAGCCATGTCTGGACATTCACACACAATGTGCGCTGCCGTCTCAGTCTCTTCCAGGCACAGTATATAAGTAACATATTCTTCGAATAAAATTAAAAGCAAAACATGTACTTAATCATTTTTTTGAGAAACTTTAGTCAAATCGATAACTTGTGTCAGTTTCACTCAGAAAAGTTTACTTTAGTTTACTCTAGCCTATAACCTTATATAGCATACTTCCATGACCTCTTTTGATATACCAACTAAAAGGGATACCCTTTAATTTCTGCACTTATATAACCGTCTTAGTAGCCCTATTGAAATAATTCTCTTACGAAATAAACATATGAAATCTTACGCACATACTGATAACTTTGTAAAGAAATAATAAATATATTATCTGACAAATAAAGAGCAAAAAATGTTCATCGTTATGAATGTGAGTTTCCACATGATACGACAATGGTAAAAAAAATTACATAATAAAACAGATCTCAAGGTAAAAAAAGAATTTCTATGAAATTTACATGCTTTGATTGGTCGGATGTTTATGTTCATGTTAGCAGTATGTGAGAGGTTGTATGTGTGGTACAACGTTTACCTAAAAAACAGACATAAATGTCAAAAGACCATTATATAGAATGCAATTGTGATTTTAGAAATTTTGACAGGTACTTTATGCCAACTGTCAAAGCGATGTTTTAACATACGCACAAACTCAAACATTGCAACAAACTCGACAATTCAGATATACTCATACTCATACACGTCTATCATAAAAATTGTTTGACTAGGAATTCTTACTTTATTCATACAAGTCAGTTTGTCTTAAGGTTTGAAGACATTTTTAAGGATGAATATAAATTGGTGTGGGTACTCCTATGATGTTAAATGGAGGAATTTTTCTTATTTATTCGTAAAATTAGTTACTTAAGCTTTAGGGTAACCATTTATCTGGAAAATAATTTTAAAATTATCATTTAATTTCAATAATGTGAAAATAACACGAAATATTTTAGGATTTTTTTATTTTAAAGCGGTTTTCAATACTTATAAGGCGATTTTAAAATTCAACAAGATTATTTGCGAAATATCTCGTGCTGTTACTAGCTTATCACTCTCGACTGTAGTGATTTCAGAATGGCGACTGATTCATATCGATATTCTTCCCATTGGCGTAGGAGGACATTTTTCTAGCGGGTGAAAAGCCACTTTTTGAAAAACAGTATTATGAAAATAAAAGTCAAGTATAATTTTCAAGAACTCTGGGGGTTGCGGTGCAACAGTAAGTCTGGACGGGCATTGCACCCTCCTCCACAGCATCTACATTTGAATAGTTGGTAATCTTTAAAAAAAAATCATAAAATGTTTATTTCAGAGTTGCTAAATCTGCATTTTGTATTATAGTGAGAAACCTATAACGCCATTTTAAAACGATTTTTCTAATTGGAAAGACTTCTGACAGATTTTTTCACATATTTCGCCAAAATCGTTTTGAAAAATCGCCAAAATTGTTTTTTTAAATGTGCCTACAATACGAGTATGTACAACATTTTTTCATATTAAAATTATTTTTTTTCAATCGCAAAATTTTAAATTTATTCGAAATAGCGGAATTAAAATAGAAAAAAGTAGACAAAATATATAAATATTTTTTTTTTATTTAAAATGATTAGTGATCGCGATAAAGGTTAAATTTTTACATAAAACAATTAAAAATAGTGGTTATTATAATAAATGGAGACCTGAACAGACCCAGCCTCAAGATATTTGTCACTGTGTTCTTAATTAGAATATATTTTAAGGGAATTAAATTTATTCAACATTACTAGAGATCAACGGAGGTGCGATAATTAGCAACATATAAATGCATCACCTAAATTGTAAAAAATATTCTTTAAACTTGAGAAAATAAAGCGAACTTTAGCAGTACATCAAAAACTCCTTTTTATGTGAAAAGTATAAAAATTCATTAGAATTACCAGCACATCAAGTACGAAACTAATGTAACTGTACACATTAGATAGAATATAATCATTTTATAATCTTTATAAAACAAAGATTAATATTTTCTATTGTGGTTGATAAGCACCCAATGGTATGTTAGGATTTTGGATGATAACCAAGTGTAAATCAATCAAAAATCGCCAACAATATCGCCATGTCGCCAAATCTATTTGCTCACAAAATTTGCAACGTCTGTGAAAGTTGGTAATATTAATGGTTAAAAACTTTGCTTGATTTTATATTATTGTAGACATGCTACATCTTAATATAAACGGCGTTGCCAGTTCAATATATGTTTCAATTGACTGTGACTTTGATGATCGTTTTAACATTCGATAGTAGCACACATGGCAGTCTGAATAATCTTTAGTTTTATTTGCAACTAGCTGTGCCCGCCAACTTCGTGGGCGTCCTCACAATATTTTACTCGATTTTGCTTTGGAAGTATTCCACGCCAATTGTAAGAATCTTACATTTATAGTGCTTCAGTGATGGTTTACGTATTTCTATTTCTATTATAAATTTATAAAAAATTAAAAAATTCTTAAAATTATTGTAATGCACCTCTTAAAATATTTTAATAACAATGTAATTCCACAAAGTAAAAATACAAATTGTATTCATCTGGCCCCATCTGTTGCGTAATAGTAAAATAAAAATAAATGAATATATAAAAAAGTGTGTTGAAAATGTAACCGTGTTGAAAATATCCCAGTTTTAAACCAACATTTTCAGTACATTTAAACCGGAAATTGCGTTCTTCACTGCTTTTTCTCTTGGAAATAAGTTATTTTTGTGGAAAAAAAGTATCCTATATTGGGATGAGCATACTGAGGTACCTCTTCACAAAATTTTGTTAAAATCCTTCCAGTAGTTTTTACGTGATGCGAACACAAACAATGAAGGACAGACGGAAATGAGTTACCATTTTATTATATGTACAGATAATTACTAAACGGCGCGAATGCATCATCTAGTTATATATCGTGAATTTTTGCTTTAATAGCGCTAGAATTGATTTCTATAAACCACCGCTATAAACTGGTGTTTTAACGTACATATATGTAGTATGAGATAAAAAGGAAAGTTCTGTCGTTTATTTTTTGACAAAACCCAATATACCTTGTTTGGATTTGAAACCAATTCTTTTAATGTAACCGAACCAGTAGTCTGAGGAATTCGAAGCTTGAAGCCTAATTCTGTGAAAGTTAAAGTGCGATTTTTCCTGATCATACTTTGAAGCACATATTCATTTATATCTAATGACATTACTGATCTGAGATTATCTTGGGCTCTTAAAGAAAGTTTAAAGAAACTTTCTTTGAATAAATCTAACTTTTTAAGACAGTTTTATTCTAAGCAGAATACTTTCTAAGGATCGACAACTAATAAAAGTGCTCGGCAGAACTTGTCTTTGTAAGTCGTTTTTATTATAATTGTGTGAAGACCAACTACGTTGTAATGTTTTTCTAGCGATAACAATTTACATCTTTGGCAGCTCTATCCCTAAGGTACTTCAGCACTATTTATTCGTATCTACAGAAATACAAATATACATATATTTTCCCACACAAACAACATCCATATTCCAATATCATTACTGCAACATACAGAAATGCAAGGAATATTCATACATTTCACAAACTTAATTGTTTTAGTCACACTTTATGCTTATGTGTAGGTAAGTAATTCTATCTTATTAAACGTATACTTGTTGGTGTCCTTAGGTCTGTATGCGTGTGTAAGCGTGGGTGCAATTGCATATTCATGTAAGTGACATAATTGAAATTGGCATAAAGTGGAAACTTATGTTCTTAAAATTTTAATGATTTTCTTATTTCAAACAACCAACACAAACGCACACACACACACACACACAATTTAATCTGAAATAGTTTTACGCAATTTTCAGGGTTTGGGAAATGGGAAGGAAGACTACAATTCCTGGAAATATTTTGTAAATATCCCTGGGAAAATCGAAATATTTTATCTGATTCACAAAATATTATTTTCCGGGGCTATTAAAATTATTTTTTAAACCTCTTTATTTAAATGATTATATGTTAAATATGGTTATAAGATTATTTAAGCCACCGATTAGTCACTACTATAGGTAGTAAGGAGAACTAATATCAGTCCTGGCAAGATAAGGAAGACTGCAGAGTCTCTTAGGCAAATGGGCCCAGGCTGTACACGGCAAAAACTAAACTACTTCTGAGTTTGGACTGGAAAGTGCTAAGCCTTATGGTAGGTGTGATCACTGGCCATTGCACCCTTAGAGCACATCCTAAAAAATATGATACATTGGACAGTTGTAGGATTTTGCGTCGCTGCTCGGTATTACAAGGCCGCAGACTTAAATGGCAACCGGCAAGATTTCACCATTGGCTTGGTAATTTCGCCCAGTGCAAACTGAAGGATGTCGTCGGCTTCATCAGCGAAATTGGGTTGCTGAGTGAGCGCAATAATATGTATGTATATGTAAAACAAAAGTTCTTGATCCTTTTATACTCTTTTAAACCGTTTTTAATTAAATTCGAAACATAAATACATATTAATCTAGAAAGTTATAGGCTGTATTTTGGGAACCAGAGGGGACAAAATTGTAAGAAATGGGCAGAGTGTGAAAAAAATATTTTGTTTCAAATCAAACTGGGTTTCTTTCAGTTCTTTCTTTTGAAGTAAAAACTTTTTGGGATTCCAGATTTACAGAAGTCAGTTCAAAATAAATATGTCTCTAATTAAACCCCCTCCAGATTTAATTATACGTTCTCCTAGTTCATTAACAATTAAAAATTTTTTAAAATGTTTTTTTGCTAGAATCCCAGGAATGCTTTTTAATACCTGTTCTCCAGTGGACCATCGACCACCAAGTCAGCTTAATTTCAAACCCTAGTTAATTTACTCTAACTGCACAATTGAAATTACGTTTGTTTTTGTTGAATTTTAATATTCATATTTGTGTTTGTGTTATAATTGCACAAGTGTTTGTCTACCATTTGGAAATGCAAAGTATGTAAATGCGTAAAATAAATTTAATACGATGCTAAGATTGCAATGCACTTAAGTGTTTAATACCAAACGGGACTTATAAGTGCCAGTTTCACTAGCAGAGAAACTTTGTAATTAAACCAACAATAATAAAATTATTTGTACAACCAAAGCTAACATCGCACAGTGGGCCAAAGAATGGAAATAAACTTGTAGTTTCTAAACGGCTACTCCGGTTTAGGAAATGGCGATAATTATAAAAAGTATAGATATTTTTAGTAATTTAAAACTTTGTCGACATTGAGTTTTTGAAAAACGAGAAGATTTTTTGGGAATTTTTAATGCTATAGTTTTTTTCAATATATTGAAATAACTGTATATTGAAATTTTACAATTGTACGAAAATTTATGCAGTAAGTTGATATGAAAAAATATTAACACTGAGTAATGCTAATTCCACAATAACAAGTACAGTTTTAAACACATCCAAAAATGTCAGGTTTTTAGAGAAAAACACAGGTGTTGGATAATAAAGGACACCTTGAAGCATTCAAAGGTATCTTCTTTGGTTTTTTATTCTCTTTAACCCAAAAAGGTATACAGAATTTGTTCTTTTTGTAATAACTTTTTAATAACTAACAAATCCTATATTTTTCGTCAAAAGTTTTTTTTTACAAAAGATCTGTTTTGTTTTAACTTTATATTCGAATGAAAAAGTCAACCCCTTGAATATGATTAGCGAATTTTTAGAAAAAAATCAAAATATTCAATTTCCAATTTGAACAAATGACAGGCAAACTTCATGTAACCTTCACCATATTTGAACAACTGATGAACTACGTCCAGAAGTTTCTACTGTGATTTAGTTTAAGCCACCAACGACTTAAGGACAAGGCTACATCACACGATAATTTGATTTCAATTTTGGGTATGAAGAAACTACTGACACGATTCATAAATGAAAAAAAAAAAAACTAAACAAATTACACAATATTCAAATCCATGGACTTGATCAGATTAATCTTGGATTTTTTCATTGGCATTGAATTTTCATTGGCATTATTTGAAAAAAAAAAAAAATTTAACTACCATTTAATGCTACTGATTTATTTTTAATTACAATTATTTTTAAAAACGGTAATGAAATCGTAATTAAATTGTTAATTATAACATATGAAAAAATCACACAAATGGCACACAAATTTAATTTTTAGAATTTTTTTATATTTTTGCTGATTTTTGTTTTTTCTTTTATATGAAAAAATTTACATGACAGGACAGCAGAGAATAGAGGTATAATTTTTTTAAAAACATCAAATAACTAAATGAAAAATTTACCGCCTTTTTATTGCAAAAAAGTTAATTACAAATGTGGCCAATAATAATAATACTTTTTTAGCAGCAATGCTAAGCTGTTTTAAGGATTATTGAATCCTTAAAATAATTTAACGAAAAAAAATCATAGATTTGTGTTTAATTAAGCTGTTATTTTTAGCAATTCGATAAGCGATTTGTATTGTTTACTTTCGGAACTGTAATGCTTGCCATGCTATAATATGAATTGCACTACAATTGTTTAGGATTGGCTGAATTATTTTAAAAATGTTTTGATTTGGACTCACTGTGCACTGTTAAAAATTTTGAACAGTATGAGGTATTTTACATTTTGATGTTTAAAGGTAAACCCTAAAGAGTATTATTTATCCCGAACCTTTGATTAGGTATATTATGATCATGTCATGTATAGCGTTCATTTATTATTAGGTCAAGGAGTCTCAATTTGTCAGATTTTAATGTTATAAAAACAATTACACTTAAATATTTTAGGGTATAAATTTTTATTTAAGAATCATAAGAAAATATACAGGAAATCTGTTTTTATTTTGTTTTTTGTTTCCGTTTTACTGGGTTGTAATTAGATTTTACTTATTTATTACTTTTATAAAAAAAAATCCAACAACAATTAGCAATCAAACTAATTAAGAAAAAAGAGCTTTCTATTCATTGTACCAGGGCATATGTATTGTAATACATACAAAAAGTTAAATATGCAAATTTTTATTTGTTTATACGTGAGTTAAAAACAGCTTCATTTTACACATACATACGAAAGATTATGGGCAACAAATCCTGTTAGCTTGTGTGTTTATTTTCATAAATAATTTTATAATATTTTCTGTATATTACTAACTGGGTCAATTATTGTTTAAAGCCCACAAAATATAGAAAAATCAACAATAGCAATACCGTAATAAACGGGTATTATAACAATAAATGCCTCCCTTCAATAAATCATTTATAATTTGGCAACAAAACTACAATAAATAGTTAAAAATCCATCAGAACTCATTAGCATTCAATGCATTGAATTTCCCAATAGACAACAGGAATAAATTGCTAATTCATCAATAGTATTGTTTATTAAAAGACAATGACTGAACGAATCGAATTGATGAAATTATTAAATGAACAAATTAAATATTGATTGATAAAATGTTAAATATAGCAGACATATTGTACAACATGTGTAAAATTGTTAAACATTCTTTGTTATTGAAAACTACGATTTACTTTAAGGGCAGGACACTTTCCGGCCTAATTAGTTCAATAAATGAAATATAACAAAATTTACACAAAAGATAATAAAAAATAATTAATAGAATAGAAATTTTGCACCAATTACAGGTTTTAAATAGTTTTAAGTTAATGTTTAATTTTTTATTAATTAAAAAATACGAGTATTTTACATATTTAAAACAAAACAAAAAACTTCCCAATTAAATAAATGTTTAAAATCTGTAACAGGTAAAAATATTTTTGTTTCTGTGTATACGACATTCTAATACTTTGGAACAGCTCACTGATATTATATAATAACGACATGCATACACTATAAATGTTACTATTTAAAGATATGAGGCCGATGTTCTCAAGTGATATCACTAATTGCATAGACAGTCAGGCGGCTATAAAAGCACTCGGAAATAGGTGTATTAGATCGAAGGTAGTCAGCCGTTGTCGCAGAGAGCTACAAGTTCTCAATAAACAACACGCACTGAAAATGTGCTGGGTACCCGGTCATTACAACATCGTAGGAAACGAAGCTGCAGACGAGTTGGCACGAGCTGGAGCTGGCTTGGACATAAGCTTCATTTGTGAAGACATATACCCTGGTCTCGGTTCTATATATGAGAGGATAAGAGAATAATTTATACGTGAACGTAGAATAATTCGTTGAGACACGCACAGACAAAATCATTGCTGGAGGAAAAAGGTATTGGAGAAAGGGTTAAGCTGTTATGTATGATTAAGTCAGAACTGAGAATGTATGTATAATGTATGTATGAGACTCACGGGGCTACTTAGATGGAGAAATTAAAACAGTGGAGAATATCAGAGGAGTCAATATGGATCAATAATGGTCTTGTGAATATTCACATATATAAGTATGTGATCCTCTATTAACCTAACCATTTATATTACCGATACCGATACTTTATTGGTCCCTTTTCGACCCTGTGCGTTACTGAGTGATTTCTGGTACTCGATTGGTAATTTACGTCTACCTTACTTTTATTCAGCCGCGTGCTGTCTATAGCCTTCACCAGACTGTTGATCTTCTTTCTCTTCACAGAGGGTATCATAATTCATAACATTTGCTTAGGATATGTTTGCATAATTCCTTTCATAATTGCTAACATTTCTCTAAAGCTAAGGTCTGTTCGTGCGTGGTCTTAAGACTACTTAAGCTAGTCAGTTTGTTAAAAATTCTCAGCCTAATCCAGGTCTGAGTATCGTCTGCAAGTATCGTCTTCTTCATCGAGGCCAGACGTAAACAATTGAGGTGTCCATAATCTGCAGCTTAAGGTACTCCGAACGCAACCAGACTACTCCTCAGATTAATTCGTTAAATACTGCAGAGTATTTAAAAAATTTATTTCGATTGTTTAAACATGTAAAAAGTTACTCAAGCGTATGCATGTTTGTATACAAAATTTATATTACGAATGTATTTGTTGACCTGTCATATGTAAATTAAGTCAGTGTCATGCCTGTTGGCTTTACTGACTGAAGAACTCAGAAATTTCATAAACAATGCCACAACTTGTATGCCAAGTTGACTAATAATTTGTTTTAGCCAAATTAATAATAACGTGAGTAAGAAACAACAATAGAATTCGCAGAGAAAAACACTTTTGTGTTATAATCACTTTCGCTCTTAAATTATTCTATTAAGTTTGATAGACATGATTCAGGTATGTCAAAAGTCATATTTATGATTTTCATTAATTTTGTCTGTAATTAAATTAGATTTAATTAAAGACAAAATTAAAGAAAATTAAAGAAAAATGTTTTGTTAAATATTATTTTATATTTACGTTTATGCTGGCATATTAAAATTATATGGTGCAAAAAATACACTTTAAAAACTTTTTTTTAATTTAAATCCTCTGTTTCCACAAGCTTGCTGTGACATTGACATATAATTTTTTGTGCTTTTTTACAAACCTGTTTTGTTTTCAGTCAAAGTTTTCCCAGCTCTGGAACCGTCCATATATAGTTGACCATGCGAGAAGTATTTATTTTTAAATAAAATGTTGCAATTTTTTTTTAATTTTTAATATGAATGCATCTCTTACTGGAAATGAAAAATTATTAAATTTAAAAAGGATTGCCATCACTGGGAGGTGTTGTTCGTTTTCATACATTTTTGTATAACAAAAATCGTTGTTGCTTAGTAGATGATATTTTTTGGCTAGTAGCGGAATAAATAAATTTTTACGACACGAATTTCCCAGTAATTTCACTTTGTATCTCTTAATATAAATCGACGACATCATTGTTTTAGCGTTCAGTACCTAGAGGTACTGTTCGTATGTCCGCCTTTCTCTATCTCATTAACCATAATAAATTTACACTTTAAATGTTAATAGAATTGGCCTTAAAAGAACAGCTATAATATTAAATAAAGTCAAGTAAAACATTTATTTAACACTCACGCTTTAATGACATACAGCTCACATTCAGCTCAACATTTGGATTTGTTATACTGGAAGTACGTTTTTTGGTATATTGCGCTTTGTTTAATTGATTCTAGTTTTGGAGATATACGGTTATATTCAAAACAAGGGATGCTGTGTGATATATATCACTTTACCCTATTTGGTAATTTAAAAACACTATAATCAGTGTAAAATATACCTTCGAATTGCACACATATTGTTTTAAACTAATGTATTAGTTTCAGAGATATCGCGAACATTATGTCAAAAAATATAATTTCAAGTGAAATTTTAACACTTTGTACCTTTAAAGTTCATAAATGATAGAAAAATAAATATATTTCCAATGTTGTCAGCATATATAATCTAAACAAAACAAGCTACAATCTCGTTAAAATCGATGCTAAATTTTTTACTTTCTTTTTAAGCTTCAGGCTTTTATAACACAATATTGCTATCATTTCACAAATATACTATTGTTGCAAGTTTCACGTTTTTCAAAACTTTCTCTAACTCACTTCCATTATAGGTCCTTTTTCGACGAGGTGTATATGCATTAATAAAACTCAAAATTATAGCAACCAAATCGAAAACAGATTTTCAAATAACGGTAAATTTAACTAAGCGATAGTGAGTTGAAAATTGTTTGCACGAAAATATAATTATTTGATTACAAAAAAGGCAATATGCAATATATTGCAACTAATTTAAGTGCAACATAGATTTTTGCACAAAATTTGAAGCAGCATTTTTGCGAGTTTAGTGATAATGATTAATTGCAATCTTTTATTAATTGCAAGCACACATTTCGCACTAATTGAGTGAGTAAAGACTTTTTACACTAAATCTTCGTTTAGTGATAGTGCAAATATTTGCACCACCACTAAATTGATTTTAGTGCTAGTGAAGTTTTGCAGTTTATCACTAAGCTGCAAAAAATAGTGCAATATTTTTTTGCAATATTATTAATTGATAGAGAAATGCTGATTTTAATCCAAATTTAGTCCACTACCCCCCGTAAATAGTTTCAAAAATTTTCCGTTTATAACAATAACAGATTTTGCCTAGTTTCTAGTATTATTAAATCCATAAAATTGCGTACTTTGACCAATATATTCCCTTTCGAATGTAAAGATGGTATAGTTGTTACGATTCCCAAAAAGGGAGACCTTACGATTTGCAAGAACTGCCGTTTAACAGTCTCTTAGAAAGGAGCAAGCTGGTTTCAGGCCGGGAAAATCATGCGTTGACCACATAAATACACTCCGTGTAATTATAGATCAGTCGGATAAATACAACACGCATTTGTGTTTACTCACTGTCGAAAGTGATTTTGACACAGTTATTCGTGAATCTATCTAGTCAGAATTATTAGATAAGGGTATGCCGGAAAAAAAATGTAAAACTATTATAGGAACTGTACAAGGACGCGCGTTATAAAATACGTTTTAATGGTAAGGAAAGCAATCCTAACAATACTGCCACCGATGTAAGGCAGGGATTTATACTTTCACTCATATTGTTTCTTTTACTTCTTGGTGGAGTACTGGAGGACACTAACAGAGGCACTCCTCTTAGAATTCGATGGAGCATGACAGAGTTTTTAAATGAAATTGACTATGCTGGTGATATTTGTCTTATGGCACTTCAATTTACAGACATCGAAGGAACATTACCTAAACTGTCCGAGAACGCTAAAAAGTTTGGATTAAATATTAATTTACAAAAGACAAAACTCTGGCGTATAGGAACAAAATACAACACCTATTAAATTAGACGAAACGACAATCGATGACGTGGATTCATTTAATTACCTTGGTTGTAAAATATTAAAATATAGTGGATCTACAATTGATATATCTGACCGCATCATCAAAGCACGCGTAGCCTTTTTCAATTTGCGCAAAGCCTAGCGGTCAAGAAACATTTCAAATAGAACAAAATTGAGATTTTTCAACTGCAGTGTTAAATCCATATTGCTTTATGGTTGTACGACACTGCTCCCTGCGATAAAAACGCTTAACAAAATACAAGCGTTTATTAACAGATGTCTAAGACAAATAATATGGATTTAATGGCCAACTTGGGTATCAAACGAAGATGTGGCAAAAGTAAATTTTGAACCAATAACACTTTTGATTTGCAAGTGAAAGTGGACATGGATTGGTCATATCCTTAGAAGACCATAATCCCATATTGCCAGAGCAGTACTCGAATGGAACCCACAAGGGCAGCGCCGTCAAGGACGCCAAATTTTTTCATCGCAAATAAATAGTGTTACAGAGAATATATTGTGTTTTTTGTGATCATACTATAAACAATTTTTTTCTTTGTGTGAAATGAGTATCTTTTGCTTTTATTGGTATTTTTTGTATATTTTTTCTTTGAAATTTCATTTCATTTTTAAAACATTTGTTAATAACAATAATAATATATTTTGCTCATTATATTATACCAATTAAAAATTGTATATCATCAAATAAGAATTCATATTATATTATTAAAAATTTTAAAGTCGTTATTGACTCAGTATACAGTGATAAAGGAAAAAGAGAAATTATTTTAAAATATTCATTAAAACATACATTTCAATTAATTTTGTTAATTTTGAAATGCCATCAATATTAAAATACCATCAATTTCATATTATTTGAAATTGCATTTTAAAATATTTTATGAATGTGGATTTCACATCCTCATCACCCAATATCTAACTAATCCTTTGCAAAAATTTCATGTCCATATAACAATTAGAATTAAAAAAGAAATTATGAGAAAATATAATAACTATTTCCGTTTTGAAACCTCAATATAATTAAATGTTTTTTGCATTGAACACAGCATCAGTCAGTCATTAAGTCACACAAGAAACAAATAAATATCTATAGTACAATAATTATTTCATTGTTGTAGTTCTTGCTTACTTCATTTCTGTTGTATCTGTACATTTATGACAGATGGACATTATGTGACAGTTTAAGGAATGAATCCATTCTACTTGTAATTATAACAGAACTTATGCCGGATGACATCTAGTGGTATGAGCAGATGTAAAGATATACAAAAATATTTATACTCAATTAATTTTGATAACAAGAATAACAGAATCAATATGTGTGCTAGCAAGGAGCATTTAAATGTCACCTTATACGAATTTAAATTATATTTCGTGTTTTTGAAGACTCAAAAGCTCCAATTTTTTGCGAGAAAGGATGTATTCTAAATCAACCATTCGGATTCGAACAAACTCACAGATTAGTAACTGTGATTAGGTGCCTTAGCGAGAAGATAATGCTGTTTTGCGCTTTCCATCGTGTATACCTGCATTATCCTGTTGAAAAATTCATTGATTGTTTCATTACGAATGAAACAATTCCATTTCCAAACCTCTCCACAACATAAAACTGCCTCCTAAACAATTTCGTTTAGAGTGATGGCCGTAATGACAATCATTTTTAACACTAGACATTTTTGATTTTAAAACTATATTCGGGTGTATACGAGTACATATACATTTTTAATAAACAGACTTCTAAGTAACTTTTTCCATAAAGTTAGCGACATCTAAAGTTAAATTTGGTTAAAGCAAGATTGGTCCAGTTTACGGTTCCGCCAGCTATTTTTTAAGTAAATTTTAACTAATGACAACACCACAGCCAACTCCGATTACTTATTAAGAAATTAACGAATAAAAGCAGTTGCAACTTTGGAAAACATAAAAAGCGGCATCTGAAAAAATAACTCAAAGATACCCAACCAATGTGAATTTTAAAAAAAATCAACCGAAAAAATTAAATTAAAATGTTAATCGAAAAAGAAATATAGGGAAGATAGCTTGTCGGACACCTAACACAGTACAACACATGATTTGCCAACTCAATTCTGTGAACTGTATGTGAAATTAGACCCAAAAAGAAGAATTTCTTCATCATTCGTTTTGTCTTCTTGCCTGCGATTTGAAGTTAGTATCGATTTGAAGTTAGTACTATCGTATAGGGGAATTTATCACGTTTTAGGCCCTGTTGTTTGACATAGCTCGACAACCACTAGCCCAATTTAGTTGAAATAAATTTTAAAAAATTAAGAATTACAATTCCCTTAATCTGTTCATATATTGTTTTCCTATACAAGTAACACTTTCGAAGTTAAAAATGAATGTATGAAGGGCAAAAATTATTTTTTGCCTAAAAATTTAAATTTTTTTTTTTTTTTTTAAAATACATAAAAAATCCAAAATGGAAAAAAGTTTCAAGTCTAGTTATTTTTTCGCAAAGTCATGTATGCATTTTTAATACGGCTTTTGTCATTCTGAAATTTAAAGTTTGTTTGTTTAAAAAGAAATTTAAAATGAAATAGAAGCTTCATCTAAAATATAATCGAAAGTACCTGTTGATATTGCATATTTAAAAAATCATTTTGACGATAATTCCTCAGTTCATAGTATAAATAGTTTAATTCGTTATTTTCCGGTTGACTTCCATGTATTCCTTTCTTCTTTATAAAATGCATTAAAAGAATTAAACGACATGAAAAACTCTTCATCTGAATACATCGCATTCACTCATTCACTCTGACATCATGTAGCATTGATATATCACGAACTATTACACAGCACAACAAAATAAAAAAAAATTCATGTGCTCTTAAAACCACTATATAATTTTGATGTATCATGACTACCTTTGTACAAAAATGGTAAAATTTTTAAATTCTATGGATAGATTTTTTTTTAAAAAATTTATTTTTAAAATTGCAATTTTTTTGAGACGTTTCTTCAAATAATTAATGATAACTCAAAAACTACTAGTCCGATATTATTAAAATAAATTCAGAAAAATTAAGATTTGCATAGCCTTTAATTCGTCTATATATCGCGTTTCAATCGGATCAATAGTATCGGAGTTATAATAAAAAACTTAAGAAAAAAATATATTTTTTACGTAAAAATGGCAAAAATTTTCGTTTTAAAAAAATCATAAAAAATCGAAAACGGCAAAAAACTTCCAGATTCATTTTTTTATCGCATAGCGACATATAATAGCAACAAAATGAGATATCGACCATAAAAATCGATTGATTTTTTTCGAATTTATTCACAATTTAGTGAATTCGCTCATTTTCACAAAATTTTAGTTTTTTGCTTGATATACGCATTATAGCGGGGTTTCAAATGTGTGAAAAACATAAATTTTCCAATTTCAAGGGGTGCATGTCGGATTAATGTTAGATTTGATGAGAAACTTCCACCCACAAAATTTTAGTCGAATTCGACAACGTTAACACGTAGCGCATAGGCCCCAAATCTGAAAAAAGCGTTTAAATCGAAAATAATTGACAAATTTTCAGTTTTTGCAAAATTAACGCTATTTATTTCCCCTTTTGCAAAAAAGTGGATCCTGGTCCTTAGGGCAAACACAATGAGATTTACAATAAGCTACATGTCTTTAAGTTTTCGAGTTATTACAAGTTTCACTGGCCATTATATGTCCTTGAGAACTTGCCGAAGACAATTTACAAAAACATTTTACTTTTAAAATTTTTTCTTTTTTTCTTTTTTAACAATAAAATATAAAATTTCGCTAAAATTGACTGATATCTTCCTATTACACAACGCAACAAAATAAAAAAATTAGATGCTTTTGAAACCACTATACAATATCCAGGTACTGCCAAAGTGTTTTGGATGAATGAGAAATGTATGGCAAAACAAGTACGCGAAATACTGTTTTGGGCAAAACACGTATTTCTGTGGGACACGTGTTACTGTGGAAATACAGTATTGAATGTAGAAAATTGTTTGGAACAGATCTTTATGGCATTTTTATGATTTTCAGAATTAAAAAAAGTAAGCAATAAAGGAAAAGTTTTTTAATTTTTACGATTTCAGTAGAAATCTGATAAACGATGAAATGCTCCTTTTCTGTTGGCTACCTGTCGCCCTTGCTTCATTTTGACAATTGCGGCGGCAAAGTAATAAACGTTCATAAATTTGCGTGCACGCCGAATTGGGTTTTTCCGCTGGCTACCTGTAAAGATTGATTTTTTGCATAGAATTCCTTAATGTTTTTTACGATTCTTGGGAATAGGTAAAAAATAGGACCACATTAAGGGTTGTTCGAAATTTTAGTATCATTATTTATAAGAGCTCCTTGAGCCATTTCTATTCATTCAACAAGTGTTTGCGGTAACAGAAGCATAATTTTCAATCAGCCATGATCAAGAAAACTAGAACATTTTTATGTAAAAACAATCCGGACTCATTTTGTTATGTGTGCGGCCAATATATTAACGAAAAAAAACGGAAATGCTTCTCAGCTTCATTTCAAAAGTCATATGAAGATTGCTTTAATATAAATCCGAAGAATTTTAACGAACATTGGACGCCGAGTACTATATGTACTTCATGTCGATTCAATTTAACTCTAAGCTCATCTAACAAAAAGTAAGTATAGGTTAATACATTTGGAATATTTTATAAAATTTTTAATTTTCTGTTATAAAAATTTTTCAGACCACACTGGGGAATTTCGAAGCCTATGCTATGGAGAGAAACAACGAATCATGAATCTGATTGCTATTTTTGTTTAACTACAAAAACCGGCTTTGGAAAACATTTGCGATGGTCTTACCCTACGAGGTCTGCTGATGGGTTTCAACTTGCAGTTCTACATTCACAGGAAATTATGGATGCACAAGATCAGGGACCAAGCTGTAGTCAAGTGCTTTCATCTTTACAAGGACACTCAACCTCAAGCATGTGTTCTCAATCAGGAAGTTCAGATCCAGAACTACCTATATCTGAAAATGACGAGTTCATCCCACACAAAAATATCTCACCGAGACCATGGAATCAAGACCAGCTAAATGATGTAATAAGAGAACTTGGATTGTCAAAAGCATCTTCGGAATTACTTGCATCCCGGATGAAGGAATCAAATCTCATAACGGAGGAAACTAAAGTTTCGTATTACCGTACCCGAGAAAAAGGCTTACTTCACTATTTTGCAGAAGAGGACGATTTTGTCTGCTGCACGGATATTCCTGGTTTGATGACTGCCATGGGCTTACATAGATATGATTCAAGCGAATGGCGTTTATTTATTGACTCATCAAAACGCAGCTTGAAGTGTGTCCTTTTGCACAATGGAAATAAATTTCACTCCTTGCCAATCGCACTTTTTTGCAAAAGGGGAAATAAATAGCGTTAATTTTTCAAAAACTGAAAATTTGTCAATTATTTTCGATTTAAACGCTTTTTTTCAGATTTGGGGCCTATGCGCTACGTGTTAACGTTGTCGAATTCGACTAAAATTTTGTGGGTGGAAGTTTCTCATCAAATCTAACATTAATCCGACATGCACCCCTTGAAATTGGAAAATTTATGTTTTTCACACATGTGAAAACCCGCTATAATGCGTATATCAAGCAAAAAACTAAAATTTTGTGAAAATGAGCGAATTCACTAAATTGTGAATAAATTCGAAAAAAATCAATCGATTTTTATGGTCGATATCTCATTTTGTTGCTATTATATGTCGCTATGCGATAAAAAAATGAATCTGGAAGTTTTTTGCCGTTTTCGATTTTTTATGATTTTTTTAAAACGAAAATTTTTGCCATTTTTACGTAAAAAATATATTTTTTTCTTAAGTTTTTTATTATAACTCCGATACTATTGATCCGATTGAAACGCGATATATAGACGAATTAAAGGCTATGCAAATCTTAATTTTTCTGAATTTATTTTAATAATATCGGACTAGTAGTTTTTGAGTTATCATTAATTATTTGAAGAAACGTCTCAAAAAAATTGCAATTTTAAAAAAAAATTTTTTAAAAAAAAATCTATCCATAGAATTTAAAAATTTTACCATTTTTGTACTAAGGTAGCCATGATACATCAAATGTATATAGTAGTTACTCGAGCATATTTTTGCTGTTGCCCTGTGTTATCGCTTAGCTTCGCTTGTAGCGCCCACTCTGACATCGACCTAAGGTATATATTATTCTTGCATATGCTTGTTTACAGTCTTAGAAAAACCTAAAGTTGCAACGGTTTGCATATTTAGAGAAACAAAACAATAAAAATTTAATTTGTTCTTCCATTATTTTATGGCACGGTAATTGAAAGTTGCCCATATTCTATCTTCGTAAGCCAAAAAATTTTTTATCCAAGAAAAAATTATATATTGTCTTGTATTTATTAAAAAGAAAACTAGAGTGAATTTAATTTATTGTTTTTTTTTTTTCTTCTAATATTATGACAGCTGTGATTTCTTCATTCAGGATCAGTATAAGGCATACAAAAAACATTTTTATAATAAATTCCTTTTAAAAACTATACTGTTTTACTTTTCAGGTTGCAAACAGGCATAGGTTTCTGCTTATAATGCCTGTCCAATTTATTAAATTAAATCTTGAGAGATTGATATCTTCGAACTTAATACCATTGGTACTTGTTGCTTTATTTATATTGTAATCAAAATTTAATCTATACATAAATTAAAACACTAACTCATTTCCCGTCTGTCTGTCTGTGTTCGCATCACGTAAAAACTACTGGATGGATTTTAACAAAATTGTATGATACCTTAGTATTCTGATTCCAATATAGGATAGTTTTTGTTTCGCAAAAATAACTTATTTCTAAGAGAAAGTAGAGAAAAAGCAGTGAAAGTACGAAGATTTTTACTTCTTTTATTTTTGAAGGCAGGATATTTTAAACACGGTTGCGCAACAGATGGCGCTGTTTTAAAATAATGACAAAATATGAATAACTTTCTGCCAAATAGCCAATTGAATAAAATTTAAGTATATTTGATTTGTATTTTTACTTTGTGGAATTAATTTGTTATTAATATATTAAAAACATCTTTTACGGAGCATTACAATCATTTTTAGAATTTTAGAATTTTCTATAAATTTTAGAGTTGTTTCCAGGGATGGGTACCTTTATTTAAAGTAAAAACGTAAGAGTCTTAAAATTTGGGGTGGATTACTTTCAAAGCAAAATCGAACAAAATATTGCCAGGCCGCCCACAACGTGTGTGGTCAAAGCTAGTTATTAATAAGTATAAAATTTGTTGCCAGTGACTGAAGAAAACTTATACAAATACGACAAATAATTAATAAAACTGGTATGGCCTACACTCAGCTTTACAATACCCAATGGAAACAGATATTTTTATGGATATATTAAATAAAGAATAAGGTTCAAAGTATGTATATTCGAATCGAAAAATTAATTATTTTTGGTTTGGGGTGTTAAGTAAACTACCCCTTGCCCTTCCCGATTATGCCCAAAACTTACACAGCTCTTCATATCCATAAACCAAACACACATACTGAATTTTATTTTGATATGTCATACGGTATGACCTGTAGAGCGTTTACAAAATTTGGGAACAAGTAAATTACCCCTTGCCCCTTCCCGATTATGCCCAAAATTATATCGCTCTTCATCACCATATACCAAAGGCACATACTAAATTTAATTTTGATATGTCAAACGGTATGACCTGTACAAACTCCACAAAAATAGTGGCATACACAACACAAACATCATCGCGAAAATAGTCAAAATGGATTCAGGAGACATGAAAACGTATAAATCCGTCGAAATTCCGACCTCGATTTTTTTCATGATTACTATACTTTACCTTATACTACGTATGGTAAAGTTAAAAAAAAAATATTATATTTTTATTATCAATAGTATGAAAGATCATTATAACTTATTTATAAATTTCAAGATTTTTATAGAAATTGGAAATCCAAGGTGTTGTGCGGACAAAACAATGCAAAACCAGGAGATACTACTGTAGCGTGCAGGCATAAATGTCAAAAGATAAAGTCACTTTCTTTTAATTTAACATGCATTTGAGAGCAAATGACTGAATAGATAAACGAATTAAAACATGCTGACTACTTTATATGTATGAGTTGATAGATAAATAAAATAATTTGGCCAAACTTGTATGAAGATTTATTAATTGAAAAGAAAGTTTATTTCCTGCACAACAGTTTATTGCTTGTGTGTCTTTCAGTTTTTTTCGTTATTATAGTTATGACCGACATAAATTTATTATATCTTTTGCAGGAAAATAACTATAAAAAAGGTGTGTCATTAAACAAAAAAAATACGAAAATAAAAATAAAAGTAATAAAATGACTGACCGCAGTTTTCTTTTAATATTTTACTCAGTTAGAAATAAACTTAACATTTTGAAGGAGATCGTTAATTTGTGCCAACTAATTTAAAGCGTTTTTTATGCGTTGACGGAACTGTGAAAACGATACGCAAACTTTGTACTTAACACAAAGTCAATAATTATCATTTACCAAATACATTAAGCCACACACAAAACCAATCAATCATTCTCGCAAATTATTGTTACCAAAATAGTATTAAACTCATTTCCTTTATGTACAATTTGTAGTTGTAGTACACATTTCCCCCTTAAGTTTAGTATGTGTGTCATAAACATGGTAACAAATGAATTGACAGGGCGACATAAAGACACACTTCATATTATATTACACATCCATGCTAAACAAAACTTCGAAGAACAACGTGACCAAAACAAACAAACAAACTTCTATACAACGTGTAAACGTCATTATCATCATTATCTTCATTATTATCATCGTAAATACAATATACGTACACGTTCATGGCGTAACATCTGTAACATATAATTAAGTAGGTATGAGTGTTTTTGTTTGCGATTTTGATTGTATAAGTGCTCAGTCAGGTTAGGTGACAAATATGTAATTAACATTATAACTTGAACAATATAATAAAATGTTTGTTAGTCCTATAAATTAACTAGTGATTAGATAACTATGTCGTCCGATAAGACCACCCACCTTTTGTTTGTGTGCCGTCATTGTATACATTTCTACACAAAATCATTTTTGGAGGCATAAACATACAACAAGTAATTGAATTTACCACAAATATACATACATATACACACATACATATGTATGTATGTGTGTCAGAACCCAATAGGAAATAATGAAAATTTATAAATTAATTACTTACGAATATTTTAAATCTTTATCCAAAATCCGATATCTGTCAAGTGGCCGTTAGTTTGGCACAAAAGATACATCATGTAATACAGGAAATGGAATCTAAGTCTTTGCGTATGGTTTATGATGTCAAATTTAAAATTTATAACTTTTTGTATATTACATGTAAGGGAATGATTTTTTTATAAAAGTAATCGTTCTAGTATAAAAATAAACTTGTAAAACAAAAAATAATAACATTTTATAGAATGAAAACTCGGGCGATCAAACTTGTTTTATTACTCGTTATCGAATGCTATCATCTCAAATTACGATACTTATTATTTGATATCAAGTGCCATGATACCAAAATAAAAAATTACGACACATTTTTCTCAATATCTAAAGCGGTGATCAGACCCCAGGGGGGTTACTGCGTATTTTGATTTGAAAAGGAAATAACTCAAAGTTGTATGACTTTAACATTGTGTTTCGAAAAATATGTCTTCCGATTCGAAATACGCAGTAGCCTCCCTGGCTCATTAAAAATCTGAAAACCTGTTCGAATACAATAGTAACGATGATAGAAAGCATCAGTAATACCAACCACAATCTGAAAACTAAAGCTGTATATACCAGAAAAAGTCTGATGAGTGGTTTTACCTTACAGTAGCCAGGCCAGTTACTTGCTTAAGCTAGCGAACTGCATTAGTAACAGGTCATAAAAGCTTCACGTGTCATCTGACCAGAATTAGAATAGACAAAATTATACTTCCAGACTGTACTTCCAAACTGTCTAGCGTTATGCTTAGGATTACGAACAGGAACTTGTAAAAAACGTGGATTTTACAGGAGATTTTAGTCTTATACCAATGTTACTTTTTAAGACTCTGTGATGAGACAGAAGGTCGACAGCCTTAAGGTGCCAGTCTGAAAACAATACAGTAGATAGTGAAAATGTAGTACGAGACAATTAAAGTAATGTAGTCGTTAATAACCAAACACGTACCACATCATTTATGAACGAAGGGCGTCGAAAAGGGACCACCTTCAAGTTGGGGTCTGCTTTAATATCGCCCTTCAAAATAATAACAAAAATTGGCTTTCACATAAAATTAAGAGAAAATTAGTTGACTTATGTTATAAACATTTCCTACTGGGTTTCTTATCTTCTCTATTATACAAACAAATATAATGGGATGTAAGTATTACAATTTTCACACAAAGAGAAATAAATATAAATAAATTAATTGAATTAGAAAATCTTTTAAGGGGAGGGCTCTGTTATGATAGCATTTCTCTAGAGACAGTACTAAGTAATTATGTTGCAAATTATAAGAAAAATATGGATTATATATTAAAGAAGATGAAAAATACATACCATTAATGATTGGACTCCACAATTATTTAAAAAAAAAATTGTTACTTAAACTTCATTACCAAAAAGAATTCTAATTATGTATTAGTTGTTGATGGAATTTATTTTTACTGGAAAACAGTATATTTTCTAAGCGAATAAAACGGAACAAACCCTAAAGGCGAAAGTACACACCACCAGTTATACGCTTCTGTCAATTAAAGTTGAAATAGAGTATTCTTATTGTATAAGGTACATAAAGAAGTTTACAACGTTCTGACTCATGAAGTTGGTTAACTTTCAACTTTTCGCTCGTTATGTGTAATGTGACATCTCGTCAGCTGACTTTTGTTTTGTTTTGTTAAAAAGATTCTTCCCAGATAGAGGAAAAATTAATAGAAGTAAAAAAACGTGGAGTGGCCTACCCTCAACTTAACTATATCTGATGGAATATATAATATGCATAAAGAGTAAAAGTTCAAAGTTTATTCAAATCGAAAAATTAATTATTTTCCGGTTTGGGGTGTCGGTAAACTACCCCTTGCCACTTCTCGATTATGTCCATAGCGCTTTATCTCCATATAACAAAGCCACACACTGAATTTCATTCTGATATAGCAAACGGTATGACCTGTAGAGACTTCATAAAAATAGTGGCATACATACCCACCCACGGACTCAACTTCCCACAGACATCATCGCCAAAATGAGAATGGGACCTTAAAAATATATCATTTGCATTATGAAAATCCCACAGATTGATGGATTTTTTAATACTTTCACTTCATTTCGTTTACTATTTTTCTCTTTTACTATTAGAAATAAAACATAATTTCAATTAAATATATCCCTAACTATTTCTTAATTATATTAATGTACATTAGCTTCTTTGTGTATGCAATACAGCTTTAAAATGTATATCTCATAAATTAACTAGATTTATGAAAGTTGTATGAGGTCATTATACACCACTGCCTTTTAGAAAGGCACTAAATATTGTTGCTAGCAGCAGGATTATAAAGTTTAAATTGAAATTAAATTGAAAGTGTGGGAAGCAAATGTACAAACAAACAAACAACAAAATGGGATGGGCAGTTAGAATTAATTGGCCAAACGAAAAAAAAATGTTTTCTTGACTGTATGAAAGTTTTAAACCACTAATAAAAAGGGGTTAAATAGTTTGATCCCTTAATTATTTAGCTTAAAAGTATAGATTTAAAATCCTAGCAGCTGCAATTAAATTGTTGTGCATATTAAATATTAAATTCTTCAAAATACACTCTGTCAAATAACTATAGCCATTTTGCTGTATTCAGTGTATTTAATTGCAATCTTCATTTTTAAACACTCATTTTATTGAGATCCGGTAAGTAAGCAGACCAATTTGTCGATGATATGATTCAGGAACTCTCAGGTTAGAGGTTTTATGAGAAATCGCATTGTCCTTTTGAAAGACAATAGGATGTTGTCAATGTGACATATATGGCAGCGAACTATATTCCAGAACATTAATGTAATCTCGCATAAGAGTAATTATTTAAATTTCTGTTTTACCCTTTCGGTGATAGTTTCTGTCAGGAACTGTTATGGAACAGACTAAATCTAAATGTTTTACTTAAAAATCATTCGTACAACTATCAAGCTTCAGATGGCGCAAAGAAGAATGATTTAAATATTACGACAAATCTAAAGTTTCTTTAGGAAACCAATGTTAATTCGTCGTCAGTTAAACACTATTTTATTTTAATGTAGGGGGAAGCAGACCACTTCCTTAACGGGTTCTCTTTCGACCTGCCCACACGTAGTGGTCTCTCTTCACCTTTTCAGGTTTAATAAGTCCACCCATTGTAGGTCCTTAGCTCGCATTATGTCATTACCCAGCACTACTCTGGATTATGGTACACAGAAAATTACAGCAGATCCCCCTTTTGCTAGTTGGTCTGCTGCTTCCTTTCTAGCTGTGCCTATGTGTCCCTTAACCCACATCAATGTTACCTCATTAACCGAGGCACACCTGTTAAGTCTTAGAACACATTCCAACAATATTAGGTGCCTGCTTCCGAATAGGATTTACCTAAGCCAATCGGGTCAGGTGCGTCCAGCTCATCCGCATTCACCTCCATAGCACCAGGAGGTTTCTTTGTAATTTTCATCCAATAACCCCCATTGACTAGTGACAACCGGAACTCCTGAAGGATTAACCTATCCACCTCTAAAGAGGCTTCCTTTTCCATCTCTATCGAAATATTTCGATCCAACGCCATAGGAGAGCCCTTAGGGATTAACCTGTTCACTGCTTGCGAATTCTTCTGAATTCTTCCTCCAGTTAAGACCGGAGTTTCCTGAGGGATTAACCTAACCTATTTCCACAGTGGAAACAGCATACGCCAATGTAAAAAAGAGCAAGTAAAAAATTGGCACGGGTCTACAGGCTCCACAATGCTCATTAAAAAATCTTTAAGAAACTCCTTTTCATTTTCTGTTCACCTGGCTTAAACATTTTCAATTCGAAACAGAAGCTTTTAATAGGTCTTCTTAAAAATAAATAACGGCAAAAAACAGTAAAATAATTGACTGAACTAATAAACAGGAAACATTTGTAAGCAACTTTAGCTAAAGGATAATTGATTTTAAATACTGCCTTTTGACTTTCTGACATTTTCAAATATATCTTAATGTCTATATAGACCAAAGGCCCCCAACCAAAAAAAGTGGTTCAAATGAAAATGCATTGGTTTGCTAAATATTTAGCAAAGTGAGACAAGCCTACCTTGTTGAAAGCTGATTTAAAATTTTTACATGTTTTGTTCTCTTTGTGAGATTCTGGTTGAGATTGTGTATATGCACACCCTTAGGGGTTTGCGTGGGGGCTCTTCATATAGGCATATAATAACTTTTTCTTGTGACATAATGTCAGTTATAATGTAAATGTGAAGACGTTATAGTCGTATTTTATATTCACAGAAAAAAATATTTGCATAAAATAGAGATTTTAATTGGTTTCAGATTAAAATTTAATTAAATAATTAATTCATTAGAAATTATTTTTGTTCTGTTTTTAACCAAAACCACTGCTTTGATTTGTTTTAGAGACCTTTATAGAAAGCATTACACATAGAAGTAGCCAATGGACCCACAGGGTACCCACTGGTAAATAGGAGCATTCAAAAGCACATGGGGGTCAATATGAGCAAATTTTTTTTTTTTTTTTTTTTGTAAAGATTTTGCTTTAGTCTGATCATTCTAACTCAATATAGATTGCAGGAAGGTCCTAAATTTACCAAAAAAAAAAATTCAATAAAATTAAAAAAATTTTTTTTTTTTAATATTTTTAAAAAGATATTTTACAGAAGAAAAAAATTTAAAAAATTTTCCAAAAAAGTTTCGAATAAAATTTTACAAAAAATTTTTAAAAAAATATTTTTACAAAAAATTTTTACAAACAATTTTCGAAAAATTAAAAAAAAATTTCAACATTTCTTTGAAAATGAAAATCATGACTGTAACATAACATATATTTAATATTAAGAATATACATATGTACGTATGTGTGTATATAGAGTAACATATGTTTTTAAATGCGTTTGATTTTTAAATAGATAAGATCTCAGTTTTAAAACTTAGATGCATTTAACATAGTCAACATCAGGATACCAAATACAAGCTGTCAAAAATAAAATACACACGTTTAAAGGTAAACGTGTTAATGCCAGTATAGATAGCTACATGGCTACACGACCACCATTGTGGCGTAAACTTAGGCTAATTTATATTTTATTCAATAAAAGAAAATGTCACAAAATTGCAAATTTCAAATTCATATACAAACAAAAAGTTTTAAAGGAAATATTTATAATTTTTTAAAAAAGTTATTAACCTAAACAAGGGCGTAAGGCGTAACGACGTCTAGCGCCTAGCTTTGAACAAATCTAAATAAGTGCACAACGTTTTGTAAGAAACAGTAATGTTAACATATTTTGCTTAGTAAAATCTAACAAATTTAATCGCAAAAGAGAGATAAAATCTTATGAATTTTATTTAAACTATTTTTGAATTAATAAATTAATTATTTAGGCTTAAGTTCTTAATTATAAAGAGATAAAGAAAAATTAGATACCAGCAAAGCAGAATGCATTTTCTAGACAGCTACGTCCGGCATCAGTACTCTTCGTATCAATCTACCCGGTAGTTTCAATTGTTATTACTTTTCTAGTAAAACCAACTTATCAAAGAAATAGAATATGAGAAATTTTTATTTTTACATTATATTTCATAGGAGATAGAGTTTTTTGAAATTATTTTACACTTGTAAACTCTATTTCTTTTTATATTATACTACCAAGCAAACATTTTTCTTTATTTTTATTCTCTTTATATATTTTCTTTGCTGGTATCTAATTTGTCTTTATCTCTTTATAATTAAGAACTAAATAATTAATTTATTGAGAGATAAAATCGCTAGATAAAGTAGAAAATTGCGAAAATGGCACCACTCTTACACAATAATTTTTTGTTTGCACCCAACTTCACTACCTAACGCTCTGTCAAAATTGGATTTTCCAATTGCAAAGCGTTGACGCAGCGCTATTTAGGTTGGCTTCATACATTTTGTATGTACAAGAGAATTTTTGACAGTTATTTTACGCCTTACGCCCTTGTTTAGTTTGAGCAGTCAGAGTTTACGATGTAGCTGTCGTCTTCAATATCATTAAGTAGCTGACATCATGGCGACAATTGTAGCCAACGGAATCACTTTTCATTTAGCTGCATCGCCGCTGTCTTCTATTTCTATAAAGTATGAATGATGAGTTTTTTCTCATATGTATGTCTTATTTTAATTTATGTAAAGAGTCAACAATATGGATAATGCTGTTCATGTCTGTATAAATAAAATCACAGTGGTGAGGGGTATAGAAGATTCGGCACGGCCGAATGTAGCACTTTTACTTGTTTTTTAGTAGTTCTGTTTAACCATTAAATAATTTGTTCATTTGTGTAAAAATGTTTCCTTTCAATTTAATTTCTCAAGTTGAAATCGATTTAAAATCTTTCCTTCCGGGTGTTATAGTTATTGTTTAACTTTTTTTATTATTAATTTTCTTTTCTACTAAACAAATAAATTACTAAATTGCAGTTTATATGATTACTTTTTTATTTCCACTTAATAGATTCTCTTCTTTACAAGCATCATTTTATTTTGCTCTGCACTACTAGGAAGTTGAAAAGGGATTTTCATCAATAGCAACTTTAATTAAAACAAAAAAGACAATGAAAAAGCTATATAATTCATTTTTATTTTATTTTATTACCAAAGGAAAAAAGTTAATTTAAAGCAAAGTTTTTATTGATGATAATATATATCTAATAGGGTTCATATAATATCAGGTATTTTTACAATTTGATGAGATACATAGATAGGTTTAACTTCAAAACTTTCTATTTATTTGACTAACGCCTGTTTAACAATTGCTAATAAATATGCTTTTAAATTAATAAATTAATCTCCTGTAGACTTCATTTATTAGCATTATATCAGCGTTATGATATAATCATCAGAGCTCATGTACAAATAACACTGGCCTGCAAAAAATTTGCACCCTGAACATATGTAAATATGTGGAAAATAGTGATCTTAACTCCTTAAATTCAAATCCAATTTCAGTTTTCGCGTATCACGTAACAATTTTTTTTATGGGCGGCCTGGCTAATATTTTTCCCTAAACAAAGCGACCACGATAACTAATTTCTAAATAACTCTTTAAGGGATTGTTCGATTTAAATAATTAAAACACCAAAAGTTACGGCATAGATTTACCTTTAAGTCAACTTTACATAATTTTTAGTCGGTCTTAATTGTTATTGTTATTCAGAAATCGGTGGCAAAAAAATATTTTTAATGAAAAAGACATTTTTTTTTTTGGTATTCAAAAACTCGTAAAAAATATAACTCCGCAAATATTTTATATTTTTATCCTTATTCGGAAAGCCAGATATACTAGGAATAAAATAAGCCTTAAATGATGAAAATCAATGCACAATACTGATATTGAAAGTCCATTAAAATCACATAACAAGCTTCAAGCTCCCGACTTTGTTTTTTTTTTGCCGACCATTGTTATCACAATAACTACATATCTAATATTTAAATATTTTTATTTTATTTAAATAAGAATATCTCGAAAACTAGACGTGATAGAAAAAACCTGTAAACATATTTGGATTTAGAACACAAATGTCAATTAAAATCACATAACAAAGTTCTTGTTCCCAACTCTGCTTTTTTTACGATCATTATTATCATTATAAATAAGTATTTAATATTCCAATATCAGTATTTTTTTAAAATAAGAATATCTCGAAAACTAGACGTGATAGAATCAATCTGTGACATATTTGGATTCAGGACCAAAAAGTTTTCGACTTTATTTTGACGACCAGTGTATTAAATTTTGATGTAAAACGTAATTTCATTATATTTTTTATTATTATTATTATTGTTTTTTTGACACTGACGTTTAATTTTTTTTATTGCAAAAAGGTTGACAATCGGAGAAGATATTTTTAATTTCTTTCACTAATTTTTTAAATAAAGAGCTATTAATATTGTGTTGAAAAAATAAAAAAGTACATTTTTGGTTTCTTTTACTACTTTTGAACATATATTTAGGGTTAATTTCATATCTTAACCACGCTGCGAAAAATTAAAAATGGTTCATTATAATAAAAATGCATCAAAGTCTTCCCCTATGTATTGATATTGATACAAATTTGACAGTTGCTCTGCTGACGTTATATTACAAGTTATGATGAAAATTATCACGTTTGGACATCTGGTAAAGTAAGAATATGGTTGAAGTTACTTTTTCTATACTTTCTCTTGGAAATGGAATGTTTTTGGAAAAGTATCCTATTTTTAAACCTAGACAAAGGTGCCTACTCACAAAATTTTATTGAAATTCATCCAGTAGTTTTAACGTGATGCCAACAGAGACAGACGGACAGACAGAAAAAGTTCTAAAAATTTCTGTTTTGTATTCCCTTTCGATTACCATCTGCAAAAGCAACAAAATAATCAAAAATACTGTTTTGTTAAATTTTTTAGATTATAAAATATAATTATTTAAACGAAAAATAAGTCTAGCGTCACATGAGTACACCCAATCAAATAGGTGGAGGGCCCAACAAACAACTTTGTTAAATGTATAGTTTCGAGTCTTCGGATTTTGATTTTAAAACCTTTTTCCCTCTCTTCGAATTACTTTTAAATGTACCTACCTAATCTCAGGAGATATTTCGTTTTTTCTCCTGTATTTTTTCCTGTATTTACTAGCCACCTAAGCCAAAGACAAAGATGTCATTTCTTTCTATTGTCTTTAAACTAACTGAAAATTTAGCACATTTTACTAATTACCACAACCACATCACAGTTCAATAAATAACAAAGAGCTTTGGAAAGTACGCATAAACAAATCGCTAGACAATTTATTCACCAAAACTACTTAAAGCAACAATGTGTAAAATTGTCAAATATTTTAAGAGTGACTGTAACATTTACATGTAAAAATATTATGTAAACATTACATCCGTTGGTGTTGGCGTTAAGGGACTTTGGGGCGACAACGAGGCATCACATTGCTGCGGGTGACTTGTTGGTTAACTTTTTGTTTTTTTCATTAGAATTGTCTCTACACATTTACACTTTGCATTTGCAACAAGTGGTTTTAATGTTGTTGTGGATTGTTTTGTTATTCTAGTCCTTGTTGCTTTAGCTTTTTTTTCTATTTCTATTTTCTATTAAATCTATTAACAATTTCAAAGGTTTTATACAGAAACAAACAAATAACTACTCATCTATTGACTTTGATATGAAATCTATAGATATTTATTGCTACATTAAAAGTATTTATCTATAGTTCTAGTTAACCAAAGAGTAACAAGAAAAAAGTGATTTAAATCAATTGAAATACATTTAGAAAAAATACATTAGAAAATACTATTAAGGAATTGAAGGAAATAGGAAATAATAGACTGATACATTATGTACGCGTCAATATGATAAAGGCACTTCATTTGTCTCTGTTCAGTTGTTCGTTAAGTCATGTTTATAGTCAAATCATTTTTGTTGCAAAAGAAATAAAAAAAACTACTCAATTCATTTCAAATAAAGTATCAAACGTCTTTCTATACGTTCCCCATTAACAACTGGAAAGTTTTTCTTTGGAAAGCAGTAGCATGTTTTTTTTGAGCTTTTTTACTGAATTGTCATTTGAATAATACGACTTTTTCTTCACTTTTAACTATTCTCTGAAACTTTTAAATTGGGCGAAGGGTGGATTTGGTATCCAAGTGGGAATCGGACACGCATCAGAAAGGTTCCGTACCGCAGTAGAATATAAAGTTTTTAAATTGTTAAAGTTTTCGCAACACTTGTTTCCGTGTCCGAATTAAAAGACAGAAGTATCTCTTTACTAAGGAATTAAATGAGTGGCTATAGTCATTGAAAAATATGCCGAGTGCGAATTGGAGCAGGTAGAGTTCCTTAGAACCGTAATGTTTTTTTTATTTAACAACTAGCTGTGCCCGCCACTTCGTCAGCGTCCTTCAATATTTTGTTCGATTTTGCTTTGAAAGCAATCCACACCAAAGATCCTTACGATTTTATTTTTTTTTAAGAGAAGTAACACTCAGGAAATTATTGGCTGCATTAACTGTGTTACTTCCTTTAAAAAGGGATAAGAGATCAGTTTATGTATTTTTTACTTTATAAAAGTAAAGTATTAATATACGGTAAGTTCAACTGCGTACTTTCACTGCTTTTCCTCCACTTTCTAAGATATTTTTACGGAAAAGTGTATCCTATATTGGTACCAGGATACTTCGGTACCTTCTCACAAAATTTTTTTAAAATCCAGTCAGTAGTTTTTACGTGATGCGAACGTCAATAAAAAGCAGACAGACAGGCGGAAGTGAGTTACTATTTTATTATATGTATGGATATGTATAAATAAAAGTATCATAAATAAGTTACTTAAGTTTCCCAAATTTGCCCACTGGTCTTATATAATTTAACAACACGTCGCACAGTGGTGCCACTTCATACATCCAACTGCAAAAAATAGAAGGAGTGAACCTACAATGATGAAATTTGGCACACTTATTCAGTATTATATAGATAAGAAAAATTCAAAAAATTTTTGAAATCCGTCGACTCCTTGGGGTACCTGCCTTGGACCCCCATTTTTTCACATATTTTTCTTCTCGGTGTATAAGCAGGAATTCTCAACAAAATTCGATGAAATTCGGCACACATCTTTAAGTTGACTCAGTATTATTATGTTATAAGTACTGAGGTGGAATATTCTTACTAAATTTTATTTTTTTCATAAGATTAACAAAAATTTCAAAAAATTAATAAAAATTTGAATACATATACAATCATTACTTGGTAATGAAAAGTTAGACATTTTATTCTTCAATGATCATTTCTTTAACTACATCATCCAATTCCAAAATATTTTTATGAGGCGGACGTCTTAAACTACTAATATATGGATCAGACGACTCAAGTAAACGATGAAAAACATCAGTATTTGTTGCAGTTCTACTGCACTTTCTAGAAAACATTAATCTGTAATTTCTATAATCTTTATTACGTGCTTCTTCTGCTTCCTCGGAGAGCATTCCAATTGGGAGTACTGCTGCATCTATTATGTCCTTTCCATGTATAAGGATTTTGTGGACAGTAACAGGCATGAAATACCACTCATATTTTTGGACAAACAGTTGAGCAGTTTGCCACGTAAATTTTTTAAACTTTGTAGTATCAATTTTCTGTCCACACGTTATTGCCTGAAGAATGATACGAAAACGATCTATTAGTTCTTCACTGACCCCAGTTATATCTGCAACAAGAGCTGGATTGGAAAAAAACCTTCTTGAGGTATTACCAGATCCTTGCTTTACAGCATCCACACGTAAGCTCATCCGTTCTTTAAATTCAGTCTGAATTCGTTGCTTATTCTCTTGTTTTAAAATTTTATGTTGAGCATCGGTTGCAGACCACTTACAGAAGGGCATGTTGTATGCTATATGGAGTACGCACTCCATTAATTTTATCCTAGCGTGTAATGAAGAAATTCCTAATTTGCAAGCTTCATTATCAATATTCTTTCTTAAAACCGCTTCTAAATCATTCATTTCTGAAGGTTTAGCTTTACAAATGTAACACACAGCTGCTGAACTAGTATTTGTAACGGTCTGAGCAGTTTTACCATCTAACATCGTAAACAATAAATTATGCGTTACGTTGAGATGTTTTTCGTTAATAGCAACTTTCGTTTTTTCTAAACGATGTATGCTTAATATCATGTTTTCTACAACTGTTAATACTTTTTCTTTTGTTTCTTTAGCAAATTAAAAAAAAATTGGCCGACAGTACCTTGTTGAAGACGGGCTTTTATTACGCCAAAACTCCTCGTCAGTGTTTGACTTTAGACTTAGGGGCACCATCGATGCTAAAATCAGACTCCTGTCACTTATATCAGTTGGCAAACTTTGATTGTATTCAGAATGTCCTGATGAGCCATCACATCCCCACTTCGAGATTAGAGTACATTCAAAATTTGACATTGAATTAATTTGTTCCTGCGAAAAACTTTCAAAAAGTCGCCTTGTCGTATGGTCCATAAGACTTTGTAGATCCACAGAGGCTTCTTTTTCCAACACTTGCACTTTATCCGGATAACATTTCTTCTTTTCAGCTAGCACTTTTTTGTAAGATGGCAAAATCCTTCTCTTTGCAAAACGTACTTTATTGTTTCGTACTGATGTTTTGATAGTTCTGCATCCAGCATTAAGGCAAGTGCAGTAGTTGAAGGAATATGTGACTGTGGTGTTACTTTTGTACCTGGTAAAGTTCCACTCGCCAATATTAATTGTTCTTGTGTATACTGGGATGCTAAATCAGCAGCTTTGTACCTTTTACTACTGTAGTGTATTGAAGGGTTAAATGAATTAAAAAATAAAAATCCTAATTGGCAACTCCTTATATTAATGTAATTATCCCAATTTGAATGTTAAGAATAAGAGAATAAATAAAATCACTTTTTATTCTGAAGTCAATAAAGTTACATGTGTTTTCATATTAATCTACGAATTTGAGTGGAATAAAGACGTAACAAATTTGGCGACGAGAAAAATAATAAATACATAAGGAAAAAAATTTTTGTAACAAATTTTTAACAAGAAATGGCGCTAAGTGGTCAGCAAAATGCAAATGTGGCTTCACCACTAAATTGGAGTGCTCAAATCAATGTTCCGTTTTTCGATCCAGAAAGGAATCAGTGGACAGTCTTTGAGAAGCAATTGTTCCAGTTTTTCATTGCGAATGGAATAACTGATGGTGTTAGAAAAAAAGCCATAATGCTGACGTCGTTGTCGCAGGACGCCTATACGCTACTGGAGAATCTGCTGAGTCCAGCTCAAATTGATGCTAGCTGCACAACTTTGGAAAATTGCATTGGTGCGATGAAATCGCATTTCAAACCACCATCATCGGCATTTGCAGAGCGGTTTAAATTTTACAGTGCTGCTAAGACACCAACCGAATCAGTGAACGATTGGGCGGTGAGAGTAAGAGCGTTGGCTACCAAGTGTGAGTTTGGTGAACATCTGGAGACTGCGATCCGTGATAAATTCGTTATGGGGCTGGAAAAGGGTCCAAGCCGTGATAAAATATTTTTAGAAGCAAGTACGGTGACGTTTCAACGTGTGGTAGAAATCGCAAATGTCGCAGCTTATATTCAGGAACAGCATGCCGTAAGTGAGGTTAAAAACGAACCTCTGAACTACTTTAATAAAAAACAACGTGGTAAGGTTCCGCAGTCATGTGAACAGAGGCAGAGCAGCCAACGTAAACAGCAAAAGGACAGAGCTGAGCAGCAACAGCAGCAGTGTAAAGTTTGTGGGTATTCAAACCACAAAGCAGAAAATTGTAAGTTTAAGCACTATAAATGTAATAAATGCAAACAACGAGGCCATCTAAAGAAAATGTGTAATGTTCAACAGATAAATTATTGTGACAATACTGAGGTTAGTTTGTTTGCCATAAGTAGTAGTAAAGATGAGCCGATTAAAGTAAAAATTTTTATTAATGATCAACCGTTTTTTATGGAATTAGATACAGGTTCTGAAAATAATGTCATTTCTGAAAACACTTATAAAAGCTTTTTCTTTAACTACAGATTGTATGAGAAAAAAACTTTGTTAAAGGCTTATAATGGTGCGACTATCCATCACATCGGTACATGTAATATAAATGTACGTTTTAAGAATATTAATAGAACGATTCCGTTTTTGATTATTAAGTCTGGTGGTCCACCGCTTCTCGGTAGAAATTTTTTAAATTCTTTCGATATCAAACTGGCCAATTTAAATTACACGGCACAAAATTCGACTGGCCCAGACTTAGGTACTATTTTAGAAAAATACAAAGCTCTTTTTGATGGTTCACTTGGTTTATTTAAAAACTATAAAGCTACATTGCGTATAAAAGAGGATTCAAGTCCCAAGTTTTTTCGCCCGAGGCCACTCCCATTTGCAATGAAAGATACGGTAGAAAAAGAGATCGAAAAGTTAGTGGCACTTAATGTTTTGGAACCTGTTGATCATAGCGAGTGGGGTACTCCCATAGTGCCGATATTGAAAAATGATGGCAGTGTCCGAATTTGCGCAGATTTTAAGGTAACTCTGAATCCACAATTATACATAGAAAGGTATCCTTTACCCCGCATTGAGGAAATGTTTGCAAAGCTTCAAGGGGGTCAAGAATTTACAAAGTTAGATTTGAGTACTGCTTATCAGCAGATAGAATTGGATGAAGCTTCTCGTAAGTTCACTACTATCTCGACTTCAAAAGGCTTATTTCAATATACCCGTTTAATTTACGGATTGGCTTCGGCCCCAGCCATTTTTCAAAAAATTATGGACTCACTTTTAATGAAAATTAAAGGAGTAGTAGTGTTTCTTGATGATATATTGATTACGGCACCAGATAGAATGTCGCACTTAGAAACTTTGGAAAAGGTTTTTTCCGTTTTGTCTAACGCTGGTTTTAAATTATCTAAACTCAAATGTGAATTTTTGTGTCAACGTATAAGATACTTAGGACATGTTATTGATAAAAAGGGATTACATATGGATTCTCAGAAGGTTAAAGAAATAAACTACCTAAGGCAACCCACAAACGTAAAGGAACTGCAGTCACTGTTGGGAATGGTTAATTTTTATAGAAGGTTTCTACCAGATATGTCAACAGTGTGTGGTCCTTTATATAAATTGTTAAAAGATAATGAAAAATTTGTTTGGTCTCAAGATTGTTCCCATGCTTGGGACAAGATAAAGAAGACCCTAGCATCAAAACTATGTTTAACTCATTTTAATCAAAATTTGAAAACAAAGTTAACGGTGGATGCAAGTCCCATAGGGGTAGGGGCAATTTTATCCCAAGTAGATGAGAAGGGTGTAGAAATGCCAATTGAGTTTGCTTCTCGTTCATTAAGTGAGACGGAACGTAAATACGCTCAGATTGATCGAGAGGCGGTTTCTATTCAATTTGGTGTAACTAAGTTTCATCAATATCTCTTCGGTAGAAAATTCACTTTAGTGACGGATAATAAACCACTTAAATATATTTTTGGTCCTAAGAAGGGTATTCCGTCTATGACATCAAACCGGGTACAACGCATTGCTTTAACACTAACTGGTTATCAGTTTGATGTGGAAAGCGTACCTTCGAAAGATAATGTAGCGGATTATCTCTCACGGTTTCCAAACAGTATTTCAAAGACGCAAAATACGAAATCTGTCTCGCCCTCTAATATATATCTAAACTATTTCGAAAAGTGCAATGGACAGAGTCGAATGCTTAATTTTGAGGCCATTAAAGAAGAGACAGAAAAAGATGCTTTATTGCAAAAGGTTAAAAAGTTCATGGCTTACGGTTGGCCAAAAGTATGTGAGGATGCAGATTTATTGCCTTATTTTAGAAGAAGGTTAGAAATTTGCGAAGAAGGTGGCTGCTTGTTTTGGGGGTATCGAATCATAGTTCCTGCTAGTCTTCAGGCTGCCACAGTTAATTTTTTGCATATTTCCCATATGGGTATAATTAAAATGAAAGCCATGAGCAGAGAATGTTGCTGGTGGCCAAATCAAAGTAAGGACTTAGAAGACGTCGTAATGAAGTGTGACTCATGTTTACTCTATCGTCCAACACCACCAAAACAAGAACTTATTCCTTGGAAAAGGTCAGATGAGGTTTGGTCACGCATCCATATAGATTTTTTTGGACCTTTTCTAAGCCGTTGGTGTTTAATAATCGTTGATAGCACAAGTAAGTGGGTGGAGTGTGTAGATATGGGTACTAATACGACTAGTCGAGCAGTGGTGGCAGTACTCCGGGAAATGTTTGCACGGTATGGCATACCAAAAATAATTGTATCCGATAATGGTACCGCGTTTGTGTCAAAAGAATTTAAAATGTTTACAGACCTAAATAGTATCAAGCACTTAACTTCTGCAGTAGGCCACCCTTCTACAAACGGACAGGCAGAAAATTCTGTAAAAACAATTAAATTAGCTTTAAAAAAGAATTTACGTAACGCACCATTATCAGAATTTAACAATGTTTTAAACAGATTTTTATTAGATTACCGCAATACGATTCATGGAACTACAGGTGTTTCCCCAGCTTATATAATGTTCAATAGGAGAAAATTAAGATGTAGACTTGATCTGTTAAATGAAAAACGAAATGTTAAATATCAAAGTAAAATCAATATTAGTAATCATGTAGAAAAACAACAAGCAAATCAGAAAAAGTATCATAATGGATCAAGAAAAAGTACATTTGATATAAATGACACAGTTATGGTAAAAGATTATACTAAGCCAGGAAAAGTTTCATGGATCAAAGCCAAAATAGTAAAACGTATTGGTAGACAATCTTACATTGTTAAAACTGCTAATAGCGCTGTCTGGAAAAGGCACGCTAATCAAATAACTTTATGTTTTAAGGAATTTGATGATACTAGAAATTCAGGAGTGTTAACAGATCCTTTGCAAAAATTAAAAATCGGAGAAGACTTTGAAAACAATAATAATAATAATGTTAATGAAAATGATGCGATTGAAAGTAACAACGTTAATGTTATTGAAAACAAAAAAGTAGAAACAAACGAAAACGTAGAAACAAAAGAATCTGTTACACCCTCTGAAAGATATAATTTAAGGCCTAGAAGTAAGAATTAAGAGGGAGGAATACATTAAGAGAGGGGGTATTGTAGTGTATTGAAGGGTTAAATGAATTAAAAAATAAAAATCCTAATTGGCAACTCCTTATATTAATGTAATTATCCCAATTTGAATGTTAAGAATAAGAGAATAAATAAAATCACTTTGTATTCTGAAGTCAATAAAGTTACATGTGTTTTCATATTAATCTACGAATTTGAGTGGAATAAAGACGTAACAACTACGATACTTGCAATCTTCAAATTCCTTAACTGGTCTTCCTTTTTTCTTTGAACAGCTAGGTTGGTCATCAGCAAGTGATACTTCGAATATATCTTAAAAATTTTACAATAACCAAAATTATTTATTTTTTGTTTTATAAAATTTTTACTCAAAATGATTTACTTTCTAACCAAGTCGAATTTTTTTTAAAGAAATAAGATTTGATTTTGTGCGCTTCCACCCAGCGATTTAAAAAGTAGCACAAAAATCGCCTTTGAACTGCCTTCTTCACTATTTCAACTTCATCAGTGGTAAGCATCGAATTTTTTTGTTTTATAAAATTTGTTAACAAATCGACATTGTTACCACAATTAAAAAGTTCCTGGCACAATTCACTATGCAACACAGAAAATAAACTCATTTTAATAATAATATTTTAAATTTTATTATGATATTTATTAATGTGAACAATTTAATTTCTTTGATTTAATTTTATTTCCAATTTAAGCAGCTTTGTTTCTACCTATATATTATTTTTATTATTAAAACATATGGTTTTGTTTTTTTTTTATTTCTTATGCACTTTTTCAAAATATGTAGCTGTCAATAATTTATTAACAAATTGTTTTTATAATTTTAATAACTGCAGTTTGATTAAAAAGTAAAGGCCTAAGATATGCAACGTTTTTTTTTATTATAAGTGCGAGGGTGCAATATTTATGACTTTTTTTACTAAATTTTAATTTTTTCAAAAGATTGAGAAAAGTTGGTGAATTTTTTTAGCTAATTCGAAAGAAAACCCTTTTACCTACAATTTTATTATACTGAGAGCACGGAGGCAGACCTAGGCAAATGACTT
Organism: Phasia obesa; assembly: GCA_949628195.1. Lineage (NCBI taxonomy): Eukaryota > Metazoa > Arthropoda > Insecta > Diptera > Tachinidae > Phasia > Phasia obesa. Next base: position 39,456,935 of record OX451219.1, read on the forward strand.
TTTCTCCAACGAAATCGGCCAATGCTAAATTTTACAGGACAATTTTGATGCGCCCATATCTTCGAAAGTACATGACCACTAATCTTTTTTTTGCTCCTAAACAAAAAGAACATCTCAAAGTTAAATAAAATCGACATTGAAGTTTCACCAGTCGAAATACCTTCGATACACAAATCCCTGAATTTGAATAAAATTATCATATATTTTAGCTTTTTAACAATCAGGTGATTTCAACCGATTTTTTTAAGTATATATCTATATATCTTAAGAAAAAAAAATACAGATTTTTCATCGGCAGACTCTTCTCTATTAAATGGCATCATTAGATTTTTGAAATGTGATAGTCAAAAAATGCATTTTTTGCAGCAGCGGCACCATAGTGCGTCGTAGCAACATGAACTTAAAAAAGAGAAGAAGCATAAAGCGTCGGTTTAAAAATCTTAATTAAATTTATTAAGTTACAGTGGTCATTAACATCTTGTGATAAAATTTTAAGTGTCTATCTAAACGGTTTAAAAGATCCTGCAGCCTGCGAACTGAACGAGAATTCAAAATTTTTCTAAATGGGTTACCCTGAATAATTATTAATAAGGGACAAAAGTTCTCTTTGATTAGATTTGAGAAAGGAATGATTTTACCAACTTTGGCAACTCTATGTTGGAGCTAAAGTGAAGCAGTACATTTTACTATAACTACATAAAGGCTGAATAAAATTGTAGTTAGAAGTGCCTTCATAAACTGATTGTTAGTGCGCTAGTCTATCAGTTTGGGGATTGCGGTCTCGATTCCTGCAAAAATACTCTGGGTGTTTTTTTTGCAGGCAACCGAGGAGCTACACAAGTAGTGTTGTCTATAAAAAGTAAATTTTCTATGAAACTTTAATAAATTCAGATTTATTGCTACCAATGTGTGGTACAAATATCTAGTCTGATGACAGACTTTTACTCTTCACAATATTTTTAATCACATTTTGTAAAAACTATTCGCTTATCACATCCGATTTTCATCTTGCAGAGCATCAGTTGTTTGTGGTTCCTTCACGTAAGCCCGGCATTCTAAATGTAAGCAGAGAAAATAGTCTTCCAATTGTAAACCACATAAAACGAGGCAGCCAATTGACATTATCATATTGGAAAATCCTGCATTTGTAAATTTCTCAATTAATAATGGAATTTTCGAGAGACAGCGCGCCGTGCTGTTTAAAAGAAAGGTCACTCACTAATGGCAACATTAGCCAACTGTGACCACATAAAATTGGTTATTATAGTCGGGTGGCATAGAGAAGTCAGTTCACAGAGAGTATACTGTTTCGGATTATTGTCAATGAGTCTCAAATTTTGCGATTAAAATATGCACAGCAGTCTCAAAAGGAGCCTGATTGAGTGGAAAAGTTGCTCAGACAAATTATACTATTTTTGTAGTACCTGTTCACAAGTTATATCAATTGGTACACTCTTCCGTTATGACCTTCCATAACTAAAATTTTTAGAGTTGATTTTTATTTTGCGGTATAATAGATTGTCCAATTTCCTTTTTCACATACGTATAAAAAGCTGGTGATCTAATTGGTACTCATGAAAAATTTTTTAATACTTACTTACACGGTTGTAAAATTCTTTTTCACCTATTTCCCAAAATCATTAAAATTGTGTAAAGATAAAAATATCACATAAGAAACATTACATTGAAATTAAAAATTCGCAAAAAAAATTGGAAGAATGTCGCCAGGTTACATAAAATTTTAGTAAACTCAATAAAGTTTTAACTATAATCTGGCAATAGTCTACTTAAATCAATAAAATTTAAGTCGATTAATATAATAAATTGGGGTGAGGCACTATAATAGAGACTCTTTCCCTCCTACTCATATAAATACCTCTAATCTCAAATCAAATAACTAGGCATATATCTTTAGCGGTGCGTTACATGGAAAAGCTAAATAGCAGCAGAGGTTATACAAACTCTTAGATTAAAAAAGTTTACTAAATATAATATTCCATCTTCAACCAATACAGTGTTATAACATTTCATTATGAATAACGCGACCAGATACTTTTATCAAAAAGAGGGACGTAAACGTCGAAAAGCGGTATAAGAATATTGAAATAAAAAATGTTCACCATTTCGTAACTGTACAGAAAAAATTAAGCATTCTTTAAAGAAGACCAAAGTAGGTCTGGCAGCCAACTTTTTCAAGATCATTTACATCGATTACATAAAACCGATCGGAGGCGATTATAATGTATAATATATATTAGTCAGATTTGACATTCATTTGAATCATAAACTATGACTTGAAAATTGAATTCACCCATTTTTCATTACTCCTTATATTGTGTTTGTTTTATGAGGATCCTCAATGAGGTGGTTTGTATAATATGTTACAGGAAAAGTTAGTGTTAGTAAAATTTTTCTGTGTCTTTAAGTGGAGCTCCTAAGAACAAGTGGAGCGTTTGGGGTCAGCTCCCAAAGTTGGGTACCTTGGTCATATAATGTTTTTGAAACGTAACCTCTTCCATCTTAATAATCAAGTTTAAATAAAAAATTGGATTTTTAAATACTAAATTTTCTTAAAACTATAAGAAAAATAAAATAGAACAATGTAACAAAACAAGTTTGCAATGTGAAAAGCGCAATCAACATTGGAAAATAGAGATAATCAAGTAAAAACCAGCATGTCACGTTAGTATTCGTAGGTCACGTTAGTTATGCAGTACTGTCTCATCTTCGCAAAACATTTGTCTATGTAAAGGGTGATCCATTTCGAGGTACTTTTTTCAATAGCCTTTTTTTGACAGATAACGTGTGAGTCTTATCATGCTGTCATGTTATTTTTGTTAAGTATTGTTTGGCATTCTAGAATGGAAAGACTTACGCCTGAATCGCTTCGCTCTATGGGCTCTTGAAAAGTTCCAAGAAGATCCGACGTTTTCAAGGCAAATGTTGTTTAGCGATGAGGCCCTATTCTGGCTCAATGGGTATGTAAACAAACAAAATTGCCGCATTTGGGACGAAAAGCAACCTGAAGAGATCCAAGAGCTGCCACTTCATCTAGAAAAAACAACGGTTTGGTGTGTTTTTGTGGGCCGGTGGAATAATCGGTCCATATTTCTTTAAAAATGATGCCGGTACGAACGTAACCGTCAATGGCGACCGTTATCGTGCCATGATATCCGACTATTTGATGCCTGAAAATGAAGCTCATGATCTCGGCGACATTTGGTTTTAGCAAGACGGCGCCACATATCGCATAAATCAACGGATTTATTGAGAGAACTTTTCGGTGAGCACATAAATTCACGTTTTGGGCTGGTCGGATGGGCCACCAAGATCATGTGATATCACACCGTTAGACTTTTTCCTGTGGGGATATGTAAAGTTTATAGTTTATGCGGACAAACCCGCTTCGATTCAGACCTTGGAGGAAAACATCACGCGTGTCATTCGCCAGTTACCAGTCGAAATTCTCGAATGAGTCATCGAAAATTGAACTCAACGGATGGACTATCTGCAACGTAGCAACGGCCAACCTTTGATAGACATAATCTTCAAAAAATAAATGCCAAAGAATGTTCTTTCAAATGATAATAAACATTCTCCATTAAATTATCTGTATTTTTTTCTTTAAAAAATTAGGGAACCTCGAAATTTATCACCCCTTATTTAAGAAACTTTGAGACACATACAATCTCCCTGACCTATAATATACTAAACGATCATGTCCTTTTTTGTCCGAACACCAGAGAGATGAAACCAAAATGATAATGTAAACCTGGAATTAAAATTGTTTGCCCAGCATAGGCGGAACTAAATTTTGATTTTGTAGATTTAAGAGAACTTGCAATAAATAATTTAATGAAAAAATCAAATTAAATATCAAAAAACTTCTTTCATAGTTTCAATGCTATTTATCATCATCCATTTTTAATTTGTTTAGTTTGGTTTGAAATGTAGTCAACAAAATCGGCAGCCATTTTATAAATCATCAAAAATTCACCATGTCACGTTTGGCGAGAAATCGCCATATCTGTTAACCTTCCTTACCATCTTTTATGTTGTTGTTGTTGTTATTTTACTATGTTCAAAAAATAATTTATGGTAATTTCAAATACAACAACATAAAACCGCGATGGTTTTAAGTTGTGGTGTTTATCAATTACGATAAATTGTAAGGGTTGGTTTAGAAATTTTTTTTTTATTAAATGCAAAATAAATATTTGTATAGTTTAAATGTGGTTGTAAGTATTTGAAGTTAATTAACAGCAAGCAATATTTATTGCATTTCTTTAGTCTGTCCTCCCATTGCTTTTAAGTTTATTTGTTTTAACACTTTGCATCGTTTGATGATTTATGAGATGTTAATAAAAGACTAGTGTGTCCATCTGATTTTTATTGATACCATCCATTGGACAGTTTAATCAAACTCCTAAACAAGTCACTTTTGATTTATCATTACTTTTCCTTGCTCAAGTATTTTTTATTATTTTCTTATTTTTTAACATTTGATAAATGATTTAATTAAAAACAATATAAGTGTATATTGTGTCATCAATAAATTGTATCATGACGTTTAACTAAAAGAGATGGAACACTTCAGACACATGAGCAAATGAGTATTTACGCCATAATGATACTTACTATCCAAAGCACTAGTATCTTTTTTAAAAATCCTCTTTATTATACACTCTGTATAATAACTATAGCACTTTTATCAGGCATGCCACAAATTCTGTTCGGAATTGAAATGATATTGTTGTTATCATTGCGATTGAAATGGTTTTAGTTTCTGTAGATTCAGTTCGGTTTCATTAAATCGAAAAAATAAAAAAACACTTTTAATGTATTGAATTTGGCAACGTAAGAATAAATGTGACAAAACAATCAAAAACTGGAGCTAAATTCCCATAAAATCTTCACCGGCTATTGCTCTCTAAGCCTAACCTATTTATGCGTTTCCTCTACTTGTGAACCTGTGAATATTCTTAAGTTTCATTGTATGTAATTCTTAAGTTAACTTTAGAGACTTGAGAACGTTAAAGCGATTTTGGTCATGCATACGTCCCAATTGATAGCTTCGTATATCTTAGCCCGACAAGGTTACCGTAGTGATAATTCCTCGTGTTTTTGATCTCAGTCCAAATTTTGTTTCGGATTATATTTGATTCTAGTCCACAAAATGGTTTCACCGGCTGTCCTGCCATTTCGTAGACTTCTTGCACAATGTACCGGTGAACCCAGTAGAGAACAACCCTGTTAATGCTGACTAACTGATTCTGTATTATATGGCTTTCCGAATTTAGTTTGGAGTGCCTCGATGGAACATTGACTATGGGAGGGAATAGGTAGTCTATTTCCCTTGGAGCCCAAATCTCCGCTTATTGCTGATTTTAGCTTCTACAGCCTTTTGTTATCAGGAACACAAAAAAAATTTTATCGAAGTTTCATATTTTGTCCATCACAGAAGTGGGTTGCATAAGTAGAGGTACATATGTATTTTAACAGTGATGAAAGTTCCGTCTATCCCTACCTGCGTTTTAATGATCTTAAGTTTCCCAGCCGTATCTGTAATTTCTGCGAACGATATCTCGAAGTAGTTTGCCTGTCCCAATCGAAAAAGCCATATGTGATAATTAGTCTCACCATCACGGCATACATCCATCGTAGAATTTTATACCTACAACCCCAAGATTTTCCTTCAGCAGTTTTGCACATCATTAAGGGTAGATGTTTTTAAGTCACTTCTACATTCCGTTTTCACGCCAGCTTAGAATCCACATTCAATACCAGCTACTTAGCCTTCGATGCCACACTGTACGCTCGTCATCCTGGAAATGCCCTCCTAGGCAGATATGGTTGAGTATGTGATCAAGATTAACGTCAGTACTTCCCATGATAGCATAACCGGGTGAAACATAAGTGTATACCAACACCCCTATTGTGTAGTACAGCACACTATACGATACGGTGCCTAATATCGCACAGAATGTACGGCACAGTCACAATGAGTAGCAAATTATAGAATATGGCAATCCTGGACCCAACCTCTTGTTTAGGTTTTGGAGATAACAGCACTCTTGACCAACCATGCGCCATCTCTGCATGTATTAGTTTTAACCCACAACCACAACGTGAACCCACGAAGGGGACCTTACCAACAACCGGCCACAGAGAGGAGCGGCTCTCTGTGGGGCTACCGGTTCCCGTGATACCAGTCGTTTGGACACTGGTCGGGCCTCGAAAAGAACCTATACTAAAACAGACCTTTTCTTCCGGATTAAGGATCCAGAAAACCTGGTGTTTCGTGTCCCTATTTTTAAAGAGAGCACTTCGTCAAAGCTTTTGGAAATACTGCAGAGATAGTTTGTACCCCCTAGGGACTATGGTTGAGTATGCTAGAATTCAGTTGGCAACTGTTATATGTATATACGAGACAATGTCAGCATTATATGGTCTTCCAGCAGAATCGATGTTTTAGATTGGCGGGCATCCGACGATCATCTTAATCCCATTAAAAACATTTAGGGGATTCTTTCCAGCTTCATTATTATAAAACAAGTCGAAGAGTAAATATATGAACCCAAAATAGAGAGTAACGTAACAATATTGGAAAAAGATAACTTTGTATAAGTCAAAAGTGCTACAGTTATTTGACAGAGTGTATTTCATTTTAATACAAAAATTCCCAAACTCTCTGTTTTATTTAAGCGAACTTGTAATTTTGAAATCATCCTTCCGTATTCACTTTAAAAGAAAAAGTTCTAAGAGAAATAGAAATTAAAAATTCCCCAAGGCAAATTTGCACGTCAATTGCAAAAATACTAAATTGTGCGGAAAATTTTACAGCAAAAAATATTTTTTTTTTCATACAGATTTCATTAAAACTTTATTTAATTAACACCTTGTGTCTTTTGATTAAATAATTTTATGTTGGCTTTAAAACGATTTAAAATGATTCACAATTCATTGAAATTAAAAATAAAAACTACAAACAAAATCGCAGTATCTGGCATGAAAAGATTAATAAAAATATTGATGAGTTAAAAAAAAATATTTGATTTTATTACCGGTTATTAATCACTATTACTTTCAAATAATTAATGAATTATTAATGGAATAAATTAAATTCGTTAAAGTGGCTGGGTAGCTGACTGGTAGTGTTAATTGTTAAAGCTGATTGCTAATTTGTTTAAAAAAAATAAATTGTCATTTAACAGAATAAAAAAACAAATACAATACGTAAAAATAATCAAACATAAAAACTGACAACTGGTAGCTAAAATTTTGCATTGTTTAATGAAATAAATGAATAAAAGAAAAACAAATTGATGGCAATGCTGACAAATGACAGCTATGTGGTAAATGTCAACAACATAACACTATTTAATAATGGATAACACACATGACATATCAGGGAAATTTTACACTTAAATTCATTATCAACACATAACTAAAGGTGAATTTAAGATTAACTATTAAAAATAAAATTAACAACTATTAAATTTCCACACTAATGTTAAATGTTTGTACAAACTCTCAACATACCAGAGTAGTGCTGGCAATTTCTGCCACTTTTAATTATTCAATACTTACTGTTAATCAGAGTTTAAAAGTATCGAGTAACTAATTTTGAGTATTGAGTACTCAAAAATATTAGTAATTACTCGGTACTCGATACCCACTACTCGTACTATAAATCGTCAGCTGCATTAGCTGCATGACATGGTAAGATTGGTGCACTTTACAAGAACGACTACATTAACCTGGTCATGTAAAACGTCCCGGAAAGATTGCGTCAGTCATCACTCGGTATTCGACAACTTGAAACTTAAACTTGGAAGAACATTTCTAAAATCGAAGCGCAAAGAAGTATGTTATAAATGAATTTAATTATTAAAAGATAAGATTCATCTGGGTTATATATTTACATAAAAACTTTTTTTGGAGAAATCAAGTAAAACTGTTATTTTTGGCCATGAAAATAGTATTAAAATTCTAGTAGAGTACATAATTTCTTTTAGCTGTTTCGTTTGTTTTTCTGAAATTAAAATTTTAGGTCCTCATTCGTTTTTTTAAATATCTTTTTAAAATTATATTTTTTTATTTTATTTTTACATTTTCAAGAAACTTTAGTTATAATTATTGTTCAAATATACATTTTTTGTCAGGGAGAAATTTTGTTTCTTTTTTTTAGTAATTTTAACTTTTTTGAATTATCTCTTCTTAGGTCAATTTCAATTTATAGTTAACTTTAATTTTAAGAAATAAAATTTTAAGAAAATTTAATTTTAAGATAATTTAATTTAAATTTTTTTTTTTAATATTTTGAAGAAATTTTTTTTTTGTTTTTTTTCATAAAATTTTAAAAGAAATAAAGAGTTATTTTTTGATAAAATTTTTATTTTTTCAAAAATAATGATTTTTTTTTTGTTCATTGGAATTTTAATATTTTATTGATAATCGAATTTTTTGGAGAAATACGATTTTATATAGAGTTCCCGTGTTTTTTTTATATAATTTTTTGTATGCAGTTTCGACCAAACAGAAAAATGTGTTTTTTTTTTGTTAAATATCAATTTATTTTAGCTCTTTTTTAACAATTTTGTAAAAAAATTTCGGTCTCTTTGTAGAAAAAAAATTTTTGTAGTTTCAGACTTTCGTCTGGTAACTGCCCAGCGCACATAGGGGTATTTTGCCAATCTAGCCGGACATTACTTTTTTTAGCTTATATTGGCTGTAAAAATGTACTGAGTGCTCCTAGGTTAATGAAACTTTGCAGAAAAATCTGTTATGGTCATAGGCTGTCAAATCTATAAAATAGAAAAAATCGGATCAAGGAAAAAAAAAGTTTCATTTGGAAGAACTAATCCTACCTCTAAAAAATGCAGGTTTTTTTATTTTCCCGTCATTTTTTAAGGAATTACAACTTTTAAGGTCAAGGATTGTTCAAAAACTTAAAGTCGGACTTAAGAGATTCTTAAAGCCATTTTTAGCCCTACCCCTTTTGTGGGTGGTGAAATAAAAAATTATTTGAAAAAATAATGCAATTATTAAAAGAAATAGATTACATACTTCTTAAAACCTTAAAAATATATTTTTATGGGCAGGGGGAGATATTCAACCAATCCCACCCCCAAAACGTCCAATTTCCTAAAAATATTTATTTTTAAGCTTTCCAATGCCTAACCAATCCCGGCCTCCCAAGAATATTATTAAAAAAATATTTTTGTAATTTGTTACTTAATAGTATTTTATTTATCGAAAATAATTAATTTATTCATAGTAATAACTTATTTATGATTGTAACGATAAATTTTATTTAAAATTATAACAATTAATTTATTTAAATGAATCTGAATCCTCTTCAGCATTAAGTACATGTGGAAGCATGAAAGAAATTGCTTCTTTCGTAAAAGGTAATGACCGTTTTTTGGAGTGGGTCTAGTAAAGAGTGGGTCAGAACAAAAGCCTATAAATAATATCTATGTTACACTGAACCCTGGAAAACTCTCTAGAAAAATTCTGCCTGTAAAGCCGGAAATGTTTGATTCGTGCCTCAGCCAAAAATTTGTGTGTCGTGCCTCAGACGCTTCTTCTGATAACAGCCCAATAGGCAACAATGCCTCATTCATAACAGTTGCACTATGTATTAAAGTCTTGTTCATTGTATTTGTCATAGGATGCCACTCATATAGAGAAAAGTAAAGTTTTGCAGTATCTAAGCAACGATTGGCAAACTCGTGAATTTGGATTTTGTGACCACTTTATATTACTTCAATAATAACCTTGATTCGGTATATGAAATCAAACTCAATTCCAGTTATTTCTGCAGCTAATTCAGGATTGGAAAAAAATCTTCTGCTAGTGTTACTATCGTTGGTGTTTCCAAATCCAGCTTTCGGTACATCCACTATTAGCACTAATTCACTTTTATATTTTTCCTGGATATTTTTTTTCCTGGCTTTGTCCGCATCCGATTTTATATAAAGTATATAGTACGAAAGAAAGGGCATCTACGTCTATATCTCTTTTAATATTTAAATTGTTTTTTTGTACTGGTAATAACAGTTTTAGATGTAATGATTTAAATAAAAAACATCTACCTTCAGTTATTAAAAACCAAAACATTTTATGAATATACAAGGGTTTCTTACTCGTATTTACCTATCCAAGATAAGAAAAAACATAAAAAGGTAAAACTTTCAAAAAATCGCAGAAAAATGGCGCAAAAACGTTTAAAAGTAGAGATCGTAGATTTTGTAGTGATATATAACATTTTTAGGTTCGCGATGGAGATCACTCTTAAAAAGCTTTTCACTTTTTTTGACTAATAATTTTACAAAAAAAAACCTTTTTTTAATTTTGAACGAAATTTGTTATCATTATAAATTAAAAAAAAAATCTAAAAATTAATATAAGTAGCTACTAATAAACCCTTTCACAGAAAAAAGTCAATACAAAATCTTTATTCCTTTAGCCACCAAAAAATATATTGCAAACCTCTCAAAATCGTTTAAAGTCAATAAAAACGTATGAGATTTACTCAACTTTCCTGACTTTAACAGTGTCCCAAAACAAAAAATCTCAAGCAAAAGCCTCGAAAATTCACTATATGATGCCGAATTTTGTTGTCTGTCGAGGTGCGTACCTAAATTTTTACATTATTCATAATTAATTTTTGGAATAATGTCTGGCTAGATTGGCAAAATACCCCTCTGTGCAGTGGGAAATTGTAATCGATAAGAAATAATTAGGTAATACAAAGAATGTAATATTCTGCTTCCAGTATCCATAACTCTTAACATTGAGCATGTCCTAGGAAAGCAATGCATTATTTCAATATACATATGTATACTGCGAACGAATTTTAGACTACTACTAAAACTACTTACTAAAACTAATAGAAAAACATTTTAAATTATTAAAAACCTAAGTAATTTTAATATTAAAATTAATACCATGTTTCCACTACAACTTGAATTACTTATTTCGGTTTTTGATTTACTTTGGCGAATTACCCTGCTTCAGATGTCATAGTGCGCGCTGCAAGCTAAGCTATAATACTACGTTACAACATACTAAAGGGTGTTTTTTATAGAGGTATAGAACTTTAAGTTGGCATTACTTCTCAAGATGGCGACCGATTTAACAGCTATCAAATGATTTATTCTCAGCTTGGTTTGGCAATTCGTCATGAATAGACTCACGCCTGAACAACGCTTGCAAATAGTGCAATTTGGGCCCAAAACGAGATTACCGTTGTTCCCGATTTTCATAAGCGAATTTTGTTTAGCTATGAAGCGCACTTCTGGTTGAATGGCTACGTCAACAAACAAAACTGCCGCATTTGGAGTGAAGGTAATCCTCAAGTGTATATCGAAACACCGTTACATCCAGAAAAACTCACTGTTTGGTGCGCTTTATGGGTTGGTGGAATCATTGGTCCGTACTTTTTCAAAAACGATGGTGGCCAGAACGTTACAGTCAATGGTGATCGGTATAGAGCCATGATCACTAACTTTTTCATTTCTGAATTGAATAAGCATGATGTCCAGGAGATGTGGTTTCAACAAGTCGGCGAAACATGTCACACAGCTCGTGCCACAAGAGATTTATTGAAAGACACGATTGGTGACCGCCTAATTTCACGTTTTGGACCTGTGAATTGGCCTCCAAGATCTTGTGATTTAACACCGCTAGACTACTTTCTGTGGTGCTATGTAAAGTCATTGGTCTATGCGGATAAGCCACAAACGCTTGAACATTTGGAAGACAACATTCGCCGTGTTATTGCCGATATACGACCACAAATGTTGGAAAAAGTCATCGAAAATTGGACGTCCAGATTGGACTACATCCGCGCCAGCCGTGGCGGTCGTATGCCAGAAATCATATTTAAAATGTAATGCCACAAGATTATCTTTCGGATAAATAAAATTCATGTCAATCGAATAATCCATCGTTGTTTTATTGCAACTTAAAGTTTTATACCTCTATAAAAAACACCCTTTATAAGGGTAATTCCACGTCAAATCAACACCGCACTCAAAATGACTACTTCAGATTTTATTGAAACTTTTGTTATTTATATTCCTTGACTCTCTGAATCCATATATAACTTTAAAAAATTTTATCTCTTATAGTTTTTTAGCTATACAGCTATTAAAAGAGGAAAATATCGCGAGGATTAAATATATTCTTATTCCAGTTCTATAAACCCTAGGAAGTTGAATAATAGTTAATTTTAAAAGCGATTTCATACGCTTTAATTTCATATCAATCATGAAAAAAACTAATTTATAACAAATTTTTTTCTTTTATTTAAAAAAAAAATTTATAAAAATCTTTGAGATAGTCTTTTAATTTTTTTTTAAATTTACATATGTTTTTGAATGTGTCATGATAAGTACATCATAATTTCAGAGTGGGACCCTGGTGGGATCAGCAGTTATGTTACCACTTTCAAATTTACCATTCCCGATATTATTGAATTTATATTTATATTCTTTGATACTCTGAATCCAAATACATATAATTTTAAAAATTCCATCTCTTACAGTTTTTTAGCTATACAGTTATCAAAATAGTATCACTTTTTTGCATGAGGATCAAATATATTCCAATTCTATTTTTATAAGCCTTAGGCAACTGAGTAATAGCTCATTTTAAAGTTGATTTCATACGCTTTAGCTCGATATCAGTCATGAAAAAAACTAATTTTTAACAAATTTTTCTATATTTGGATTCAAAGAGTCAAGGAATAAAAATTAACAAAGTTTCAAGAAAATCTGAAGTAGTTATTTTGAGTGCCTTGTTGATTTGACATGGAATAACCCCATAACTTAAAATCTCTCTCTTATTAATATTTAAAAAAATATAAGGTATATGAAAGAAATCGATCGATTTTAAAAATATAAAAAGGTCTGATAAATTTCGATCAATTGTGAAAATCATTTTTGAATCTATCTCAAGCTACCGTAGTTCAGAATGTAGACCAGAGGATACAATTTAAATAATAAGAAGAATTTGGAAAATTAAAGAAAATGTAATCAAGCTTTTTTAGAAAGCTATTTTTGGTAAATTCATATACACATATTTATAATAAATAAAATGTACACATTTAAATTTCATTTTAAACCAAATTTTACGTAAAAAAATTTTTTCTAAAATACATTTCAAATAAGTTTTATTGTGGTTTTTAGTGAAATTATTCATAGCATTATATTACCAAAACTAAAACAAATATTTTGACGATTTTTATGCACTAATTTTTCCGACAACTCTGTTTTTTACATTCTCTCCTTTTTTCGATAAAAATTAGAGATGACTCTGTTCGTAATTCAGAAGGTAATTCAAATTGAATATTCTACAAATGAGATAATTAACTCTCAAAAATTTGTATGACTAATTAAGTAATTCAGTTTGTAACAGGGTTGGTAAATTTGGTAAATTTGGTACAATTGTATTTTTTTGGTACATTTTAGACCTGAAAGGTACAATCGTACAACAATAGGAAAAAAATTTCCGGGATAGGACTAGAGGAATGAGTACTCCCCGTACAAACTAATTAATAATAATCTAATATCTAGAAAGCCCTAATAGTTAGAGGCTTTAAACTGGGTATTAGTAAATTTTTAGACAGGATATAAAATTCAGCAAAAAACTGACGGGATAGTTCCGACGGAAAGGATACTCCCCATACAAAATAATTAAATAATCTGCTATCTAGATAACTATAATATTAAGAGGCGTCAGATTTAGTATGAGTTAATTTTAAGATGCTATACGAAGTTAGGTGAAAAACTGACGCGGTAGGTCCGGGAAAGGGCTACTCCCCATACAAGGTAAATAATAATTATATGCGAAAAGTGGAAATTAGTTCGAGGTAACTTCCTCTGTTTCTAATTTTAACTTTTTTCAGTGAAATTTAATTTAAGAAATAAAACTAATAATTTTTTTTGATATTATTAAGTACAAATATTAATTTTAATATTAAAGTAAAATTGTCTATGGATATTTTCACAATCCGACTTCATCATTATTTCAAAAAACTCTCGTCGAGAAATAACAATCGTATTCCAGGATAAGCCTATGATTAAATAAATACGGTCTTATGACTCATACAAAAAAAAAGCAAAAAGATAACTATAATAGCACTATTTGTATTGCTTTATATAAAAGTTGATTTTTTATATGTAGCAGCAGCAATATATTTAAATTTTATTTAAAAATGTGCAAAAAAGTGCAGACAAAACTTTTTATAAATATTTTCAAAAACGTTTATATTTTTAGAAAAAAAAGATTTTTTTCTTAATAAGCTTACGTGTGAAAATTAATTAAAAATACTGATACAAATTACACAGGAAAACAAAAAAAAAATAAAGCTTACTAACCTGAGGTTAAAGATTCCATTAATATATTTTTAATTATCACTTTAGATAACACTCAAAACTAATTTTTAAGACCAAAATTTTAAATTTATATTGATCGTGAAGAAAACGGCAAATAACTCAAACTCTAAAATTGTTTAGTGACATAACGGTAATTATCAAAAAAAAATTTTGAGCTGGTGAGTGTTTAAGATGTGTACTTTTACCGACTACAAAAATTTATTCGGTTCTCTTAAATTTAATTTTGCAATTAATTCCCATTTTTAGTATCAAAAACCCCAACGTGCGCTGGTGCTAACCTAAGTTTAACACTAAGACTAATTATAATAGTTAAGTAGCTACCGGTACTACTTCCGTATCTATGCACACAAATGAGTGTGATTGTCGAATGATTCGACATCAGATAAAAGTATAAATTTAAATTCAAAAGCCAAAATTTGTTTAGAACAATTTCAAAGCAAAAAGTACAATTTAAAAAGCCAGTTGGTACAATTTGAAAATTTCATTTACCATCCCTGGTTTGTAATTGGGTGTTGAATTACGAATGAGAGAGCGAACTGCGAATAAAGGCTGTAGTGAAAACATGGTATAGACCAAATTTGTCTGTTTCCAAATAATTTATAAAATTTATATTTATATAATTTTTGCTGGATATTCAAATAAAAGGCGTGCTACCATAACAGCCTTTTCTAGGCATAGTCTGCCAGTATTATCTATTATCTGGAATCTTTATCTTTCCCATATAATATTTTAAGATTCCATGTCCTGCTACTAATGCAGTTATCCAGCTTAAGCTACTTTAATTGTGACCGCCTTAAGAGATTAACCGGTCCACCTTTCGAAAGGTGTTCGTATAAATCGCTTCCGCCCACTAACTCAGAGACTAACCTCTTCAACTCTTGCAAGACTGTCTTGACCATATGAAAGGAAAACTGAAATATGTGAACACGATATGCAATTTCTAAAAATTCTTAAAACAATCTATTTTATTAACAACTTTATGCAGGATTTCTTTAATTACCTGTAGTCTAATAAAAACATCATCCCATTAGATAAAATGGATGGAATTTAATAAAAATTGAACTACTTTTTATGTAAATATTTTTAACCTTCCATAACAAAATTTGAATGTTTAATTTTGTTTTCGACTAACTTTAGAAAGGAAGAATATACATAATTTATAAAACAAATAAAATCGAAAGGAAAGCAACATTATCGAAAACAATATTATTAAAAACAACAACCCACACAAAATCCTATAAAAATAAAACCTTCAACCAAATTGCTTTATGACATGACGTTCGAAAACGAAAGAGGAAAATTTTCTATGAAATTCAAGAACGTAAATCATACAAATTTATACGAACGTCCAACGCAATTGCACATGCAACAGTAAATGTCAATGTGCAGTAGCAGCTAAAACAACAATAATGATAATAACAACAACAACAACAAAAACTAATAGAGTAACATAACAACATCCACATTAAAAGAGAATGACTGACTCTACTGCACTGTAACGGCAACAAAGAATAAATAACAACAAATTTCAGCAACAACATGTAATCAATGTACATATTCTCTTGCATTAAAACATAGAAACCGACCGAAGACGAGTAATCGCATCCTTAAAAGGAAACTTGCTACAGACTCAATAGCAACTGATGCTGCAACAACAAAAATTAATAATAAAAAAAGTATTAACGCAAAAGCAACACAATATGAAGCAACAACAAGAACAAGTTGCACGTTAAGAATGACAAAAACACACCAAATATGGGAAATGTTAAAGAATTTATTACGTACTCGGAAAGCATTCACTATACCCAGCAAAAAATTTGACAAATCAAACTGTATGACATGTAGAGCGTTCACAATAATAGGAGCATATACACACACGCACAGGCATCATCGCAAAAATAGTAAAAATGAACTCAGAAGACCTCAAAACTTAAAGATTCGTTGACATCCCGACCCTACATATGGTAAAGTAGAAAACTAAAAGTTAATTGAGTGCCTCAATAGACTAATTTGTTCGTTAGTCTATCAGTCTGCAGATTGCGGGTTCGATTTCCACCAAACTCTGGGTGTTTTCTATAGACAAGCCAGTAGCTTTGCAGGTAGTGTCGTCTTAAACAAAGCACCTTGTTAAAAACATATATGTATTACAAACTAGCTGGGCCCACAAACGTTGTGTGCGTCCTGACAATAGTTTGCTCGATTTTGCTTTAAAAATAATCCATAATCCAAATTTTAAGACTCTTACTCTTACTTTATATAAAGGTACCCATCCCTGGATAAAATTCTAAAATTTATATAAAAATCTATAATTCTAAAAATTATTGTAAAGCTTTGTAAAAGGTGGTTAATACGAGGTATGATAAAAAAAATAACCGTTATTTTCAATTTTCGTGAGGTTTCGTGTGTTCTATTTTCGCATTTTTTTTAATGTTGGTACACAAGTCTGTTATTTATGTTGACAATATCAGCCATTTAAAAAGGTTAGTCGTGTTTTGGTGTGCTCTTCGATTTTTACTATTTCAAAAAATGGATCAAAGGAAATGTATTAAGTTTTGTGTAAAAAATGAAATTAAATGAATTTAAATCGGTTAAAAAAAGGGCGTACTTTCAACGAATTGCCTCCCTTTTTCTCTTGGAAATAAGAAAAAAGTATCCTATATTGGCATCAGGATACTAAGGTACTTCCTCACAAAATTTTGTTAAAATCCATCCAGTAGATTTTACGTGATGCGAACACAGAAAGACAGACAGACTGGAAATGAGTAACTGTTTTATTATATGTATAGATTTTTTAATACTTCTGTGAAGTAATCTGGGATCAAAATTAGTCTAAGTAAAAATTCCTTGTTTGAATATATGTAGATCTTTTGGCTATAAAACAAACTTTTCGAATAACACAGGGACTTGACAGTATAGTTTCGATTCTACTGTAGTAGTAAAACCCTATACTCAGTTTGGTATTTTTGGTGACCATTTTTTATTCATTTACAGTAGGTGATACCGCTTAACTTTCTTTGGCAATAATAGCGCTGTTACTACAGAAAGGCAAAATCTAAAATTCACAAATATTTGTTCTCTCCCGAAAAAAGCCATAAGTTAGTTATTGCCAGGTTTTGATGCTTAGTTTATGAAATACGAGTAAAACTCTTTGTTCGAACGTTTAACACAGTAAAAATTGCTTATCGATAAATAATTCTAATCGAAAGGTTTTTCGAATTTACAATTCAATAGAATAACGCGATGCTTAAAACAACTCACGCAAACCTTAGCATAATTATTTGCTTGGCATATTCACTTGAGTACAAACACGTACATTTAACAATGTACTCACATTGGTATTGCGACAAGTAGTTGGATGTCTATCGTTATGCCTCTTTGAATAAACGCTGGATGCCCTGGTTGGCTAACTGCCTGACACATGTTGAGTATAATGCTTTTCCTTGGATTAAGTGTTGTTGCTATTATTGCATATGTGAAAGGAATTGATTGTGATGATAGTGACGAAAATTGCATAAGTTTAGCTAACCACAGCCATGGTTTAAACACATACCACCAGTAGTGCCCATACGTCAAAGGGGAGAAGTGTCTTTCAAAAACAAAAAACTGCATTCCTTTTATAAATTTTGAAATTAAAAATGCAGAATATATGTATGTAACAGAAACACAAGCGATATTTGCTTCGACTAAATAGAAAGTTCGATTGACAACAAATGACAGATATAAATCTTTATTGGGGATTTATTCTACATAGAGTGACCAGCTGATTAAAAATTGGTAGGAGTATCAACAGCAATGAGATTAACTTATTGAGAATAAAGTTAACTGAAGAACGGTCTCAACATTGACCCGATAGCCTATTATTACTTTTATATGTAAATTTTGTTCATATAGCAGGTGGTACAAAAGTAATTTTATATTATAATGTGAATTTGCTACTATTTTGTTAGAAATAAAATTAAGTAAATCACTCAAGTGCGAGTCAGACTCATACACGTTTCTTCATACTACGTTCAATATATGGGTTATTTTTTAAAAGCCTTCGAATTTGATTAAAAAAAACACATAATATTTAGATAAATATATGAAATCTTTATTTGAGTCGATATAACGATCTGAAGTAAATGTTGATCGTGGCTACGCTCTTGGCAGCCCTACAAAAATTAGTCTAAATCGAACGTATTAAACGGCCAATAGAAAAAATTAAAAAAAAAACTTTTCAACGAACTCGCCTTTCAATTGGGTCATTGTCTTGCGTGCTGTGTGGCATGTGGTACCGTCTTCTGAAACCATATGTCAGTCAAGTCCAGCTTTTTTATTTTAGGCTCGCCAGTAACGTTCCTGCCTTCGCCATAATCCACTCCAAACAGTGAATTTTGCGGGATTCATAGGCAGTTCTAGCAATGCTTCTGGCTGCTTTTTACTACAAATACAATAATTTTGCTAGTTCACTTATCCATTCAACCAGAAATGAGGTTTGTTGCTAATCAATATTTTCCTATAAAAAGTGGATATTCATCCAACTTTTCCAAAAGTTACCCTTTGTGGTAGGCCTCAATTCTTGCATCAGGTTTTGCACCCAAATCCTTCTTAAAATGTCCACGTAGTGGAGTGACAGAAATCCAATTCCTGCGAACAGCGCCGATACAGCTCCTATATTTTTCTCTGTCCGCATTATACATATACGTGTTGGTGGTTAATTGTCCAATAACGTAAATTAGGTGCGAAATTTTGTCACAAAATTCCGAATAGCCGCCTTAGAAGGACGCAAAAACTGTCATAAAGATTTTTATCCACCATATATTTGGTTTTCAAGATTTTTATCCCTCTTATATTTGGTTTTCAAAATTTTAAAAAGACAATTGCTGGTTTGAACTTAGGTAAGAATAATGCTAATTGAACGTGTAGCAGGAACAATAATTATTTTTATTTTTAATGCCACTCTAAAAATATAAATATATAAATATAATTTGATATATAATTATACTCTGACATAATAATATCTACATATCGTCACCTAAAATGCAAAAGGCCGTAACTACACTTTTTAGTTTTTTACAGGAGAAGGAATAAACGTTATAAATTAAAGACTACTTAAAACTTAATATCCACATTTTAGATTAAAACTTAGAAAACAAACATAACACACATTGAAAGATAATCAAAGCCAACTTTGTTTTGATTTTTTTTTTTGGAAAAGTACGATCGTCATAATCAATCAAAAAGTAAATTTTGAATTTTTGAGTAGTTACGGACTTTTGCATTTTAGGTGACGATATATCCTAAGAATATAATGATATCTCTATGTATTGATTATTTTCCAACAGACTGGAAGGTTTCTCTGATGATACCTAAGCCAGGAACATATTATTTATAGAAAACCTTAGTTGTGTGCAATAACGATTATGTAATTCAAGAACTTCTTTTAAACGATAGTAAACAGCCTTATTTTTTATTTATTTAAAGCGCAGCAAGAATTTTTTTTTTTAAATATAACAACAAAAACAAATTAATTCATGAATAATGTTAACTTTTTAAACGATTCATCGTTCAAAACAGATTAAAGAATCCCACTGTTGATGTACATATATATCGTCATAAAAGCCTTAAGTTACAAAAATTCAAAATCGATTTTTGTTTGATTATGATGTCCTGTATCAATTTCCGTCTTCCTGCTTAATTTTACACTGCTACAATTTAAAATAACATTCTTATGTTTAAGCTTAAACTGAAAAAATTTTAAAAAAGTTTGTTTAATTTTTCATATTAGAGAGTTTTTGCTTCTTCTATAAATATGTATAAATGTAACTTAGGGCTTTTATGAATTCATATGACGATATGTTCTTTTCGTAGTTTCCTCATTGTTTTGTTTACCCTTTTAAACCAATGCATACATCAAAGAACTGTCATAATAACAGCTAGACACCAAATCACTTATATTGTGTCAATTTTTTGGAAGAAATTTTCACATTCGATTTAAGTGTCAAAGGTTACGAACAAGCTGTCTAGCTAAATGTGTGAGGAAATGACTTGTAATTGCATAAAAAGCTAGTCCTACAATTGTTTTTGATTTCGATTTACAGTAACAATTATTGCATCTGGTGCTGTTATCTGTTCAGTGTTGCTACTTACAGCAAAATAAATTTCAGAAGCATTCGTTACCGCTTAAAATCAAGATGTTGTGTCTGCTATGCAAGTCAATTTAAAATAATTAATCAAATGTTGAGTTTATTTTGATTCCTCTTGCAGTCCTCTCCCAAGCTCTTATTAGAGTGCTTATGTGCGCTGCAGTGGCCATAAATATGACACATTGTTTCCAAACCATGTACATATGTGATTGCAGTAGGGAGGCACTAGTTTTTCACTTTTTGAACAAAATAGAAGTTGCTTTGCGCAATGCAGTTAAGCGATTGCATTTTTTATTGAAAATTTATTAAAAAAAAGTTGAATAAACAAATGCTGCCCTACTGTATCAATCAATTTATATCTGTACCCCCAAAAACGGCAATAAATATCTTGTTTATGTTGAAACGTTTTCTTTATAGCTTTTGTTTTTTCCTTTTATAAATTAAAAAAAAAAACTTTATTTTTCCTCTTTCTTAAACATGTAAGTTTATTGAACTTATTCCTTTAAAAGCATCATCGCATACAGGATTATTATTATGTACCCGTACATATGACGTTGAGTTTTAGCTTTAGCTTTTTTATTTTTATTTCATATTTTAACTTCCAATACCATATTTTATAGAATTTCAATATTTTGCAACGACAAACTTTTTTAATTTTTTTTCTTCTTCTTCTTCTTTCTCAACACACAATTATTTAAAGTGATAAAGTGGCCAGATGTTTCAGTTTTAATTTTTAAGAGTCTAATCTTTAAAGGAAATTACAAAAAAGTAATAAAACTTTTCTCTAGATTTTTCGATCGATACCATCAAAAAAAATATTTATCTCAATCAAAGTAAACGGCAATTTTTAGCTATTTTTTAGCAAATGAATTAAATATTTTTCAGACTTAAGTTCGTAATTATAAAGATGTAATTTCTAGATCGCTGCATGTATTTCTCGTATCTATCTAGAAGCTAGTTTCAATTTTAATCATTTTCTGTTTAAACAACTATTAGATAAATAGAATACGTGAAATTATTACTTAACAATTTTTGAAACATCTTGTTGATTTCTACTCTACTCTAAGGGAAAGGGAACTCACATGTCATGTATCGGTGGATAAACTTCAGAAGCGCTAGGAATTTACAATTTTCCCTGTATTCACTGCAGCCATGTTAAGTCATGTATCCTTCATAAGTTTTAGTTGCAGTGTTACAGCATAAAGTATTGCGCCAAAGGGGCTTTCAATAAATTATACTCTTGTAGTTTCCCAGGAGAAGGGAACTACCACATGAGTTGTCAAATGAATACAATTGAAAACTTTGAACGGAACTCATCAATTTAACTTCGTGATGGTCTAGGAGAGGGTCAATTGACAGTGTAACAATTTTTTGTCATGGGGTTTAAACCAGTTACTATATTACCAGCCAAGATCTTAGATTGGCAAGTCTTTAAAACTTTTAAATCTGTTTCTTCTACTCACCAGCCAATTTTCATAACTTCTTATATCACATCTAATTTGACAAGTCATGGAATGAGTACTGGATATTTCCACAAATTACCAACCAAACACTTTTTGATCCTCTTATATTATACTTCTACTTAAAAAATTACTGAGATCAAAAAAAGGCTATGTGGAATCTGTCGCAATGATTTCAATAGTTATTTTTTCGTTGTGGTCGAATCAGAACAAATGACGCCAAACGTTCAGAGATCACACCGGAAATAGTTGATAAAATCTGCAGACTTACATTGGAAGATCGGTAACTTAATTGTTTGGGAACAGCACATCTTGCATGAATATTTGGAAATTAAAAAACTAACCGCAACGAAGGGTGCTGCAATCAAGACATTGCACGTGTGTAGTCCCAATGTCATAAATTCATGAATAGGGTTTCGAACTGCTACTCTATCCACAATACTTTTTAGATGAAGTCTCTTGAGACTATTTCCTGTAAGCGAATTGGATCATTACTGAAACAAGCTTTTAGTTTAGTGACTTTAGAAATCTTGTTAAGAGAGAATATAAAAACTAGAAGGAATCTAGACTATATACGATTTAATATATTTGAACGAAACGTTTTCCAGCACCTGGCGGAATTCAGAGGTTGAAATTTGCCACTGTCTTTATTAAAAGCTAGTTTTATTCTTCCAACCACACATGAGGAAATATAGAAAATATATTTACGAATATAAGTTCATTTATATAATATTTGTTGATAGTTTTACCCTGGAGTTATGATTCGAAATATAAAATTGTTGACATTGTATTGAAAAAATTATAGCGATCAAATGTTCACCTCCGAAATCCTTAAATGAAGAAGTCAACGACGTCTCCAAACCGAAATTGCTGTAATAAGCAGTAACAATATTTCCAAGTTTATAAATGTGTATCGCTTTATTGCTTGTTGTAAACTTGTTCTCTAACTGCATACTCTAATATATGTTGTTAACTAATTCTCTATCTTTTGGAAAATCAAGAAAACTTAACAAGATATTAATTCTTACATAAACAAGTGACTAAAGTCTTTTCAGAAACAATCGATTAATATATATGAATTAAATATTTACAACCAATAAATCTATATATACAAAAAAAATATTTGTACTATTTAGACAGCGTTAATAATATAGAAATGGGTTAAGTGAGTGCCTCGATATACCGATTGGTAGCTGGTTACTCTATCAGTCTGGAGGTTGCAAGTTCAATTCCCGCCAAGACTCTGGGTGTTTTCTTCAGACATGCAAAAAAAGCTTCGCAGAGGTAGTGTTCTCTTTTTTAAAAAATAAAAAAAAAAAACAGAAAATAGTTGAGAATTGTATCTATTCTTATAAAATAATAAGAGAAATATATTTTTTATGTTTAAGTTTCTTTTTTTATAGCTTTATACTTTGTGATTTTTTTTGTTTTGTCCAAGATATTTTTGGTCCTTGCGTCAAATATGAGTAAATGGTTTATGACAAGCTGTCTTAAACAATTATCAAAATATCAATAAGTAACATAAGAACAGCACTAATTTCGGTTAGTAACAAATTTTTAATTTTATTGCATCCTGACAGTTTTTTATTTTAAAAATAATCATATGGTTTATATATTTACTTCATATTGAAGTGCTGGGCATTTATTTATGATGTTCCAGCATTGTTGTTATATAAAATTCTATAACTGTAAGTTTAGGCAATATTTTTATTATCTAAAATTTCTCTTTTGCAAAAATTAAAGGTGCTGCCAAGTTTACAATTTTAATAAATCGGTAAATTTGTGTAATTTAACTTTTTTGTCTGTTTGTTCTCTAGCAAAACTACTGGATGAATTTTACAAAATGTTGTAAAATTCATCCAGTAATTTTTAGGTGATGCGAACACAGTCAGACAGACAAAATTTTCAAAAATTAATATTTTCTAACTAAATAAGTATTTGCTTTCTTTTTAAATTGTAGTCCCAAAGAAATCTTTAGGGCTAGTTTAATAACACTGACCAGGTTCAAAATCAAGTTATTGCTGAACTTCTTTGCATGATTTCGATTTTTGTTCATGAACTTTCAAAATTTCACAAAAAGGGTTCTCCATCAACGTACAATATTAAACTTTACTTTGAAAGTACCGTAAACAATGTGCTTAAATTTTCCATATTTACCGGTTAGTTTTTAGGTAGTTAACAACACTTATTTTCGTACCCCCATAAAGTTAAAAAGCAAAAACAAAACAACATGGTGAATGTATAAGAAATATTTCTTCCTGTGATATATTACGCATATTTAAATTACAATTTGCAATTACAACTGATTTAAACATATTTGGAAATCTGCAAAGAAACTGCCAAAAGTTTACCCTAAAAACAAAAAATAAATAGGAAAAACTATATTAAGATACACCAGACAAACTATTCAATTGAGTAGTAATGGTTGTTAAATATATGTATCATATTTAAATAAGAAAACGCAATTATAACACAAGAAGTCAATTTAAGTATATAAACACGACAACCGCAGTACAAGGGGCGGATAAGAGCCGAACTTCTTGAATGTCCGTAACAAATAATCGCAGTGAAAAAGTTACCACCCACAACTGCTTAGCAACACTTTCCAATTTATTTTCACTTGTTAAATGAAATTCCCATTTACTTGATTTAATTATGTATTTATTTCTATTATCTCTGATTTTTACATCAATTAATATCGTATTACCATAATTAAAATTCCTCCATCTGGTAACTTTAAAAATTACCATAGTTCCTCTAGTTTATGTTAGCTGTTAGTCTTATGGCATTTGTTGTTGCTGGCTTTGTTGTTTCTGTTTTTATTGTTACTAAAGTATCATTATGTTAATATTTTATTATTTCTTACCACTAAAAACATGAAATGAATACTTAATATTTTTTGTTCATCTTCTGCATAAATTTTAAAAATGAAAAAGGAAGTTGGTTTTTTCTTATTCTTTGTTCCCCTTTCATTTTCCAAAACATTATTTTTTATTTCTTGTTTTCTAACATTGTACAAACAAAGTAACTTTAAATCAAAGTTTGGTTCTGTTATTATCGTTTTAAGATTTCTTTCGTTTTTTATTTTTTATGTTCTTGTGTTTTTATATTTTAAACAAACTAAAATTAATAATAAATTAATTTTGAAAATCAATACGAAAAATTCAAGTATACGAATAACTTCCTAGAAATTCGAGTTCATAAATCATTTTTAAAAATTGGAGCTGCAATAATTCAATAATATTTAAACAAACCCAGTTGATCGTGCTCCTAAAACATCTTGAAGACCTGCCAAAAGACAACAACGCGAGTATTCTCGAAAAAGTATGGCAAAGAAAAGTGAAAGGTTTTATCCAAAGCTTATACTCGATGGTTTAAATCTATACCTTTGCAGACAACAATAAGTGGCTTTGGGCTTGAACAACGTTGGGAAATATTGCAAACTCTTCGAAAATTGAATTTATCCGCAAATCACATTTTCTGATTAGCATTTTCACCTCGGCGGCTATGTAAAGAAACGAAATTAATAAATTTGGGGATAGGAAAACCCGCACGTAATTGTCGACAAGCCAATGCAACCACACTGAACCAAATTTCGTAGGTAGTATTAACGAAAAAACTTATGAGAACATTAACGACAAAAATAGTTAAATTAATTTAATTTTTATTCGATTTTTTATACAAACTAATTTTATTAAAATTAACAGAATTTCTTTTGTTAAAAGCATATTTCCATAAAACTTGAAAAATCTTATAAAAATTTAAATAGATTCCTGTTAAATTACCAAAAAATTTTGCTAAAACAGTAGTAAAACATTCTAAGAACAACAACCCATAAATTAGTTAAATTTACATCTGTAAATTTACATCTATTTTATACCCTTCATCACAGGTGAAAAGGGTATATAGTATATAAGTTTTTCATCCGTGTCAGGGCCGCCCCGAGGTTAGTAGGATTGTGATCTGGCCCTTACACAAGTGGTCTAAATAAACTTATATTTCTCATATAATTTATTTTTATATTTGGTTTTATACTTATATTTACAAAAGGGTTACATATTATGTAGTAAAAATAAAAAAAATATAAGAGATAGAATTTTTTTTTTTTATTATAATTTGAATCAGGAAGTCAGGAATGTAAATAAAAAAATTTTCAATGAAATCTGGAATGGTAAACTTTAACGTTTTATTTTTTCCCCATTTTCTGCACAACGAAGCTGACGTTGATTACAAAAATATCTTTTTTGGGTAATTTTTGGATAATAGTTATCAGCCTTTAATGGCAAGGGTCCTTTAAAATTAACTCATTCTTTTCGTTTTTGTTATTGAATTCTGTTTAAGAGGATCGATCCCAATTTATCAAGCCAACAGTTTTAGGAGCAGATATTAATAACGTTTTGCCAGTTTCATTCACATTAATATCTTCGTCATTAGAATCTGAATCTGGTATTACTAGTATTCCTTACTTCATTAAGTGTACTCACGTTTACTGATGACAGCCGAAAAACTAGAAGGAGCAAAATAGGAAGTGAGCTTTGGGACCTTCTTAAGAAGGTCCTGATCCGTGTGTAGTTTCTACAATATTCATTTCCAACATTGAAAAGTTGATTAAACGATGTTCGTCTGTCTGTGGTCGAATAGTAATGTCATTTGCCAAGACACCAAACGAGATCCAGAATATTTAAATCTATCAATCTGCCAGGCATAGTTTCAAAAATTTTGGGCTTGCAATTCAGCCATATCGGATCATTCGCTTGGAGACTGCACGCAAAAAACCAGGCCCACCTATATTTTTCACGCTTGTGTTTTCATTTTTTCGGCATTAAGTATTCTGTTTTGCTTCTTTTTGTCAAATAAATATTAGACCGCGACAGGTAGATCCCAAGGAGTGCATAGAGATCTCGGGCGATCAATAACCTCCTTCGTGCGCCAATTTTGTGTTTATTTTTAGGTTGGAAAGGTTATTTTGCTTTGATTTGTATTAAAGGTCTCTATAACAAGCAATACTTATATAGGTAGCCCATAAACCTCCCCATGTACCTATTGACTGCTACTTGATACAGGGTGCCGACTGGTACATGGGGAGGTGCCAATATGAGGAAATTTTTTTAAGGTTTTTTTTTGCTTTAGTTTGACCATTCGACCAAAAAAATTGACTTCAGAAAAGTTATTTGAGTTGACATATAAAATAGAAAATTTTTTTCATTTATAATTTTTATTTTAAACATTTCAAATAAAATGACTGCAACAGGACAACAAAGCTTTATTTGTTTATTCTTCTAAAAGACGAAAAAGCTAAAAAGGCGGTAATGTTATGCAATTTTCTTTTCAGATTATGCTGCAGAAAATTTAATAAGCAAATTAACTAATAATTTAAGTTAATTTAACTTTATAATTTTTACACCCTACTATTTAAAGAAAAGAAATAGTCACATTGAACAAGTTTCCTCAATATAAGGAATTTAAAAAAAAATTTCTTTTCGAAAATCGTCTGTAGATTTGACTAAAAAGTTTTATAGCTGTATAATAACCTGCTTTTCTTCAATTCCACGCCGCATTTTGCGGTATTTAGTTAAATTTTTGGTTTAGTACACAGAGATTTATAGTTTAGTTTGGATTTCAGAGCTGCTGGAAACGTCATTTTATTTAACGGCGAGCGCTACCAAATCGTGATAACGGACATTTAATGATTTGAAATAGAAAATATGAACTTCGATAAACCTTGGCTCATCAACCAATCGATCTTTTGCACACTAAGTTGGGTAAAAGCGTTAAAAGCGGTCGTGGCGAAGCCAATTGGCCGGCTCAGAGCTGTGATTTTAGGGTGCCGTTGAAGACTGATGCTATGCGTATAATCTAGAAACGTTTCCCACTCTTAACGCTAATATCGTTAAAATTAATAAGGTTAAGTTCATTTTATTAAATTTTTAAATAGATATTTCTATTTAGCATACAGCTTGAAAAAATACATGCTTATACATACATGCATACATACATACATACATACATACATACATACATACATACATACATACATACATACATACATACATACATACATACATACATACATACATACATACATACATACATACATACATACATACATACATACATACTTATGCCTATCATACATACATACATACATACATACATACATACATACATACATACATACATACATACATACATACATACATAGATACATACATACATACATACATACATACATACATACATACATACATACATACATACATACATACATACATACATACATACATACATACATACATACATACATACATACATACATACATACATACATACATACATACATACATACATACATACATACATACATACATACATACATACATACATACATACATACTTATGCCTATCATGTACCCAGCAATTCGGAACGATGACGATAATTTGATTAGAAGCAATGCAAAACAATTGATAAATTTAAAAATAATAAACACAAATTATCTAAAATAATTACATGGCCAATTGGGATATAAACAAAAAATTCCCAATACATGTGGTTCTGAAATAACAGACAACAAAAGTGTCAAATTAGCAAATGATAAATAAGACCAAAGAACTACATAAAAAATGATAAACGAATATATGTACATATGCACGAATATACATACTCGTATGTACACAAATAGAAATCAATTTTAAGAATGAAAATAATAACGATTTCTAAAGTTAGGTAAGATTAAAAAAATGATTTTTACACTCTTTTATGAATTTAATTGATAAAAAAAAAATATTTATAAAAACTTAAATAACTCTAACAAATTCATACGAAGGTTGTCGGAAAAGTGAACGTGCAAAATTACCACCTAAAAGTAAAAAGGGAAAATCGCCAAATGAATAATCACATAATTAAAAAGTTTAAAAAAATTACAAGAAAAAAATAATGGTTTGGTCCAAAAAATGAAAAAAATATCCGAAAATAAATGAATTATCGCGGCTAAAAATATAATTCTTTAACAACAAATAGCTTTTTTAAAATCAATGGCTATATATTATATGACACTAAAGACCCCTGTGGCAGAGCATGTGGTGGTTCAGCAATACTAATAAGGGCTCGAATTAAACCTTCAAGCAACAAACATCTGTATTGAAGAATATCATCAAAACTTTGTTATTGCTTCGATTTATTCACCTCCTAGATTTCAAATTTCAGAGAGTCAATATATCGAATTTTACAAATCACTAGGTCCCTGTTTCATAGCATCAGGCGACTAACGCTAAACATACGTTTTGGGGATCACGCCTAATAACTCCAAAAGGTCGTGTTTTGTTTGATCAAAAACTTAAATCAGCTGACAGAAACCAGACAACCAGCTAGATACAATCAAATTTATTTTGTAGATGTCGAGCGGCTCTTGGCTGAAAAAAGAAAAACACACAGATCTCCTCAACTCAAATCTAGACTTAAAGATTACACGAAACGGCTAAGACAGCTGCTAGAATCTCGAAAAGTAACATCTCTGAAAAATTACTTGGAAGACCTCGACGCAACTGCACAATCAGATTATTCATTATGGCCTGTTTGTAGGAACCTTAAAAGACCGGTCGTACGTAAGCCTCCCTTGCGAACTTCTTGTGGAGACTGGGCAAGGAATGATACCGAAAAGGCAATTTGTTTGTTGGACATTTGAAGAAGGTTTTCACCCCAAATGTATGTACTGATATAGCTGAGTTGCCATCAGTAGAGACTAGCGCCGTAGTACCCCTAAGATTTGAATTTAGCGATATTGAAAGTGCAATAGCTGATTTAAACACCAAAAAAGCCCCTGGCGTTGATAAAACAAGTAACAAGATGTTAGTTGAGTTGCCCCGTATAGGTCGCAGAATTATCCTGTTTGTTTTTAATGCCATCTTACGTCTTGAGTACTTTCCCACAGAGTGGAAGGTCTCTTTAATAACTATGATTCCTAAACCAGGAAAAGACCACACAAAAGTAGAATCATACAGACCTATAAGCCTTTTATCTGACGTGTCAAAGTTATTTGAGAGAATATTAATAACTAAGCTGAATCCAATACTTAGCGCGAAAGGATGCATTCTGAACCATCAATTCGGCTTCAGAAAACAACATAGTACGATACAACAAACACACAGATTAGTAAATGTAATTAAAACGACCTTTGAAGAAAAAAATACTGTTCTGCGCTCTTTATCGACGTTTCTCAAGCATTCGATAAGGTTTGGCACGATGGCCTAATATTTAAGCTAAAGCTGAACTTGCCCGAAATCTTGTATAAGCTCTTAAAAGATTATTTAACGAATCACAAGTTTTTACTAAAAGAAGGTGACTTTTTAAGCTCGCCACAGCTAATTGTAGCCGGAGTTCCCCAAGGTAGTATTTTGGGACCAATTTTATATTTACTGTACACATCGGATATGCCCTAGTCCACACATCAACTTTTGCAGATGATACAGCTTTTTTAAGTATTCATGAAAGTGCCCAAGAAGCATCACAACTTTTACAAGACCACATACTCAATTGGAAAAATGGCTAGAAAAATGGAGAATAAAAGTGAATGAACAAAAATGCACTCACATAACTTTCACACTGCGTAGGGACTCATGCCCTCCTATTCGCATAAATAACCAAATGATACCACAGCTTTCAGACGTTAAATACCTGGGTATACATCTTGACCGTCGCCTTACTTGGAAAAGCCACATTGACTTCAAGTTAACACAAATGAAACTAAAAGCAGTACAACTAAATTGGCTTATTGGCAGAAACTCCACCCTGAGCTTAGATTGTAAACTTCTACTGTACAAGTCGGTCCTCAAACCAAATTGGTGTTATGGGATTCAGTTATGGGGCACTGCCTCAGCTAGCAATGTAGAAAAAATTCAAAGGCGCCAAAATAAGATTTTACGTATTATTACATCTGCTCCCTGGTATATAAACAATTTAAACATCCACAAAGACCTAAACATGCCATCAGTTAAAGCAGAAATAGCGAAACATGCAGTCACATATCTAAAGAGGCCAAACCCATTGGGGCGTAACATGCTGAATGAACCTGGTTACATTCGACTAAAAAGAACAGATACTGCTTTACTTGGCCGTACATTAGAGGGATGACCCGCAAGTGATTTCAAAATCCGTGAAACAAACATTATTTTTGTCTAGCACTGGCTGGACTTAAAAAGAATATTTTATTTTGACTTAAGATACGAGTAATTATTGTTAGTTAAAAAATATTGAAGATGCAATAAATAAATTATGAAAACAAAAAAAAAAATTAAACAGTAAAATTAAACAGTAGGTGCATTGACATTGGTTTGATCCAGGAATAAAGTTTTATTAGTACATCGATTACTTATGATACTAAAACCAATTTAATAGCGACCGTATTTGTGCCGTGTTTAGTCCACAGCAAACAAATTTGAAACTAACACGGATTTGGTCTTTTTAAGTTGTATTACAAAGGGCAAAATTTACTTTTTATACCGCCCACTATACATACATATGTATGTACATATATATTTTTTTGTTTGTTTGGTACAAGAGCAGTATTCGATTAATTTTAAAAGTTTTTTTTCTTGGAAAAATATAAATAAACAAACACAAAATTTTAAATAAATAGGTCAACAAGTTAATTATTTTTTGTTGTTGATATATTTTCGTTTTTCTTGTCTATTTAACAGATTCATTCACATTTTTGGTGTTTCGGGCATTTGTTGATATTTCTTTTTGAATTAAGAGTACATTTATGTTCTTTCTTCAATTTAAAATTGTTTTAATTTGTTGCGAAAATTCATAAGATGTTTATTATTAAAGATTTTGTTA
The DNA here is from genome assembly GCA_949628195.1 of Phasia obesa. NCBI lineage: Eukaryota > Metazoa > Arthropoda > Insecta > Diptera > Tachinidae > Phasia > Phasia obesa. Next base: position 39,488,763 of record OX451219.1, read on the forward strand.
ATAAACATTTATAAAATAACTACCCGTGCCCACACACGTTGTGTGCGTCCTTACAATATTTTATTCGATTTTGATTTGAAAGTAATACACACTAAATTTTAAGACTCTTACATATTTACTTTACCCATCGCTGGATAATATTCTAAATATTATTTTAAAGCTCTGTAAAAGGTGTTTTAATAACAATGTAATTTCAAAAAGTAAAAATATAAATACAAAGTCAAATACAAATTTTATTCAATTGGCTATTTGGCAGTAAGTAAATTATATTTTGTGATCATTTTAAAACAGCGCCATCTATTGCGCATCCGTGTTTAAAATATACCGCTTTGAAAAATAAAAGATGCGTTAAAGTTAGTTAAAGTGCGTTAAAGTACCTTTAAATCGGCTTTTTCTCCACTTCCTCTAGGAAATAATATATTTTTGCAGAGAAAAATATTTTATATTGGAATCAGGATACTAGTAGTTCTTCATAAAATTTTGTTAAAATCCATCTAGTATTTTTTACGTGATGCGAACACAAGAAAAATACATACATACATACATACCCTGCAGGAAATGTCAATAGTGAAATTGTACTGACTTACTATTGACATAGTCACCAGTACTAGTGACTTATAATACCCCAGACAAAGCTATTTACTATAGACGTTTAACATGTGCTTGTCATTGAACATGCACTAGGTAGTTCTTATGAGACCATATGTAGACATTGGAACTAGTTATTCACTAGTTTATTTACATTTTAATAATTCTAGTTTACATTTTTGGTACTTTTCTGAAGTAGTTGTAATAATAGAACGTTATGTGATGAAGTTAAGTGATTTTTATAACAGATCTGATAATAAATTGTGAACGTTATTGAATTTTTTTTTCTCATCAAAGAAAAAATGTAGACGCTTTGTTAACAATGTCGCCAAAGAGTCACCAAAGTAGTTGACAAAAGTGGGGACTTGGAGACACTTGTTCCCAGGTTTCCTTCAGGGTACATACATACAGACAGACTGACAGGCTGACAGACAGACAGACAGACAGACAGACAGGAAATGTATTACTATTTTATTGTATGTAATATAAGATTTAATTTATAGAAATAGAAAAACTATTTAGATTATGTTTAAAAATGTTTATTACATTAATGAATCGAAATGTCTGCGAATTTTAGAAATATTTTAATAGTTTTTTATTTTGAATAACATCTTTAAAAATACACATTCGGCAAACATTTAAAATCGTCAAATTTGTGTTGGTCGTAGATTGAGTTTAAAATATTATTGACAGGTCAACCAGCTAAAGGGCGTTTTACTCTATAATACGAGTATTAATACTTTTGAATAAAATACATACAAGCCTGATGTAATCGCTGTTTGAAATTTTTCAATAACCAATAACATCATGTCACGGTTTCAATTTCCTCAAAAGTATTATTATTATAGTGTGAAACGTCCTTAAGCAAAATTGTTTGACGGCAAACAAAAGTGTGTTTAATAAGACCACCCGTCGGAAAGTATTATTTTTTTGGTTTGTTTGTTAAAATAATAATTTAATTTCACAAAGTTTTTCTAAGAGCAACAGTGGTTTCTGCTTTTAAAACTTTATCATTCGAATCTAAAATAAAATTACACACAGACATCAGATAAATGACATATACCGATCAACTTAATTTGACATCAATACTATAACAAGTATGTTCGCTTCTGACTCCGTGAAATCCTTGTGATGTTAACTTTATATCAGCTAGTCATTTCATCATTACTGGCAACCCTTAGAATTCTGTCATCCAGACAATGACATGCATACATCAAATAACTGACAAATGCAGATAAATTTAATGACAATTTGTCATGAATATAATAAATATTTGATTTTCAATAAATGAATTGGATAAATTTTTGTTTTAAAGAATTAACACTCAAGCAACTTTTGCCTACTAATGAATTACGTTACCTTTTTTGGAAAGGGGTAGAAGTGAGGTTAGTTGGTAAGGTTAAGTAAGCTTCACTTTTTATATGAACTATGTAATTGCAAATTAGTTTATGTTTACAAAAGTGTTTCATCGCCATTTGATCAATTATTTTACTTCACCAACAAATTATTGCTCGTGTATGTATCAGGAAAAGATTGTATATTGTTAATTGGCAATTGGCAATGGTTGGGATACGACCATATGGCTGTCATCTCAATAAAATGCTTAAGAGCCAACGTGCTAAGTGTCATCAATACGAAGAGATATTCTCGTTAGCTCATATGCTTTGTATAAGCTTGTACATTGTTCCGACTTTGTTTTTAAAAAGAAATCATTTATGCCAGTTTTCATCATATTGAACACATTTATCATAACGTTGATATCATAATTCCGATAATACGGCGTGAATTAATCTGACGATGATTTTTTCTATCAGAGTATGACTAGTAGTATAGAAGTTGCTTTAAACTATAAAACTCTATATCTCTGAAACTAAAAGTATCTCCACTTAAAGAGTCAACAAAACCTTTTTAAATCGCCCCATCTGAACGTACCTTAAGACACTTTTCAATTCCACTGTTTTGCAATAAATATTTTTTTACACGCTGTAAGAACATACTTTAAACTTTTTTATTTCAATAATGCATTTTACAACTTTTTTAATATGTCATAATAATTTTGAAAGTTTTATCGCATCATTTTTCTCAAACAAAGAAAACTTCAAAAGTTTCGGATTTTTTTTTAGCACAATCTCAACATGAAAGTAAATTTAACACCAACATTTTTATTATTTTTATTGTGCAATCAAATAACTTTAAAATCTTCTAGTGTGAACATGAAAAGAAAATGAATTATTGTGTTTGCGTGAAAAAAATCTTGATTAATGGAAATAAAATGTTGATTAAATACGAGTGTAACAAAAGTGGGAGTCATATGTAGTGTGGGTTGTTAGTTAAGAGTTAGTTGTTACATGGTTTTTAAATGTTTTTGCTAAAAATATTAGCTAAAAGTGTTAGAAAGCCACTACGAAAATAATAATTAATTATAATTAAGGAAAACTTGTTTTTTAAGTAAAGGATTATTTATTACGTTTTTATTTTTATTTGCTTGCTTTTGTTTTTGTCTGTTTTTCTGTCCGGTACAAAAACTACAATAATTTTTTAATTAACTAGCGGACGATTTTCAAGAAACATCAGAGCTCAACGGCAATTTTTATTAAAAGACCACGATATTATAATCTTTTTTACCCTTATATTTTATATCTGTATTAAAAAGTAAAGCACATAAAGTGCACATATAGCAAACATATAAGAGATAATTAATACGGTTTTCATAACTTGCCTATAACACGCTTAACGCACACTTGTTTGATTTGGTCGATAACATTCTATTTTTCGGTATTGGTAAATAACCAAACAGGCCCTAAGACCAAACGTGCGGAATGACCAGGTTGTTCTTGTAATTTCGGTGAAACTTTACCTTTTTAGTAATAAATAGTCAATAACAAAAACAATGAAATCCGTTGATATCAGTTGATATCAAAGTCCTAAGAGTTACTTACAGCACATTCAGTTTATTTTAAGAAAATTTAAACTTTTGCAACATCTTACTAGAAACAATAGTAATGGAGTGGCACTTCCTATACAAACTAAATAGCAATACCCTTTAAAATCAATAGTTATATATTATATGACAGTGTTGGGATTTGTGGTACAATTGTACCAAATTTGGTACAATCGACATATCAGCGGTACGCTGGTACACTACATGATTTCTGAACTACAGAATTTTAATGTTTTTTCATCCAGCAGTATTCGGCTGGTATATTTTACTCTTTTTTCTAGCGAAAAATCGTAGTCGATTTTGGTAATTAGACGACTCTGCAATTATTCTAAAAAATAACTCCAGTAATACTCAATCGAATTACGATCCGGATACTTTAGTGGAGTTTCAAGTACTTGCTGGAAGCAAGTTCCTAAGCAAGCCTTTTGCTTATGAAATGGTTAAATATTTTGGCAAAATAATTGTTAGTAAATAAGCAACAAAAACAGAATTTCAAGGAACCAAGTTCAAATAGTATTATTTTTAAATACCTTAGTATAAATGTTTTGATTTGTCCTATTTTAATGTCGAGCTACTGCATGTTTGTATGTTTTTCTACCAAATGCCAAATTTTGGTACAATGGATATAGATTTGGTACCATTTCATCATTGGGGCGGTACAATTTAAACATTGTCAGATCCCAACACTGTTATTTGATACCTAGGACCTTCATGGTAGAACATTTGTTGGATTGGCAATAATAAAGGCCAAAATTAAACACTAATTTTGATGTGGATAACCATCAAGCAATAAATTTCTGTCTTGTTAAATTTCTTCGAAACCTAGTTTTAGATTTTTTCATCTCAATATTATAGTGTCGTGCTGATAACTACAACACTAAACATACGATTTGGGGATCACAAACTAAAGGTTCGTCTGAATGTTATTTCGTAATTATGAAAGTTAGAACATCACCAAAATTATATTTAGATCATGCAATCACTATTATTTTTATATGCAACCCACAAGGAATAGTATCACCCACGATAAGCAATCGGGTAAATCTTTTAATTTCATAAAGTATTCACCAGAAGACTTAATGGTGCTGTATCTTTTTGATTTTGACAAAACTCTCAAATTAGTTGTCCAACAGGCACCGATAACCCAGCAACAAGTAACAAATAATTACAATTGGAAAAGATCTTAAATACTTTTTAACACCTTACTCTAATCATATATGGGAGTAATAATAATGCATAATGTGAACTAATTATTTATTTATTTTATTTTATTTTATTTTAATTTTTATTATTTAATACTCCCAGTCAAATAATTATATGTGCAAAATTGCTTTTCTCTGACCTTACGGTACAGTTGCTGTTTTTGGCATAAACATTCTCTTATAATTACTTTATCTTTTGCTGTTGTTTTTACGTTTATCTTTGCACCGCATTCGTAATACCGTTATTTTTAATGAAGTTAGTATAGAGTATAAGCAAATGTATAAGATGAAAAACAAATCAAAATTTTGGAATTTTTTGTAAAAATGCCACGTGAAACTGAATAAACAGATGAAGAACGTGGATTATTTAAGAGAATGAGGCAATTCGTCATGAAAGTTGCCCAAATTGCTGTTTCTGTACAGAGAAACCGTAACACGAAAACAAATTTCTTAAAAAATCCAGTTTTTAATAAACGTAGCGGCCGGATATCCACTATTGATGACCGGAGCAAATGATGCGTACAGCATTTACCAACTTATATCCACATGATTTGTAAACAAATAAAAGTGAAACTTGGTCTAAATGTGACTAAACAACGTGCTCATAAAATAATAAGACAATATTTAGACCTAGAATATGCCTATCGAGTGCCTAAATCATGTCTAAAACAACATCATCAAAATGCATATATGGTATTTTATGAAAAGTATAAATTTTGGAAAGACGAACTTGAATCTGTGATATTCAGTGACAAAAATAGTTTAATTTAGACGGACCAGATGATCTCCACAAAAATTGGATGGACGTAAGACGCCCACGGGAAGCATGCCACAAACGACGAAGATCACTCATGGTATGGGCGGTATTTTTTAGCAAGAGGGAAGCCCAAAATATGTTTTGTGCTAGGAAAATTGAATGCAGAAATCTACATAGATTTGTTGCAAAGCGAACACCTTGATTTTGCTGGTGATTTACAAAGCGACAAATGGACTTTCCGGCAGGATAGTGAACCGATCCATGTGGTGAAGAAGATAAAGGCCTTCTTTAACTTTCGACAAATTGATTTGCTCGAGTTCTCTGCTTTATGCCCAGACCTCAATCCCACCAGGGAACTATGGTGGATACGTTCTGGCAAAATACATGCATCTTAAAGCTATATGACAGCTGAAAACAACTAAAAAAATGTCATATTGGTTGAATGGGTCAATATTGATGTGTCTGTCCTGAAAAAAACTGGAGGATACACTAGAGTAACACAACCTCTTATTAACATATGTAAAACTTATACTTTGTTATTAATAAAATTTTTGGGAATTCAAATATTAATTATTTAATATTATGCTAATTACCCATAACATTTTTTAATAAAAATGCAATTTATTTGTTGGGGGAAAGAGCTAGTCCCTATACGTATTTCACTGGTTGCTCAGGCCAGATCATCAGGAAACCTTTTTCCTAATTTTAGAGAAGCCAAAAATACTCTATAAGTAATAAAATTCTACAAAACACAATGAGAATTATGCATGTTAATAGAATAATATTACAGAATATTAAAGCTTCAATAAAACACCAACAAACAAACCACGTTTTTATTTTTCCTTACTGTCCTTCTACAATTGGATGGTTTTTTGCCATCACTGAATGCAGACGTAAGGTGTGATGAAAAGCATACACAAGTTAATTTTGTTCTCGCAAGAGAATCGAAAAAAAAAACAAGTGTTGCCAAGGTTTGCACAAGCAGTTGCATATTTAGTTATTAATAAAATTTTTGGGAATTCAAATATTAATTAATTAATATTATGCTAATTACCCATAACATTTTTTAATAAAAATGCAATTTATTTGTTGGGGGAAAGAGCTAGTCCCTATACGTATTTCACTGGTTGCTCAGGCCAGATCATCAGGAAACCTTTTTCCTAATTTTAGAGAAGCCAAAAATACTCTATAAGTAATAAAATTCTACAAAACACAATGAGAATTATGCATGTTAATAGAATAATATTACAGAATATTAAAGCTTCAATAAAACACCAACAAACAAACCACGTTTTTTATTTTTCCTTACTGTCCTTCTACAATAATTCTGTAATATTATTCTATTAACATGCATAATTCTCATTGTGTTTTGTAGAATTTTATTACTTATAGAGTATTTTTGGCTTCTCTAAAATTAGGAAAAAGGTTTCCTGATGATCTGGCCTGAGCAACCAGTGAAATACGTATAGGGACTAGCTCTTTCCCCCAACAAATAAATTGCATTTTTATTAAAAAATGTTATGGGTAATTAGCATAATATTAAATAATTTATACTTTGTAACTAAAATAATTTATCTAATAAATAAAATTTTTGCACATACATATAAATATTTTCTATGGAGATTTAAAGCTTTAATTTTTTTCCATGTTAAACAAATTTATTAATATAATTTTGTTATTTCATTTTTATTTCTTTTTACATACATAAATTCGAAAAAAATGTCTGTTCCCAATTTCCATTTTTTTCTTTTAATTCAAATTAAAGTTAAAGCATTGCACAAATAATTATTTGTCTAAGGTACAGATTGTAAGCCTCTTGGGGACCAATTAATCTAGTTTAAATATAAGACAAGTATATATATTATATTTGCAAATATAAAAAAAAACATTTTTCAAATTTGATTTATCATTGTTTTTTTAAGGTTTGTCGTACAAATTTCACGTCACACCACAATGGAAATGTCCATATGTTGAACTTAATGTAAATAAATTAAATTACTTACAGTATTTACGTTGAGCAATTATTTGAGGATAAATAAAAATACACGTGTGTATATCATAGACACTTACCTGAAAAGAAAAGAATATACCGAAAGTAATGAGAAATTGTATATAAATAACAGAAAGTTCATTTATATTAAAATTTATGCTTGCAGTGATTTTACTAATTTTCGCGGAACTCAAACTGGTGATTTCCATAAAAATATTAACTGAAATTCAATAAAACTACTAATTGACTAAATTAATAATTTAATTGAACAAAAACAAAAAAACTCTTAATTAACATTTTTTGATTTTTATTATAATAGTAATTATAGTCCTAATTTATTCAATAAATTTGTTAATTTCAATTTTTTATACCTTTTAACTGAGCTGACTACTATGATATGTATGATGTATACATATATGTATATTTTTTGATTAAAAAAATATAAAATCAATATTGAAAAAAAAGAAATGAAAATTGTTATGTAAATAAGGAGTCGAACTACAAATATTCTAAGATTGTTTAAAAAATGATTCCAAACTAGAGCTAAATTCGTCAAATCGTATAATCACATAATTTCTAACAAAATAAAATTTGAAACAATTAATATTCTATAATTTGCTCTGCTTCATTTAAACATGCCCTTAATTTTATTTTTTTAGTTCTAGTTTTAATTGCACTAAAAATTCCATAACTCTTTTGATTAATACATTTATATCTTTATTGTTTGTAATTTTATTATTAATTGTTATTGAATTGATTTAAATGTTTATTTTCAATTTCCAATCAATCACATTGATCAAATGATAAAAATTATTTATTATATTTTTAAATAATGTTTTAACAATTAATTAAAAAAAAATAAATTTTTATACATTTAAAATTTTGATAATTAATTAATAATCATTTTGCACCGCTCACCAGGTGCAAAATTGAATATTTTTTTGCTTGACTTAGGGATTTCAGTAATTAAAATAATTTTGAAATTTTTTCGGTTTTTTTATTTAAATTCTAAAATAGATTTGTTTTTAATTTACTTTAATTATTAAATTATGTTTCTGGGCAAATTCGGCATGTTGTTAAAAATAAAAAACCAAACGAATAAATTTTTCGGACAAAACCAAAAATATTGGTGATTAGGACAGAAATATTTTTGTTGACAATTTAAGAAATGCATTAAACCAAAATCAAATGCTCGCAGCGGGAATTGAAACCCTTATCTGTTATATTCCTCTTATGTTATTCTATTTTGGTTTCAGTTTATGTTGCAAATTTTTATGTAGTAATAATTATAATAATTCAGTCAAGTGCGAGTTAGACTCACACACGTAAGATTCTTTTTATGTCTTATGGGGCACCCATTAATTTTTAATTATATTTTATACTAGAGCATAGTACTAAATACCTGTTTAAATATCAAGGGGCCATATTCAAAAAAAATATTTTAGGTTTATGAAAGATTTTTGTATGAAAATTTGTCTTATAAACCTTTTATAAATCAAATTTTTTTTATGAATTTAGCCCTAAGTGTCTGCCTAAAACGTTTAGAAGAGAAGGCCAAATTACTCAAATTCGCGACATCTAAGGAACACCCTTTTATTTTAAATAAATTTATATTCGTAACTTGTTAGAGTAGATATTGTAAAATATAATCTGTATAAGCTTTATCACTGTTCAAATATAACGTTATACATGCAAAATCGTGTCATTATCGAAACACCCTATAATTTAATGTTTTATTATTTGATCTTGCTATAGATGACAAATTTATACATAACCTGTGTATATTTAAAGTTTTTACCGTTCCCGTTAAAAAACTAGGCTACATACGTAAATATTTGTCACTTTCGCAAATCGGTTTAAGTTTTTTTTTATACTTTTTGCTATAACGGACATAAATTTACACACTCTGTGTAAATTCACGTTTAAGAAATTAAAGTCATATTCGCGAAAGTTGCATCACTATCGGAATGCCCTTTAAATTATATAATAGCGAACTAAATTTTAATTAATGTTCGTGAATTTCAAGTGTATGCCTCATACAGTTCAAGGAATAAACACATATACGTGAATAACACATCTCTATCGGAATACCCTATACGTTTAAGTATTTGTTGTTGTAGCGGGAACAGCTATACATCTTTTGTTAAATTTCAAGAGTCTACCCATTACGGATCCAGATATAAAAGGTGCTGACAGACGGACGGACAGATGGACAGACATTGTAGCGTAACCTTTGGGTACGGAACCCTAAAAATGATGGAATAAAAAAGATAAAGATTGAAAAGCAAAATAAACAAATAATTTTAGTTAATTTAACTACATTTTTTATCATATTTACACGCTATTAAATAACGATAAGCAAAAAGTCATATTGAAGAAATTATAGGAATTATTATAGATATTATTATATATTATAGAAATATAAGGAATTTAATAAATTATTTTTTTTTATGACTCAATGGTTTGTTAGTTGAATAATAACCTAATTTTCTGCAATTCTTCATCTCATTTTACATTATTTATTGAAAAATATATTCTTGCGAGATTAGTCAATGTGGAGGGAGAAAGCACAATTACACGCGTCACATATTATCAATGATTCCATTTTAAGCACATCGATTTTCTCCTTACACCGCATTTCAATACTTCGGAATGTTTGACTCTTAAATACTCACATCGAAGAAAATATTTCGGTGAGCTTTTTATTAAATTTATTTCCTGCAGACGGATGTAGCAGTCCATGCATTAGATTCTGCTGGTGTCTAAAATAAAATTTTAATAAAAATTTTTAAAATTTTTTTCTTTAAAAATTATCGCCTAATTTGTAGTTAATATTCTTTCAACTTCGAGAGAATAAAACGAGCATAAACTGCAGTTCAAAAATACATTTGCATGTAAATAAATAGTTCGACTAAAAAAATTAACATTTTATGTAAATTTTAGAATTTTATAGAAGTCTTTGTTTCTGAGTAATTATACAGGGATTGATACCTCTTTAGAAAGTAAATACATTAACTTTAACTAAAGCGCTGTGGATTACTTTCATAGCAAAAACGAGCAAAATATTGTCAGGACATCTACCACGTGGCGAGCACAGCAAGTAAGAACTAACAAAAGTTTTGTTATTTTGTATACCTTATCTAAATTATAAAAATAAATGTCGATATCTTGCTATTGCTGTATAGTTAAAGATTTATAATAATTTTAATTGTAATAATATCTAAGTAAATAACCAAAATTAAATAAAAGAATAAGCATACTAAACATTATTTTGAAAAAAAATGCAAAAAAAGATCGTACTAATCCGCGTTTTATTTCTTGCTCTTGTTGTTTATATGATTAAGTCAACAATTATTTTTTGTTTCCAGATCAGTTTTGTCTCATACATACTCGTAGATACATTTACCTATTAGTTATGAAAAAATAATCAAAATAATACCAGACGTTCATATCTTTTTAATTCGTTAAACTTAAGCAATACAAGAGTTTTTTTTTCACAAAAACATTATCCAACCAATTTTCAACCCACCTATATTTATGTCCATTTATTGCTGCTACCCACTCAATTAAAAATTGTTTTTGCATACTTTTCAACAACTTCCTCCCCAGAAAGAAATTAAAATAAAAATATGCTTTTTAAAGTGTTTCTGGAGTTTTACAATAAACTACGAATAGCAACACTTAAATGATAACTAAGTTTAACCAGTTTTAAATACGAATACAACAAGAAAAGTAAAAATTAATAGGCAATTTTGTTGTACACTCGCTGTAGCGTAGCAATGGGTGTTTTTGTTAGAGTTGTAAATCATGTTACACGACTATATCACTGTTTAAATAAAAGTTCTTACTTTGGTGCAATTTTAGTGGTATTTCGACCTTACAGCAGGAATTAATTTTATCTACCAAACCATTTCTGTCTTATAGTGTAAGCAAGCAATTGCAGAAGGCTATACAAAGAGTCTTCCTTCACTGATAAACTTTGCAAACAAATCAAGGATTCAAAATGGAACCCAAAATCTTTGTAATAACAAAAGGAGGAACGAGCTTGAACGCAAAAACAAATTTCCTATAAGTGGACATTGTAGCGTGTTTGATTAACGTTTTCATTTTATCAAATGTACAAACGAGCTTGGTACACGCAAAGAAAAAAACATGGTTATTGTATGGTAACGGCACGGCAACCACACTATGTTCTCTGTAACAAATTATAGTTATTTTAAACAATACTTTGGTCAGGATAAACAAGTTTTTGTTAACAGTTAATCATTCAATGGTTATATGCACCAAAAAAGCAACAGGGTTGATTTAAACCTTATCGAAATTCAAACCACAACCACTATTTTTTTTTTAGTTTAAAAAGAAAATTATATTTATAACCATAATATATTACTATTAAACATAGTATGTTAAGTTTGACTAAAAATAAACAAATAATGTTTGGTTTTCAAAATACATATTTTGGTTTTGGCCTTTTTTCAGTTCAGAAATATGTGTGTAAGCTATCGGTTCATCTAAAACCGTAAAAACAATAAATACACTTTTGTTGTCAACAAATAAATAAGTTTTTTTGTTATAAATGATAGTTTTAAATTAATAATATCAAACACATAAAACGGTAAGCAAAAAATATCAAAATATGTATGTAAGTCTAAATGGAAATATTCGTGTATTTGTTTTTTGTTATTTATAAATATATTCATAGGTTGTCACATATAACCATTTACATGTTTCAAATTATATTATAGTAAGTTTGTATTATAACCATAAATAAGGTTATATTTTACAATGTTATTTTTATGTTCCAACGACAACAATATTATTTTTATATATAACCATATAACTCAACCATAACATGTTGTTCTTAGATTATGGTTACCTCAACCATGTTTTTTCTTTGCTTGCATAAACCATATCTGTTGCCCTATGAAAGTAAGAGTCTTAAAATTTGATGTGGATTGCTTTCAAAGCAAAATCAAACAAAATATTGTCAGGACGCACACGAACGCTCTATATAAGCAACCTCTCTATAAGCAACATTTTTTATAACCAACCTCTATATAAGCAACTGTTTTAGTTTAACTGCTGTATAAGCAACTTATTTTTATAAAGCTAAATATTTGAGTTAAGTTTTGATAAATTCAGAAGTAAAAGCAGCTGCTCACAACAATATAAACTCAAATTGTAAAAAATTTTGTTTTGGAACACGTTTGTCTTTTGTGCTTCCAGTATTGAAGTGAATTTCTGTTAAATAGAATAGTTACTGGAATTCTATTATTTTCTTTTTTCGTCAAGTGATGAAATTCAATACATAATTCCTTTTGATTACTTATCACAAGAAGATGGTATTCCCTTGTTACGATTATATAATTCGATATTTAATGATTGTAATCTAGCAGATACTGTAATTATGGAGTGGGCAAGAAGTGGAAAGTGACACTACTCCTTTTAAAGAAAACGAAAAAAAAAAAAACGTCGGACGACTCATCATCGATGTTATAAACATAAACGATGTTATAAATTCTTTTAATTTGGTGATAGAATGGGCAAAAGAAAATCATTAATTAAATCAAAATTACCCTGCAAAGAGGCTCTTTTGTTACAAAGAATCAGAGAAAAGCTATCATGAAAATATACATATGTATGTAATTATTTTTGTTTGTTTTGGCAATTAGTGCTGTAATAAATCAAAGATGGATTAAAATTTGATTTTAATTTCTTTTTTTTTTTAATAATAACTACGCTTATATAATAATATATAATAAAATGTTTTCTTTTGCAAAATAAAATTTATTTTATTTATTCTACACAGTTTAGTTCCGGGGTGCCAACTTTTCAAGGACCAAACGCGTCGACCCAGCGGTCAAAAAAAACTGTCGGATTTTTTCAGTCGATTTTATTGTTATATTGTGTTTAAAAGTAAATTTTCTACTAAGTTGCAAATTTTCTAAGTTGCGACGCACTGTGGTCAATATTTTGAGATAGCGGCCAAAACTCCTTTTGGTTTTTGTTCTCCGATTTTAAAGTTATTAGACTCATATGAAAGTAGACAGTAGTGAACCTCGGGAGCCAAAAAATTAGAACTCTATTTCAACTATTTCACTGAGAACAGGGTGGTCCAAAATGGGCTTTTTCAGAATTTAGTAAATTTATGATATTTTTAGTTAATTTTTAAAGTTTAAATGATCATAACTTTTTTGTTTTTCAAGATTTTTGGACGAAATAAATTTTGTGTTGTAACTTAACTTATTTCTTATTACTGGTAAAAAAAAAATGAAGCTCTACTGTTTTCAGAACAATTTAAATATTTTTTTTAAAAAAGGTCAAATTTCTCGGAAATTTCTTACTTCATAGAGCACAACTCCTGTGAGTCAAGCTGAGTCAAAACACAAATTTACTATTTTGTAGTCCTAACTCTCCCCTACATTCCTATATATACATGTCCATGCATCGGGACTGCACTTTTTGAGCTACAGCAATTTTTCTGACCCAAGGTAAGGTATTCGGTACAAATGCACGTCATATTTTTTGAGAAGTTATTTGTATGCGAAAGTGGCTATTATGCATATATTTTGATGAAATTTAGTACAAGAGTTCTTATTGACCCAAAAAATAATTCTGTTGAAATTAGGAGAAGTTGGCCCATATTTGGGCTTAGTCCACATAGAAGGGTGTATCAAAATTTTGACAAAAATGACAATAGAACTCTCAAATTATGTGGTATCTGGCAATTCATTTGGAAAAGATAAAAAATGATTTTATTGCCATCTAATATTACACAACTTAAATACCTGAAAATTGCAAATAAATTTAAAACCAATGGAAATAACTGGTAAAACCAAGTACCTGTTATATTATGTTTCAAAGAGGTAAAAAAGATCATGTTGAAACTTCGAGCAATAATATATTAATCCATACATTCATTTTTTTCTTCATTATTGTTTAAACAATGGCTAAATTCAGTTCTATCTAATATATATTTTGAACGGAAAGATGAAAACGACATTATTTTACATATAATGAATAATCCATTCTTCAAAATATGCGACAAACAAGAAATTAAAATTCATAACTTAAAAATAAAAAACTTTTTAAATACTTTAAGAAAACGGTACAATCAATGTTCCAGAAACAAGAAATTGTTTTAGTCACGCAACCAAAAATGGCTAAGAAATAAACTTATTTTTAAAAAGCCATCAGTAACTACCACGGAAACTGGAAAAGGTGGTCGACCAGCAAAGCCAATTGATAATTGTAGTGAAAGATTACGAAGACGCAAGCTTAAACATATCAATGAAGAAGTTTCTTGTAGCATCATAAAGGATTCATTTCTGCATCAAATTCAACCATCGAAAACTAAAAAGAGTAAAATTGCTATCATTGAAAAAATAGTGGAAGCAAGCCCCAGACGCACAAAAAGGATTTTAGAAAGTATGCCGACACCAACTGAAGAAAATAAATTTACTCCAGAAGAAACATTTGCACTATTTTTGGATTTGAAAATGACTAAAAACCAATATATAGAATTGCGGAAGCGAACCAATGAAAAAAATTGTGGAATTTTTCCATCATATCGAGATATAGTTTCTGCCAAAAAAGATTGCTTACCTTCACCAACTGCTATTAGTGTAACATCAAGTTTAGCAGAAATAAAATTGCAGGATCTTCTTGAACACACTGCAGAACGATTATTAAAGACATTTGATGCTGACTATTTAAAGAAGTTTAAAAATTGCAGCATGACTTTAATTTCTAAATGGGGATGTGATGGGTCCTCTGGCCAGAAACAATACAAACAATGTAATGCGGAAAATTCATCAGATGCCAATTTAGTCATGATTTCTTTCGTTCCATTACATTTAACAAAAACTTATATTGGTTCAGAGCCGTCAACTAGTAGAGCTGCAGAGATAGATGTATGGAAGAATGAAATTCCCTCGTCAACGAAGTTTTGTAGACCAATAAAGTTTGCTTACAAAAAAGAAACTAAAGATGTCATAACTGAAGAAGTTGGCAAAATAACAGATGAAATTAAAGAACTTCAACCAGTGATATTTGAATTTAATGACCAATGCATCGAAGTTAACTTTAAAATGTCACTAACAATGATCGATGGAAAAGCTGCACAAGCTTTAACCGAAACAAAGTCTTCGTCAAGCTGCACCATATGCCAAAAAACATCAAGTCAATTGAGCCAACCACCAACACAAGATGATAGTTTTAATGAATATGAATTTGGAATGTCACCTCTTCATGCTAGAATTCGTTTTATGGAGCATATTCTTAAATTGGGATACGATTTGGAATTTGGCCCGTTAGGCGAAACAGTGAGAAACAACAAAGAAAATTTGGAAAAAAAGAAAGCAAAAAAAAAGATATTCAAGAAAAATACCGTGAGATAGGCCTTATAATTGACCAGCCAAAGCAAGGAGAAAGAAATTCTAATGATGGAAACACAGCAAGGAGATTTTTTTCCGATCCAGAAACTGCAGTAGATTATGATTTAATACGAGGATTCCAAATCATATTAGAAGTTACAGCATGTAGCAAAAAGATAGATGCAAAAAAAATTGGTCAGTATGCTAATGAGACAGCAACCCTTTATAACCAAAAATATTCTTGGAGACATATGCCAACCACAGTTCACAAAATTTTGTTCCATGGGGAACAAATAATTCAGCACAATATGCTTCCAATTGGAGATCTCTCAGAAGAAGCGCAAGAAAAAAGGAACAAAGACTACAGATTCTTTAGCGAGCACAATACAAGAAAAATTTCCAGATATTGTACTAACGAAGATCTTATTAATATTTTGTTGTGCACATCAGACCCATATATGTCCAGTATTCTACAAAAATGGAAATCAACCTCATTAGAGTTAGATGAAGAAGCTAAACAACTACTACAAAATGAAAATCAAAGCTATTTGGAAAAATTTTTTTACTAATATTGTTTAATTAATACTAGTTTAAAGATTATAATTTGTTTCTAATTTTAGTATAAATTTTTATTAATACATTTAAATAAAATATATGTGCACTTTAAATCAATAGTAAAAGTTTACTTAAAATTTTATCGATGTTGTGTTCTGTATATAATATATCCAAATGGTATTGATATTGTTGGGAATTTCAGTGTTATTTTTCAGTTTAATCCTCACAAGAATTAGCTTTCTTCCAAAAAAACCAACCTTTGGCCCCTGTGAATATTGAGACTAAATAAATGTCAGGGGCCAAATGTTGGCATTTTCTAACCAAAATTAAGTTTAGGAATAATAAATAAGTATGGGTTGTAAAATACGATTGAATAAAATAAGAAATTATAAAAAAATACCTATTTAAAATGTCAAAATATTCAACTTTTACATGGAAACTCAACAAAAAAAAAAAAAAAAAAAATAAAATGCATTTTTTAACTCCACATTACTTACGTTTCTATCAGTCGATTTTTACGTTTGAACACGCAAATTGAAGCTTAAGGTCCCTCCTATTGAACAAAACAAATTGCGTAAAAAATACCAATCCGGTCAAAAGTTATAGAGTTTTGACCGCTATCTCGCGAAATTGACCACTGTGCGACGGCTGTAACAACAATTCTATGAATTAGTTGTATGCTTGGTGCACAAACGATACAATATAGTGTACAACTCGTGAACAACTCGTGAACAACCAAATCAAGTTGGTACGACGTTTGTAACGTCTGTGGTTACTTACCCCCGTCTCCGTTAGACATTAAAATGCCTTAACAAAAGTCAAAGTTTATGTAAAAAAATCTTTATTTTTATTACTGGTTGTTTTATATGAAGTTTGGCTTTTGTTAAGACATGTTGACAGCAAATGAAGACGGGGGCTTAAGAATTAAAAGAGCTATGTATGTTAGCTCTATTTTTTGAAAATGTGCTAAAGGAAAAAAATTTCGCCTCAGAGGTAGTCAAAAAGAGCTAAAAATTGCGCGAAAGGAGCTAAGTTGGCATCACTGGTTTAGTTAGTATAAGAAATAAGTAAAAATATTTTCCAGACGCTAGGTATTTTTATATTACTTTTTTCCCTATGTGTTCAAGATTAACGTGGGCTCCTGCCACGATGGCTTTATCCCACGGTGCTCCTAACAGCGAGTGAAATAAAGACGTAGACTAGCGCCCCCATTGTGTAGTATAACAACACTTTACGATTGCCACCAATCGCAATTTGTGTGTATACAGTCACAATGAGTAGCAATTTATACAATATGGCAAGCCTTTCCAAGGCAAGCCTAGATCCATATTATAACCTCTTGCTTAGGGGTTTGGAGACTATCCAAACTCCGTCTGTTGAGAGTGCAACAGCACACTTGATCGACCTTGCCCACATCTGCTTTAATCGATCTTAAACCACAACCACCACGTGTACCCCCGAAGGGGACCTCACCAATAACCGGTCACAGAGAGGATAGGCTCTCTGTGGGGCTACCGATTCCCGTGGTACCAGTCCTTTGGGCACTGGTCAGGCCTCGAAGAGGACCCGTGTTAAAACAACAGACCTTTTCTTCCAGATTTAGGCTCTAGGAACCCTAGCGTCTGGTGCCCCTATTTTCTCCGAGTGAACCGCGTCAAAGCATTTGCCATTACTGCAGTGACAATTGGAACCCCCGGGGGTACTTTTTTCCGTATAAGCAACTTTACCCAAAAATAAACTTTTTTATTGAAATTGGTTCAAATGATTTGCTTATATAAAGCTTTCACTATAGTAATATTAGCCATTTAAAATAGTGTTGTAAAGGTGTAAATCTAAATCACCTCTAAAATAAACACACTTTAAAAATAAGAAACTTGAAGAAATAATGAAAGAGAAACTTGGTTTGTTGCATAAAGTTAATAATGAATCCTTTACTTATAAATAAGTAAACAAGCAACCTGGTTGGATAGAGTTTTTAAGGCCTCTCAATGTCGTATTAAAATGTTTTATAAAAATCTCTTACAATTAGTTACGTGTAAAAAAATGGGCGTCCTACATATTTACTTTACAAAGTATGAAACACTCACTTACACTTTTAACTCGTAGAAAGTCATTTGGCACAAATGCATTTTAGAATGGAACAAGTTTCTTTTAACCACTTGCACACTAATCCACTTTAAAGACTTAATTATTACTTTAGCGAATGAAAGTTTAAAAATCTTAAGATGCAAGTTTTACAACAAATTTAAATAAATAAAATTGGTGCATTACAGTATTTTTATTAAAAGTAGTTGTTGTATTTTTTGTTCATTATTCCCTGAGGACATTGCAACATACATATTTGTTTTTCTCTATTTTCTTCAATTTTTGTTGCGAAATATATAAAACAAGTTTAAAGTGTCATTGAGTGGTTTTTACAAGTAGGTGCTGCCACTTGTTACAGGCAGCCCCAGCAGCAGTGTCGCTAAGACACTACACATTACTACACACAATATTCGAACAACAATCGTTATGGAATCTTATCCAAGTGCCTCTTTACTTTATTTCTATAGTGAAAAATTCTTTTCTTTTTTTTCTTTATTTCTTTCTTTCTTTATTCATGTACAAAGGCGAAGATATTTATCAATATTCTGTCTGAATACTGCACTTGTCCTTATTTGTATTACGATTATTAATATGTAAGAGTTGTAGCATCAATGAGAATATTAACAATAAAATGCAATTGAAAAAAGAAAGAAACAAAATCTATTTCTTAGGGGAGTAAGATGAGCACCAGAAAATATGATGTTTTACATGCATAACCATTTTTCATCATTAATGAATCACATGGTGTCGTCATGACATTAGTCGTAATGCAAAATCTATCTACCCAATTTCCCATTGTTGGTGTTTTGTAATAAAAATATGGGTATTTTGGAGAACTCTTTAAAGGCGAACTAATAATAGTCTTCTTATCAAAATGAAGGTACCCTAACAAGAACAGTCATTCTGTCAGCGCCTTCTATCTCTGGAACCGCAATAGGTAGAACCTTAAAATTTTAACAGACGGTGTATAACTGTAGCCGATATAGTGACATATACGAAAACTTATAAGGTGTTCCGAAAGCATAGTGTTATTTGCTTTTATGTTTTATTTCTTGAACTGTAGGAGGCTGACACTTAAAATTTAAACACAGTGATTAAAACTATGTTCGGTATACATACAAGTGTAAACAATAAACCTTAAAATTAAAGGGTGTTCCTATAGTGACATGTTTTTCACGTATATTGTGTTATTTTTTTGAACCGTTATAGGTCGGCTCTTCATATTTTTATAGAAAGTGTATAACTGTAGCCGCTATAGCAACAATTACTATAGTTTAAAAGGTGTTCCGATTGTGCTGCAACATACGCGAATATGACTTTAATTTTTAAACGTAATTTTATACAGATTGTGTAAAATTGTGTTCGCTATAGCAAAACATAAAAAATAAAAATTTAAGGGTTTTTCGAAAGGAACACAATTTCTTTTTTTTAATTTACGTATGTATGTAACCTTATTTTTGAAGCGGAAGAAAAGAAGAAACTTTAAATCTACACAAAATATTTTTTTTATTGTTTATTTCTCATACATTCAATAACATAATTTAGCTATAAATAAACAAATAGTTCACTAAAATCTACTATGCAAATATAAAATAAGGATTCTTTTACAATATTGTTATTTTTAAATGTATTTAAGAATACAATGTGATGTTTCAGGTATAATGAAAAATATGTGAAAAAACATTATTTTATTATCAGTTTTTAGTTACAAAAAGTAGTCATAAAAATTAAAAAAAAAGAAAAAGGTTTGCTATTAATCCACCAATATCTGTTTACATTTCGTTCCTCTTTGTTAACGTCGGCAATACTAGTATCAAATCTTAATTCATTATTATAAATAATATTTGGAGGGAATGATTTGTCATTAGCCCTTCTGTGAAAATGGTAGAAAATTGGAATTCCATGGTTGTTTTGCATTTAACTATTTTTATCTAAGTATATGAATGCTTCAGGAGGAACATAGCCAGATATTAATGCATTTACTATGTATTGTTCATTAGCATAGTATGGTGCTAGAATTATATTGTTTTCAGTATATGTCGTACTTTTTAAAATATGATTTCTTATGAGTTTCATAATAAAGTTATCTATTCTAATTATATTTGCTGAATTATAAAATTTTTTATTTGAAACAAAATTTAGTGTAGTTGTTATGAGACGATCTATACAACGCCGTACAAGACCTCAAACATTTTCTCTCAAACTTTCTGATTTTTTCCATATAGGAAGGAGCAATATTAAACCAGATTGCACATCCATATGTTATAATTGGGCGAACCATTGTCTAGTATAACAATATTTTAACATCTTTTTGGATGTACTTTGAATAAAACAAGGATTTATATGTAAAAAAGGCTTTTTTGCTTTGTCTATTTGTAATTTAACGTGAGTGTTGAAATACAAAAACTTATCCATAAAAATACCTAAGTACTTAACAACATCTTTGGTAGGAATTTTTACATTATTCAGATTAGATTTAATTTGGAACTTTTTCCAATTATTTCTAACATTATAATTGCATTTGTTAACTGGTGGGTCAAACAAAATAGCTTCACATTTCTGAACGTTGATTTTCATATTCCAGTCAGAGGCATACTCACTCTTCCACTTCATTATAATTATTTTTCAAATTTGTATTAATGTTTTCAACGCTGCTATCAGAATGATATATAGTTATGTCGTCTATAAAACCTATTACATTTTCAATGTTGTTTAGAAGTTCATGTATATACAAATTAAATAAAATAACCGCATTAACTGTTCCTTGCTGTAGACCATTTTTCATTGTGAATATTTTAGAACTAATTTTTTTTTTATTACATATAACGAATTTCTTATTATTTAGCATTTCATGCAAGAGAAAAACCAAATGGATAGGGAAATTATAGCTTTGCAATTTATATATTAAGGCGGGTAACCAAATATTGTCGAAGGCTTTTTCGAAATCTATTAGGCAAACACCAGTGTAATAATTTTTATTTAAGTTCCAATGTATATTGGAAACTAGTAAATTAATTGCGTGAACAGTTGAATGATTAAATTTAAAGCCAAATTGTTTATGACACGATAGCTTTTCTTTTTTCATATCTTATTTATGACAATATTGGTGCATATTTCGAAAATTTTGCTTATATTTGGTAACAAGCTAATTGCTCTAAAATTTTTAAGATCAGTCATATCTTTCCCCTTTTTCGGTATTATTACAATTTTAGCCAATTTCCAGGACTCAGGAAAAAAAGCATTATTTAACATGTTATTAAACAATATCAAATATTCAAAGATTAAAATGGTTGGGATTTTTTTCAAAATTACATTTGGTATGTTGTCTATTCCAGATGATAGCTTCGCTTTTAATTTAGCAAATATATATAAAATATCATCTTGTGTGATAAAATAATCGTTAGTATCCAAAAAAATTAAATCATTTGCTTTTCTGTGTTCATTAAACTGAATTAAACTTGTCTGTTCATTAACGAATCTATTTTTTGATTCTAAAAATGTTGAAAATTATTAAATTATTGACTTGTATATGGATTTTATTATTTGTGTTGATATCCTTCTGTGCATACACAGATTCTAGATATGATCGAATAACATTTAGTATATCTTTATGATCCCTGAGTATAAATTTATCAGAAACTAGGTCCTTTTGCAAGGTATTAGAATTTATATCAGCTTTTTGAAGCAGGTTTAAATTACATGATTCAATTTTTAAAAGTTCTACAGAAGTCTGTTTCCGGAATTGTTTTCCTACCTCGGAAAATAAATGGGAGAAATTCTTGGGACTTAGTTTTGACAATTTTTATCTAAATGTCTCGTTCACTGAGTTAATAAAGTTATCTTGTAATAGCTTCCTGACTAGTTTTAGTCTGTTTTTTAGAAAAGAAAGTTCATAAGGCGAAAGCAAACGTTCATATCTATTATGTTTTTTAATGGACGTCAACAGCTTACTTTCCTCTGTCTGTAATTTTTTGATAATTGGAGTGATAATGTAATGAAGATTGTCTCTATTATCGTGTTTTTTCACTGTTTCTGTAATTGCCTCTTTAAGTAAAATTATTGATTCTCTCTAAATGAGATTAATTTAATCTCTTCGTTTGACAGATTTCTATCGTTAGGAATAGATGGATGCTTTTGTATTGAATCAATAATAAATTTAGAAAATTTGGACCATTTTGTTGCCTTATAGTTAAATATAGGTTCAAAGTTTGCTTTAAAAAAATCAAAAGGTTCCATTTGAGAGTTTTTTAAAATTTGGATTTGTAAAGCCCAATGGTCGCTATTATAGTCTAAAGTCTTAAGACAATTGGTTGTGTCGTTATCTTTCAATATAAACATTCTACCATCAACTAGACATAAGTCTAAATATGAAGCACTTCCTGGATACTAAGGGAAAGTCGAAGCGTACAAGATGCACCTAAACCTTAGTTCATTATTAGTCATCCAGTTATTTAGTACTACACCTTTCGGATTATTTACTACGTTTCCCCAATTAATGTGTTTGCAGTTAAGATCCCCTGCGATTACATAAAAATTGTTTTCATTATCTAATTGTAAGGATTCAAAAAGGCATTGTACTTCACTTCTTAGATGTTCGGTATTATTTCCAGATGGGTAATAACATACATACTTTTATTTGCTCTTAACGGAATCTTTATAATACAAGTTTCCAAAAACTTGAATGAACTATAATTAGTTCGTTAGTATACTCTTTAAATTTTATTTCCTCTTTAATTAGAATTCCAGTACCACCCCCTCTCGTAGCACCACATCTATCTTTTCTAATAAATTTATATTTATGGAATATAATTTTATGTCTAGCGTTTAATTTAGTTTCATTTAAGAGAACTAAGTCTGGATTGTTTGCATTGATAAAATTTTGTAAATCATATCTTCTATTTAATCTTATTATAGAATTAACGTTTATATGTATAATATTTAATTTTCTTGAAATTATATTTCACTACTCCTTTGTGTAGTAGCGAAATATCGAAAAAATAAAAATTAAAATTATTTAAAGACCTAAAGCTTAAATAAAATAGTTAAATTAATATTAACAAAAAGGTCAAATAAACTATATAAAATATAGTGTAATTTTGTTTTCATTTTTAAATTCGTTTATTTTAAATTCATTGATCTTCAGACAATTTTTTATAAATTTTATTAATTCAGTTGAATCTATATCAAAAATATGCATTGGTGGAACTTTTTGTTTTTTGTTTTGATTATTTTCATTTATATTTTGTCTCGCTGCAGTTTGTGTAGAGATTCTGCTGGTTGATGGTGCAGACTGATTATCATTTGTAGACTTATTATCTTTTATGACATTACTTCTCATTTGCTTCGATTTGTTATTCTCATTCACATGCAGTTTAAAGTTCTGTAAACCTTCTCGATCACATTGAAAGTCATCTTCAAGGTTAAGAATAGAGTAATAATTACTCTTTAATTGTTTATTTATACTTTCCATTGAATCACTATTTTTTCTTTTTCTATCATTATTCAATGTAATTGATTTTGTTTTTAGTAATTCTGAGTTTGGAGCAGAGCTCACACTCATATTATTAAGAGCCAAATTGTTTTATTGTCTATGGTTATTTTATTGTTTATTAAATAATTAAGGCAAATTAAAAATAATTTGCAAATTTATAAATCTGAACTGTAGTATGCACTTCGTAATTACCGCCGGCAAATTTAGTACGTCTGTACTTCATGACAGTAAGAAAGCGACAGACAAAATATTTTGTACAATGCTCTGGTTTTTTAAAACAATAGGAGATCAAATGGCTATTTACCTGTTTTTATATGTCAAACTTACAACAATGTTCATATATCATTTTACCGATGATTGCAATATCTTAATTATTAAAATAAGCCTGTAAAACACAAACACCTAAGCAATCTCTAATTGGGTAGAACTCAATACACAATTATGTATTTTTTAAAAAGTTGTCGCTAAGATGGTTACAACGCAGTCTTATAATTAAGAATTAACTTGATATATGATTAGAGGATTTACAATAAAAAACAAATTAAAGAGAAACATTGGTGTAGATTATAGGCCGGTGGCATGAATGGACCGCGATGATTTTTTTGTTCCCGAATAAGAATAAATGCTGTATCACTGTGCGAGTCAGCCTTATACACATAGGGTTTCGTACTACGTCCAATTTATAACTTAAAATTACGAGATTTGAATTGTATTCACTTATTCTATGTGTCACCATTTATTTAATAATTTTATGTTTTAATAGCTTGATTTTAAAAGATCTAAGTGTCTGCTTGTAACGGTACATAAATGAAGTTCACATTCGTGAAAATAGTATTTCGTTCTTAGCCTTTGGGTACGAACCCTAAAAACTGCTTATAATAAAAATGTTCATAGAATTTTTCAATCATTTCCTAAAATTAATTTATTATATGTACATACATATATTGTTTACTTATTTTTATTTTTTTTTTTTTGTATTTTTATTCCTTTTATCCGTTCGCTGTCACCATACAAAAGAAAATTTATTTCAACAAATGTTTTTTCAATTAGCAATTTTGTTTGATTTTTTTTTTGTTTGTTCGTTAAATCATATTTTATTATTTTAATTTTTTCGCAGAATTTTAATGATTTAACAAAACACAAACTTTTATATGAGCCGTTAATTTTTTTTATTAGTCTTTTGTTTTTTAAATATTTATAAATAAAAATAAAATTGCCACAAAAATGTCATTAAATAGCGTTTAATGGGTTTTTTTTTGTTTTATACTGTTAGAAAAGTAAAAAAACAGATTAAATAAATTTTGCCTTAAAAAAAGAAAGTTTTTTTTTACAAACAGTAGAATGTGGCTATGATTATAATTACATAAATATTTTAGTGAATATTTTGAATTAAGGATTGTTTTCAGTTTTGTAATGAATTTTCGATTTTTAGGAACATTTTTTTATAAAATTTAAAGTGTTTCACCCAAATATTGTTTAGTGAATATGTTTTTTTTTTGTTTTTAAACTAGAGTTTTTCTGAATTTTCGGTTTTCAATACAACAAAGCAAGACACAAAAGGCCCCAGCCATTTTTTGAGCACATCCCTATCAATAGCAAAATGTTCGAAACTATATTTGCTACATTGGTATACTACGAATTTTACAAGTTATCTGTGATCGTTTTATTTATTCTAACACGAACACAAGTGAAAACCATCGGCAATTGACCATCAAAAGCACCAAAAAATATTATATAAGTGACCCGGCCTTTGAAAAGGTGGCTTATGACTCAAAAAAAATGTTTCCACTTTTTGTTGTTGTTGTTGCATTGTTTATCTTTAACAGCTAATTTTTCGAAATTTTGTTTTTGAGTCATAAGCCACCTTTTCCCTTTTCATAGACCGTGTCACATATATTAAAAAATGTTATAAATGTTACAAGTCGTGATACTGATGGTACGAGCTGTTCAAATACCCGGAGCTATTTTACGTCTGCCATACAAGGTTTGACATTAAACACTGTTAATTATAATGCTTTAAAATCATTAAATCATTGGTAAATAATAATAATTTGGTTTTTTAAATAACTAGCTGTGCCCAAACACGTTGTGTGCATCCAGACAATATTTTGTTCGATTTTGCTTTGAAAGTAATCCACATCAAATTTTAAAACTCTTCCGTATTTACTTTAAATAAAGGTACCCATCCCTGGATAAAAGTCTAAAATTTATATAAAATTTTAAAATTAATTGTAAAGCTTTGTAAAATGTGTTTAAAATATTTTAATATCAATGCAATTCAACAAAGTAAAAATATAAATCAAATATAAATTTTATTCAATTGGCTATTTGGCAGTAAGTACTCCATATTTTGTGATTATTTTAAAACAGCGCCATCTATCGCATAACCGTGTTTTAAATATACCGCTTTCAATTCATTTTTTCATTATTTTAAAATATACTGCTTACAAAAATAAAAGACGCCTCAAGGTATGCAATACATTTAAATCGGTAAAAAAAATCGAATTATTGTAAAGCTCTGTAAAAGACAGACACGAAATGAGTTGCCATCTGCTGCGTAACATTGCTTAAAACATGCTGCTTTCAAACATAAAAGATGCCTAAAAAAACAGTGGTACTTTCACTGCTTTTTCTCCACTTTCTCTTGGAAATAATATCTTTTTGCCTGAAAGAAGTAGCTCCTCGAAAAATTTTGTTGAAATCCATCCAGTAGTTTTTACGTGATGCGAACACAAAAAAATAAAGACAGACAGACATATTATATATAGGTATAGATTACTAGAAAGTGTTTTTTTTAAAACCCCTTATAATTTTTGATATAGCGGTAATGGAAGACGCAGGCAATTTATTGACAATATAATAAACTACTCCCATGTATTGTATGAGTTTTTTAATATTATATTTACATTTATTTTGCTAATAATTGAAAAGTTTTTAATAACAAAAATAAATTTTATGTACATAGACATATCAGAATGTTTTAATTAATGGCAAAAAAGCCAAAGAAAAATGTTGTTACAAAATGCAAATGTCAGCATTTAAGCAGTAACAACAGAGAATATCTCAAGCAAAACATGATTTCAAGACCCAAATATTACACAGGAAATTACAATTTTTCTAAAAATAAAACACAAAAAAAGGAAAAATTAAAATGAGCCATCATCATCTGTCTGAACTATTTCTGGAACAAAACTATTAAAGTCGGCATAAAACTGAATAAAGAAAAACTAAAAACAAAAATATAAATATAAAAGATATAGAGATAGAGATAGAGAGATACAGATACAGATACAGCCATTAAAACTAAAAAATGATTTTAATTGTATCTCTAGTGTTTAAACAAGTGTGTGTGTGATTTTATTTTCTTATTTCAGTTTTAATATTTTTTTTTTATATTTGCAACAACAACAAATATTTTCTCTCCATTATTATAAAAGATTATTTTATCAATATTTTGCGTTACATCTTTAAGTGTTTAATTAAATACCGAAATTTAAGGAAATTTTGCAACAAAAAGTAACTTGATTACCCACAACAATTATAGTTTAAAATATTTTTCAACACACAGATACAAACAGACAGATTATTTAAAAAATATAAAACCAGTATTTTTTAAGTGAAAATAACTATAAACTTACTTGAAATTTGAGATATTTTTTAAGATTTATTTAGAATTAAATATTTACAAAACATGTTTCACTGCATGTTTGATGTATGCTAAGAGCTAGAGACATCATTCGACCATTATTCTTTGAGATAAAGGTCGTTAGTTCTCTTTCTCGCCATTGCCTTAAAGAATTTTAAAATAATTTATTGAATGCGAAGTGTTCTGGTCATCTTCGCTATCGCTGTAGTGATCAGAATTGTCGGACTAAATTACGTACATATTTTATACCCTTGTTTTATTTTCCTATGGAGTTCTTTAACGTCAAGTGTCTATGATATTAAGTCCATATTATTCCGTGCATTGCAAGAGGTAACATAAGCTGCGTCTACGAAATTCAGAAAAAATTCTAAAAATAATTTCAATGCTCTTGCAATCTTGCTATTAAAGACTTTTATTTGAGACGGTAACCCAGTGTTGCGATTTGTGGTACAACTGTTCAAAATTTGGTACAATCGGCACATTCGTGGTACACTTCATGCTTCTTTGGTACAATTTGATATAAAACTTATTAAATATGTTTTTATATTTAATAAGTATTTTTTTACTTTTTATTACAATAATAACACAGCACAACAAAATAAAAAAAATTTCATGTGCTCTTAAAACCACTATATAATTTTGATGTATCATGACTACCTTTGTACAAAAATGGTAAAATTTTTAAATTCTATGGATAGATTTTTTTTTAAAAATTTTTTTTTTAAAATTGCAATTTTTTTGAGACGTTTCTTCAAATAATTAATGATAACTCAAAAACTACTAGTCCGATATTATTAAAATAAATTCAGAAAAATTAAGATTTGCATAGCCTTTAATTCGTCTATATATCGCGTTTCAATCGGATCAATAGTATCGGAGTTATAATAAAAAACTTAAGAAAAAAATATATTTTTTACGTAAAAATGGCAAAAATTTTCGTTTTAAAAAAATCATAAAAAATCGAAAACGGCAAAAAACTTCCAGATTCATTTTTTTATCGCATAGCGACATATAATAGCAACAAAATGAGATATCGACCATAAAAATCGATTGATTTTTTTCGAATTTATTCACAATTTAGTGAATTCGCTCATTTTCACAAAATTTTAGTTTTTTGCTTGATATACGCATTATAGCGGGTTTTCAAATGTGTGAAAAACATAAATTTTCCAATTTCAAGGGGTGCATGTCGGATTAATGTTAGATTTGATGAGAAACTTCCACCCACAAAATTTTAGTCGAATTCGACAACGTTAACACGTAGCGCATAGGCCCCAAATCTGAAAAAAAGCGTTTAAATCGAAAATAATTGACAAATTTTCAGTTTTTGCAAAATTAACGCTATTTATTTCCCCTTTTGCAAAAAAGTGGATCCTGGTCCTTAGGGCAAACACAATGAGATTTACAATAAGCTACATGTCTTTAAGTTTTCGAGTTATTACAATTTTCACTGGCCATTATATGTCCTTGAGAACTTGCCGAAGACAATTTACAAAAACATTTTACTTTTAAAATTTTTTATTTTTTTCTTTTTTAACAATAAAATATAAAATTTCGCTAAAATTGACTGATATCTTCCTATTACACAACGCAACAAAATAAAAAAATTATAGATGCTTTTGAAACCACTATACAATATCCAGGTACTGCCAAAGTGTTTTGGATGAATGAGAAATGTATGGCAAAACAAGTACGCGAAATACTGTTTTGGGCAAAACACGTATTTCTGTGGGACACGTGTTACTGTGGAAATACAGTATTGAATGTAGAAAATTGTTTGGAACAGATCTTTATGGCATTTTTATGATTTTCAGAATTAAAAAAAGTAAGCAATAAAGGAAAAGTTTTTTAATTTTTACGATTTCAGTAGAAATCTGATAAACGATGAAATGCTCCTTTTCTGTTGGCTACCTGTCGCCCTTGCTTCATTTTGACAATTGCGGCGGCAAAGTAATAAACGTTCATAAATTTGCGTGCACGCCTAATTGGGTTTTTCCGCTGGCTACCTGTAAAGATTGATTTTGATTTGATTGAAAATGACGAGTTCATCCCACACAAAAATATCTCACCGAGACCATGGAATCAAGACCAGCTAAATGATGTAATAAGAGAACTTAGATTGTCAAAAGCATCTTGTAAGTTTGTAGTTTATAATATTTATTTATTTATTTCCTTATTTTATATGTTGTAATAAATTTAAATAATAAAATATAAAATAAAAGAAAATACATGAATAAAACAATGAAATGCATTTTCGATCTATTCCATCGATTTGACTTAGTTACATTTTTTTGTCAATTGCCTTCGGCAAGTAACTTGAAAACTGTTTAACCGATTTAAAAGATATGTAGCTTATTGTAAATCTCATTGTGTTTGCCCTAAGGACCAGGATCCACTTTTTTGCAAAAGGGGAAATAAATAGCGTTAATTTTGCAAAAACTGAAAATTTGTCAATTATTTTCGATTTAAACGCTTTTTTTCAGATTTGGGGCCTATGCGCTACGTGTTAACGTTGTCGAATTCGACTAAAATTTTGTGGGTGGAAGTTTCTCATCAAATCTAACATTAATCCGACATGCACCCCTTGAAATTGGAAAATTTATGTTTTTCACACATTTGAAAACCCGCTATAATGCGTATATCAAGCAAAAAACTAAAATTTTGTGAAAATGAGCGAATTCACTAAAATGTGAATAAATTCGAAAAAAATCAATCGATTTTTATGGTCGATATCTCATTTTGTTGCTATTATATGTCGCTATGCGATAAAAAAATGAATCTGGAAGTTTTTTGCCGTTTTCGATTTTTTATGATTTTTTTAAAACGAAAATTTTTGCCATTTTTACGTAAAAAATATATTTTTTTCTTAAGTTTTTTATTATAACTCCGATACTATTGATCCGATTGAAACGCGATATATAGACGAATTAAAGGCTATGCAAATCTTAATTTTCCTGAATTTATTTTAATAATATCGGACTAGTAGTTTTTGAGTTATCATTAATTATTTGAAGAAACGTCTCAAAAAAATTGCAATTTTAAAAAAAAATTTTTTTAAAAAAAATCTATCCATAGAATTTAAAAATTTTACCATTTTTGTACTAAGGTAGCCATGATACATCAAATGTATATAGTAGTTACTCGAGCATATTTTTGCTGTTGCCCTGTGTAATGTACAATTGGTACAATGTACAATTTGGTACAATTTTGTCATTCTCTCTGTCTGAAACTAACTGGAAGAATTAAATTTTTTGTAGATGAGATTTAATATTTGATTTCTGTAACTCTTTTATGTATAAGTGGGAGGTAATTTAGTTGCAAGGCCTTTTTGCTGAATTAAATCGTTTGCACTTTTTCCAGCGGAAGTCGGTCAAAGTATTTGACCGTTCTTTCTTGTGAGAAATTGTAAAGGCCTTTTTTGTAACTAGGTGACATTTTATTTATTCTTCCAATTGACTCCAGGTAAACTTTATCGGATAAAGATCCATGACTTTGTTGGGGTTTCAGGTTCGTGCTGGCAATTGTCGAGTAACTAGCTGCTATTTTCGCAACATAATGTTAGTAAATTAGCAAAGCAAAACAGAAATTCAAGGGATCAAGGTCAATTACTCTAAAACACGCTAATATAAATTTTTGATTTGTTCTTTTTTAATGCAGATCTGCTGTTTTGTTTGTTTTTTTTTTGCAATATAATTTTGGTCAATTGATACTGATTGGGTACAATTTTATCATTGGGGCGGTACAATTTAAACATTGCCAGATCCCAACACTGCGGTAACCTGATAGACCACCTGATCTACGATATCCCCAACAAATCCTGCTAAAAGAGTATATTAGAGCTCCTTTGCGTAGCCCTAACTAATTGATTTATTTTCCGATCTTCTGGAAGTATTCCAGATGTCGCGGTACCCAAAAGATTGCTATGTTGCAATCTTTCGCCACACTGTGGTACATATTTTGAGAAGGCGGGCAAAAATCATTTTTTATGGTTACCGATTTTATAGTTATATTACACATTTCAAATTAAATACCAGTGCATCTTCGGATCCAAAGAATTACAACTATATCACAGCGAACAGGACGATCTCAAAATGCAAAGCCTCAGTATGTTGCTAAAATTAAAAAAGTCTTAGGCCCATTATTACAACTTGCCTTTAGCTAAAGTTAGGATTTTGTTGGAGCGATAAATAGTTTTTCGTTATTAAAAGTAAGCTAAAACCCACTTTTAACTATCACGTACTATAAGGACAAGTTATAGCAATGAGCATTATTCTCATTAGTTTAACGAAAAACTACTTATCGCTCCAACAAAATCCTAACTTTAGCTAAAGGCAAGTTATAATAATGGGCCTTAGTAAATTTAAATGTTTAAATGACTATAACTTTTTAGTTTTAAAAGAATTTAAGACCAGAGTACCACCTAATAAGTGGGTCACTTGTGTTCCGTCCCGTTTAGCAGCGCCTGACAGTTAGAAATTAACTTGAGTATCGTGTAGACTCTGAAGGACAATACGGCACACTTTTTACTTAGATTTTAGCTTGAATAGTGCAGCAGCACCGATTTAATCGCCTTTTGAATTTGAGGGACACTAGTACACCTAATTCTGTTTTTACACGGTAGATTGGTTCCAAAAAAATTGGTGTAAAAAAAGACATTGATCATATACAAAAATAGGTGATGGGTTCCTTATCTCTAAAATCTATTAAAATTAGTGAAAAACGAGAATTTTTTTAAGAACAATAAATCATGTTTATTTTTATACATACATATATGCAGGTACATATAATGTGTATCTGCACCCTTTATTTGCAAATTTAGTGTATGATGAAGATTTAACAGATAGTTTCGTTCCAGAAATCAACGATTGCCTAATTGAATTTTAATTTTTTTTATAGTTCTTACTGTCACTTCGTTTAATCCGAACATTTTGCCAAGAAATGTTGAGCCTTCTCCATTTCGCGAGCGATCTAAAATTTCATTTCTGTTTTCTAAACAAATGGCTTTACGCTGTAGTTTTTTATTTGTAATTTTTTACGACTTCGTTTAGAGATGCATTGATAGTTCACAAAATATTAACACATTTCAATTGCTCTAACAAGTAAAAATGCTTGTAATGGGTGATTTTTTTGAGGTTAGGATTTTCATGCATTAGTATTTGACAGATCACGTGAGATTTCAGACATGGTGCCAAAGAGAAAGATGCTCAGTATGCTTTGACATTTCATCATGAATAGACTTACTAACGAGCAACGCTTGCAAATCATTGAATTTTATTACCAAAATCAGTGTTCGGTTCGAAATGTTCAAATGTGACAAATTTTGTTCAGCGATGAGGCTCATTTCTGGTTGAATGGCTACGTAAATAAGCAAAATTGCCGCATTTGGAGTGAAGAGCAACCAGAAGCCGTTCAAGAACTGCCCATGCATCCCGAAAAATGCACTGTTTGGTGTGGTTTGTACGCTGGTGGAATCATTGGACCGTATTTTTTCAAAGATGCTGTTGGACGAAACGTTACGGTGAATGGCGATCGCTATCGTTCGATGCTAACAAACTTTTTGTTGCCAAAAATGGAACAACTGAACTTGGTTGACATGTGGTTTCAACAAGATGGCGCTACATGCCACACAGCTCGCGATTCTATGGCCATTTTGAGGGAAAACTTCGGAGAACAATTCATCTCAAGAAATGGACCGGTAAGTTGGCCACCAAGATCATGCGATTTGACGCCTTTAGACTATTTTTTGTGGGGTTACGTCAAGTCTAAAGTCTACAGAAATAAGCCAGCAACTATTCCAGCTTTGGAAGACAACATTTCCGAAGAAATTCGGGCTATTCCGGCCGAAATGCTCGAAAAAGTTGCCCAAAATTGGACTTTCCGAATGGACCACCTAAGACGCAGCCGCGGTCAACATTTAAATGAAATTATCTTCAAAAAGTAAATGTCATGGACCAATCTAACGTTTCAAATAAGGAACCGATGAGATTTTGCAAATTTTATGCGTTTTTTTTTAAAAAAAAAGTTCTCAAGCTCTTAAAAAATCACTCGTTATTATGGCCAAAAAGAGAATTTCTCTAAATTTTTGATATAAAAATATTTCGCAAAACTTATTAACTACAAATAAAATCTCAGCTCAAAAGATTTTGAATCGTGCTAAATGGAATAAAATCGTGTAAAAAAAATAATTTTTATTTTCAAACCGTGTTAAATCAAAACCGTGTTAAAACAGAATTGGGTGTACTTATCTGAGTTGGACCCATCTATATAAACTTCGAAGTTAATTTTTTTTTTGTGTGCACCTTTCAACTGAGTTTGCTCCAAAATTCTATTTTGTATTGCATTTTGTGAACTAGTTTTTTTTTGTGAGCAAAGAACTTGCTCCTGACATAGTAATGAAAAAAAAAAACATTTCTTGAATTGTAGCGCATGTCCTTAAACCCAGTATCTTACAATTGAACTTTAAAACTAATGTTTAAAAAAAATTGATCAGCCAACCCATTTAGAGATTTAGGGCAGTCGGGGGCTTATTTCATATTGCGGAAAGAGGCTAGAATAGCTGTTTTACTAATAGAGTGACAGTAGAACACAACTAAACGTATGACAGAGTATTCCTTTGTAGGGGTCACTAAACCCCACTTTACTTTAATAAAAAAGATCGACAAACACATTTGCCTAAACTAAACAGTTCGCTAATTATGTAGAACAATTTAAAAATCCGAGGAAAAACACAACAAAAACCGTCTGGAAATATTCGTTCACAAAAAATCCCTAACAAATGCATATTAAATGTTTATTTTTATAAAATGTTTGCCTTTTAGGTTTCTGTTGCAATCGAGTCTTGCACATGGTTTTTTATGTCTACCAAAGTTTTATTTATATTAAAAACAATAACAGCAACACATTAAAATTTAAAAACAGGAAAAAAAACTAAATCAACATTGCTAAAGAAATGAACAAGTTATACAAACTACTAAAACAGCACAACAAAGTCGAGAAAAAAAGAAAAACACGAAAATAAAACAAAGTCAACATCATGCTTTGCTTTTTACACACTATTTTTTTTTTTAATAAAGAAAAAAATCAACTCTAAATGTAACAGAAAAACGACTACAAATAAACTCGCAGAACATACACAAGAAATGAAGTCTATCCCACAATTTAACTTTAACTAATTTCATCACTAAGTTCGTCATCATCTATGGTATTCAGTGCAGCAGTACCAGCATTTCATCCTCTCTAACCTTTTGTGGCAAGAAAAGCAAACACTTAAATGTTAAGTTTTTTAATCAACACTTTTTGCGTCTTGCTTACTGACGACAACCGCTACATATACACTACTCACTCCGCGCACTGCCGTTTTTGGGAACAAATTGCAACATCTTTTGTTTCAAAGGGAAGCAAAACAAAAAAGAGAAAACACTACAAATATATTTTTTGTACATTTTACAAGTTGCATGAAACATTATTACATTAAGCAAAGACGTAATCTTTCTACGCCCATCCCTTTTTCAGAGTCTTCTGACTCGCATAGTTTGTTTGCTTGACTTAGTAAGTCTGGGGTCATTAGGTGCGTTTCGCTTCTCTACGAGTATTAATTGTGTTGCTCCGTTTGCTACTGTTGCTTTATTAAATGAATTGTAATCGTTTTAAGTTTCAGTTTTGCAGTAGATGTGGCTGGTAGATGTGACATTTTTATGCATTAATTACTTAAACGTTTTAATAAAAAGTAATTAGAATTTTAATTTTTAATTAAGCAAAGTTAATGCATTCTTTTTATTAACATAATCATCATCATCATCGTTTTTACTATTTTTATTGCGCAATCTCTTTTCGTTTTCCTTTTAATGAAGAATCTTTTTTGCATTAATTTGTGGCTGTCATTGTTTTTTAATGGTGCCATTTAATGTTGAGATTTATCAAGTTGTAGCTCAATTTGCATTTTAATATCTAGAGAACTCTTGTTTTTTTATTTACTCAAGATTTTCCGTCCGCTCAATTTCAGCTAATTAGATAAAGGTGACAGGCAGTATGTTATCAGACAAATCACTAAACCCTTAAGTTTCACTGAGATTAAACAGAACTATCATTTCTACCGTTGAACTAGTCCGGCCTCTTCATAAAGCTGAATTGCATCGTTATTCAATGTCAGGTCCCAAACAAATAAGTCGTGATCGTTAGCAATGGCTTTCAATTGGCCAATTAAAAAGAATCAAAACTGGGTTTGTCAGCAATCTAAAAGGCAAACGATTATAAAAAAATGTTGGCGATGTTATTTGATGATTAGTTGTTACACCAGCGGCCCCTGTAAATTCTCTTCTTATTTCCATGCCGAAAATTATAACAAAATAGTTTCCTGTATCATTGTTTCCTGACCACTGTGCATGTAGGCTTTATTTTGCGTCATTGAGAGTGAATTTTAAGTAAAATGCCTAGAATTCCTAACACAATTTTCTATTATAGAAACTAATGTTCTAATAATAAGAAAACAAATACCGAACTTTTTCATCACCACCTGAAATCGCTATTCAGATCACATTGCACATTCAGCCAAATGGCAGTCGCGACTTAAGCGATTGACATAATTTGCGATATAATTTTGGCATTACGCAGTTTAAGTTCTGCAATAGTGTTAATTTTGGTTTCGCACGATCTCTGAGGCTTATAGCTATGTCGTAAAATAATGTGGACTTAAATTTGCCATGCAATAGCAACATTGTTTTCGCTAATGTGTGGTAGGTGAAACCGTCAGAGTTCCCCAAATCCAATTGCAATTCCGATAGCGCATACTATTAAAATAGCAGCATTTTGTGCATAATTTTCAAAAATATATAGATCAATTAAACCTACCTCTTAAAAAAGCTCTATCTCCTTTAAAATATAATAAAAAAAATTTTAAATTTCTCATATCCTATTTCTTTGATAAGTTTGTTTAAATAAAATAGATACGAATGCTAATGAAGGACGTAGCTATCTAGAAAATGCATTCCACTCTGCTGGTGTCTAATTTTTCTTTATCTCCTTATGATTAAGAACTTAAGCCGAAATAGTCAATTATTTAATTTAAAATAGTTCAAATAAAATTATAATTCATATAATAAATAAATAATATATCCACATAAATCCCCCGGGGGTACAAAATGTCTCTGCAGTATTTCCAAAAGCTTTGACAAGTGCTCTCGGGGGTACACGTGGTGGCTTAGATCAATACATGCAGAGATGGTGCCCGGTTGAGTGAAGTGCACTGTTGCACTCGCAACAGACAGGAGTTTGGGTCCAGACTTGCCATGTCTCTATAAATTGCTACTCATTGTGACTGTGCGGTACACCCGATTGCGATATTAGGTGTTTTTACACAAGTATCGTATGCTATGCTGTACTTATTCTACACAATGAAGGTGCTAATCTACACTTTCTTTTTTCTCAGTGGTAAGACCACCGTCGGATAAGAGCCAACACGGCTAGGGGCCGACGTTAATCTTGATCATATCATATCCACAAAAATATATGTTTCCATGAGGTATGGTAAGGTTAAGTTAGGCCACTGCAGTTTTTTTAACAGTTCGTGTGAATATACATATATGTAGGAGTGGAGAACAAAAACTCGTTGAATTTTTTTTTTTTTTTGCATATGTATTTCTATTTATCAAAACCGATTTTTAAGTCGAAACCGGTATTAGGTTTGGATAACTAGCACTAGCTTCTCTATGACCCATTTTTCTTTTCATTTCTCACACTTTTGTGTTTCTAATTTATTCATTCCCTTTAAGCGGTCAAATTTGGTTAATCGCACGCCGGTTAAAAGAAAAAAATGCTTTATTGAAATTAAAAATTTCTAACTTTTAATCTCGTGGAATTTTAAAGCCTGTAAGTTCGCTTAAAGGGAAATTCGCTTAACTAAAATATCGGTTAAGGGACACAAAATTTGTTTG
This sequence comes from Phasia obesa, assembly GCA_949628195.1. Lineage (NCBI taxonomy): Eukaryota > Metazoa > Arthropoda > Insecta > Diptera > Tachinidae > Phasia > Phasia obesa. The sequence goes on from OX451219.1 coordinate 39,526,322, forward strand.
CAAAGAACACCGCTTAAAAGAAGCAAATCATTTTATATGGAACGGCGATGAAAAACAATACAGCGCCGTGACTTTTTAATTCTAACATGCATTGCATAAAAGTATGTACGCATTTCAGCAACAATGGTTACTGTTTTGTTTGCAAAAGTAAGTAAAAATCATTTCATTCAGTTCAAATTACATATTTTTTTCAGTAATAATCAGTTATTATTGTATTAAACTTATTCTGATGGACTGTTTTTGCAATGTCAATTCTGACTTCGTTTATAATTGAAAATTTCAGATAAATGGAAAATAAATCGTGCAATTTTTTATTTCCGCTTTACCGAATTCGACTGTAATAAGATTTCTCAAAGCATACAAAGGGCGTTTATTTAAAGATGAACTATTCGTTTGACCGTATCGACAACCTTTTCGATAGTTCGGAGTTCAATTCGGATATGTTTCCCATAGTGTCTTCAATCGTGAGCACCTGAGTTGTGACACCCATTGCGCGGAAAGTATTCTCATATCCAAATATTTTTTTTTCTCGCAATTTTTATTTATTGTATCTTCAATATAATTGAACTATCAATAATTACTCATATCTTAAGTCTAAATATATACTTGTTAAGTCCAACCAGTGCTGGACAAAAAAAAATGTATGTTTCACGGTTACTGTAATTTGTGGGTTATCCCTCTGATGTACGGAGGAGAGAAGCAGTGTCCCTCCTTCTTAGTCGAATGTAACCAGGTTCAGTTAGTATGTTACGGGCCAGTGGATTCGGATGAGTTTCAAGCTTCTTTAAATACCTTATGGCAAGTTTCGCTATTTCTGCTTTAACTGATGGAACGTTTAGATCTTAATGGATGTTTGAGTTTTTTATATACCAAGGAGCAGATGTAATTATGCGAAGAATCTTATTTTCGGACCTTTGAGTTTTTTCTACGTTGGTAGCTGAGGCAGTGCCCCATAACTGAATGCCATAACACCATATTGGTTTTAGAATTGACTTGTATAATAAAAGTTTGCAATCTAAAGCGAGAGTAGAATTTCTGCCAATAAGCCAGTTTAGTTAGACTGCTTTTAACTTCATTTGTGTTAACTTTGTTTCTATGTGGCGTTTCCATGTAAGACGCCGGTCAAGATGTATTCCTAGATATTTGACGTCTGAAAGCTGGGGTATCGTTTGGTTATTTATCTGAATAGGGGGGCAAGATTCTCTACGCAGTGTGAAAGTTATGTGAGTACATTTTTGGTCATTCACTTTTATTCTCCATTTCTTCAACCATTTTTCTAAATTGGATATATGGTCTTGTAAATATCGGGATGCTACTTCGGCTCTTTCGTGAATGCTCAAAAAAGCTATGTCGTCTGCAAATGTCCCCAATATACTACCTTGGGGAACTCCGAATTCGATTGGGTGGGGTGAGCTCAAAAAATCTCCTTCTTTTACAATAAATTTTCGTTCGGTTAAATAACTATCTAGCAGCTTTTATAGGTTTATGGGCAAGTTCAGTTTTAGCTTATATATTAGCTTATATATCATGCCATACCTTATCAAATGCTTGAGAAACGTCGATAAAAAGCGCAGAGCAGTATTTTCTCTCTTCAAAAGTCTTCTTAACAACATTGACTAACCTGTGAGTTTGTTCGATCGTACTATGTTTTTCCAAATTTTTGTTTTATCCAAATATTAATCCAAAATTTAATCGACCACTTTAATTCTGCAATCTTCCAATATCATCCTATGGATTTTATTGACAATTTTTGGCATGATGACCTCTTTTGGGTGACCTGAACCGTTCCATGTGTATCACAACAGAACTCAGTATACCACTTTTAAACCATAGTTCGCAGAGTATTTAATGGTTTTTACGGAAGGAGAATGTTTAATCAGCTCAGTAATATTAATCAGTTAACTAATAATAACAGTTAACGGGAGCAGTGGTGCATTGAAATTCACGGTATTATAAAACCACCCTCGTGTTATTTAGCTCTCCTGTAACCTGTAAATTGATATTGATTCTTATATACCATATTTTGAACTTTTATAACCTTATAACTTTTTACTTATTGATTACTTATGCGACAATACATATCTTTTTTGCATGTGGGTTCAATGTTTTAAAATTAGTTGTCGTTAGAGTTGAACAATATTTTTAAAATTCAAATATATAAAAATGTAAAAAAAGTATACTATAACTCCTGAATAAACATTTAAAATTTTATAAAAATATTTCCGATTTTAGAACACCAGTAGACAAATGACTTTTTTTATTTGTCCAACAGATAGATGGCATAAGTTCAAAAGATTTATTACCAGGCCAATAAGTAATAAATCATTCAGCTATTCAACACCTAAACACTTCATTATACAGAACATAGGGCTCTAGATAACCGTATAAATAATTGATACGCATGATTTAAAAAGATTTTTTTAAATTTATATTCGCAGTTGCAATGCATTGTTATATTGTGTAAAATTAAAAATACAAAAAAAATAAATACAAAAACAAAAAAAAATATTATTCAAATGGCGACAAACTGAACCTTCAAGAAATCCACTCAAAGTTAAATCAATTACTGCGAATAAAATGCTTCATTTAATTGCATTGATTGATGATGACGAAGATGATTCAATAACGCCAGCTCTCGTTTTCATTCCACAGTAAAATTAAACCTTGCACTCCCGTAAACTGGTTATTTTGGTATAATTGATGATAAAGTAAAATGTTTTTTTGTTTTTCTTTTTTCTTTTAATACTCAGAAATCTACCCCTATTGAAAATTATTATTCAAACCTTCAATTTCGAATTAAACACAAAATATCAATCAATATAAAATTTACTCGTTATTGATTTATACCCGTATAAAAAAAAATAAGCGAACAGCGACAGAAAGTAAAACTTAAGAAAAAATAATAAATTATTTAAAATTTTTTGTCAACCAAATAAAAATATGACCCAGAGAGCAGATATTTATTATTCTCTGTTAAAAATCTTTAAACTCTTGTGTTTCCATTTTCTCTTTATATTTTTCGTATAAAACGAGGACAGTTCTAACACTATCAGATTTGGCGTCTGAAAATTGACTACCACGTAATCGAAAAACTGAAACTTTAATGTCAGCAGGTTCCTAAAAAAGAGAAACAACACTCGTTCTTACAAGCCAATTACAAAATGCTTGTTTTGCATATGGAAAACTCATATTTGGAAGTACATACCGGGGAATTGGACATATCAATTAACTTTGTTACTTCCTTCGGGAATGGGATATATTAGAGATAAAACAGAAATAAAAAAAGAAAGCTTCACTTTTGCAACTCTACTTGTACGTTCGTTTTTTTTTTTTTTTTTTGATTAACGTGGGCTCCTGCCACGGTGGTTTTATCCCACGGTGCTCCAAACACCGAGTGAAACAAAGACATAGACTAGCGCCCCCACTGTGTAGTAACGGCGCACCCTACGATAACGTGCCCTGTGTAAGGGGCACGATATAAGTAATTCAGGTGTGTTGCACAGTCACAGTTACTAGCAATTCTTAGAACATGGCAAGCCTGGACCCATGCTGTAACCTCTTGCTTAGGGGTTGAAGCCTACCCAACTCCTTCTGTTGAGAATGCAACAGCACATTTTGATCAACAATGCATCCACCCTGCATACATCGATCTTAAACCACAGCCACCACGGACCCGCAATTTTAATCACAGACCTTTTCTTCCAGATTTGGGTTCCAGGAACCCTAGCGTCTGGTGCCCCTATTTTCCCCGAGTGAACCGCGTCAAAGCATTTGCAATTTCCTGAAGTGACAGTTGGAACCCCCGGAGGGAGCTCTACTTGTACGACATAATTATTTTTAGAGTAGTGTTGCGTGCGCCTCTAGTGGCAAGTGGGCATATTAATTTTGAATTTCATTAATATTTTACTTCGCCGACGATTTAGTACTATAGAATATACCGACGAATGAGGGCGCTGTGATATGTACCATCAAGAGTAGAAAAACTAATAAATATCGTCAAAAAAATATGTTCACGATTGGAACGGCTAGGATACGAACCCAGGCGACTCAAGCCAACATGAATGATTATTAGTAGTTGACGCGCTAACTACCTATGCTACAGCACAAATGAGCGATAAAACATTTGTTTTCAGGTATTTTGTTATAATTTTTGGTCCAATTTTCCCTTAACCTTTTTGGACCAAGTTTTCATCTTTCTAAGCTGCTTATTCAGTTGGTAGTTTTGCATTTTTTTTTCATTCTCTCCAGCGCTTTCTATTGCCTCTAAATATTTCTCTCGAACTGGTAAACCGAACTAGTATCATCCAAACCTGCGAACTAGTTGTCTCTGTAATCTGCGCATCAATCCAGTACAACCGAACCAGCTATTTGACGGATCCGTCGGGCTGGCTTGCAACGGTTATCGTAATTTTGTATTCGTATTGTAACAAATAATTATTTTGCATATATACAGAATATAGATTAAATTATAAGTGCAGGAAGGGAAAAAGAATATCTTGTATTACTTAAGGTTTGTGGACCTTTAAGTAGACCCTGAACGAGGCTTAGCTACCTCGGCCTACGACAAAAACACCTTACAAAATGGTAACAGGAAATAGTTTCAAGAGACTAAATCTGGGGATTATCTTGGATGAAATAGTAGGTTGTAGTCCAACACATTGTGGCCGCACATGTGTGCACCAGTGCAGTGTCTTGACTACGGATAGTCTTTTCTTGTCCATTTATTCATGCAAAATCTTATGTGCGTCCTCGGGTGTGATGGCCATAGCCTCAGTTTCTAACTCCTTCATTATATCCTTGTAGTAATTTTATTACCGCCCTCGTGCTTTTTAACTCTGTAAATGAATTTTATGTTATTTTAAGTCAGGCTGCATTGAAATTAATTTTCCTACGTCTAAATTTCTCCAATGGCTCTTCTGACAACATTTACATTAGAAAAAGTTTATTTTTTGAATTTAACAAAATTTATTGAAATTTTAAAAATTTCATTGACAGATGTTTATTTTTGCGGTAAAAGTTCATTTATCATCAATTTACTCAGACTCGAGATAATTTGTGGCATTTGCTGTTTCTCTCATTGTGTGTGCACGTTTTATATTCGATTCTAATCTTCATAAATTTAAGGTCAATTTATTGAATAAATATCTGTTTTTCTATCTTTTTAGTTCGTTTTTTTGTTATATACATTAGAGTCGACTTCGTTATTTTATTTTTTATCCGGGTCAAGTGATGAGAGTGTGTGTTTGACAATAATATATTACTGAATAGAAGAAACAACAAATTAATAAAATTTAAATTATTTTTAAATAACATTTATATTTTACCACAAATTGTTTTAACTTTAAGGTTTAATTTCATAAGTGTTATTTGATTTTAAATGTTAGTAACACAATTGACTTTCTAATGATTTTTTTCTTTATTGCTATTCAAATGCTGAGCAGTACAAATAAAACAAATGAACAGAAATAATAAAACAAATAATAGAAGCTTTTCCACCTCCATATCTCCATATAAAGTCTCCCTGTGAAGTATATAGTCTCCATAGAGTGTATGTTAGGATCTACATTGTACCAGTTGGAGCAATAGTAATGTCTAGCGATGCCAACTTGTTGTTTTTGGCACTATTTTGGTGACTTTTAATGACTCAAAACGCCAATTTTTCAACTTTAGTGCCACACTAAGAAAATCAATAATCTTGTGCTTTTTAAATTGTCCTCTTGTGTCTTTAGTGCTTTGAACAAGTTTTATATATTTTAGAATTTTTTAGCAATATATTTAGTAACATAACATTTAAAAATGGTATAGTAAATGTTAATAACACTGTTACCAAAATAGAAACTATTAAGGATTGTGACGGGAAAAATAATAAACAACACTCAGACCTCTTTTTTGGATAAAATTCAATGGATTTAGATACTCAGTAGGAGAAAATTTTTAGATTTGTAAAATTTTTCAAAAAGTTGGCATCGTTGGTAATGTCATGTCTTAATTAAGTTGGCAACCGTTTTGTTAACCCCTGTCTCCTTTAGACATTTACATGCCTTAACAAAAGTCAAACTTCATATAAAAAAACATTATTTTGAATACTGTTTTTTATATGTAGTTTGACTTTTGTTAAGACAAGTTAATGTCTTATACAGACGGCAGGTTAGAAATGAAAAAAAAACATTGTTTTTTTGAAGACGTTGATGACATTAAGACGAAAGAAGTATATCGGTCAAAGGCCCACCTCCCAAGTTTAAGTACATTTGTGCTTGTTTTATAACATATTGAATTGTTGATCACAGAACATCTGGCTGCAAATTGGCAATTCCATTTAATTAAATTAACAAAATACGAAAAGAATATGGACGACTCACAAGCGTAAGGTAATTTTGGATGGTAAAGTATTAACATAAAATAGCTGAAACATACATATTTCAATTTTCATATTCACTTTTGCACACGATAATTTATAGCAATACCTATATTTCATAATCCCCCTGTCTTCATTAGCCTTCAACATGCCGTAGCAAATGTCAAACTTCATACAAAGTAATCAGTTATATAAAATTCGATTTTTAAAATGAAGTTTGACCTTTGTTAAGACATGTTAATGACTAATGTAGACGGGGGTTATGTCAACATAAATTGGTAGGCATAACAAATTGCATAAGTGACGCCGAATCCTCAACATAGCCAATCATGGCCATAAGAATTTATTTGGTAGCAGAGAGATTTTACAGTGGCAGAGCTTTCTTGTGCTTTGGCCATGAAGTCGTCTGCTTTATTCTTATGATTAACCGCCAAAGTATATGCTTTTTAGCAGGATCTATTAAAAAACAGTTGGTAGTAAAAAATGGTAGAAATTTTAAATGTTGGGTCTTTTTGAGTGTTGGGTCTTATTACCTTTGGGAGACCCGATTTTATAGCAAAAATTAAAGACCAGAGTTCCACCTTCTAAACAAAAAAAAAGCGTTTAAAAACTCCAATCCAATCAAAAGTTATGGATTTTTCTTGTGAAATGGTCCAGTATGCATCGTTTGACACATCATCGTCGATTTTTTTCAACATTTGATTCGACAAAGTTCGCAAGCCTCTTTGTGAGAAATAGTCACGTTATGTGAAATCCTACGCCAGTAAATTTTTTTGATGACGAAATGCCCAAGAATGTCACAAACTGACAATTACTATCTAAACATTTACAATTTTTGATGTAATCACGAAGGAATTTTCTGAGTATAGAAAGTTATTGAGTTTCATTAAAAGGAAATGCGATTTATATTTTGCTTATATAGGGTGTTTTTTAAATAGGTATAGAACTTTAAGTTGCAATAAAACAACGATGGATTATTCGATTGACATGAATTTTATTCATCCAAAAGATAATCTTGTGGCATTACATTTTCAATATGATTTCTGGCATATGACCGCCACGGCTGGAATCAGGATGCCAAGGTACCTCATCACAAAATTTTGTTAAAATCCATACTGTACGTGATGCGAACACAAATGAAAAGCAGACAGACAGACGGAAATGTGTTACTATTATATATAGATTTTTTGATATTCGATAATATAAATTGCACTTTTTCATACCGGCCTTAACTCGCCTGTACTTAAACAGCACTATAAGTCAAGCAAGAATCATTATTTGTCAAAGTTCTTACAATAAACCAAATAACCCACCCTCACTAAAAGAAAACAAAAAAAAAAAATCCAGTTCAAAACTATAAAAATAAATATTGCACAGCTGGTGTCCCATATTTTTCATTGATTCATAATGTTTGTTGTTCGGTTCCTTTTTTCTTCTCCTCATTCATTTATGGGGTTTTTTATTATTTTTGATTTTTATTAGTTTTTGTGCCAAACTGCACAATAAACAATTTGTTTAGTGTGTTGTTGTACTTTAATAAATCTAAATAAAAGCTGTAAAAGTGTTAAATTTAGTAGATTCATGCATTTTGTGGTTCCTTTTCTATTCAATTCTTTGCTATTTCCCAGTAACGATAACTTTTAAGTGTAAGAAAAAAATTTATCGGTATAGGTCCGTTTCTATGTTCTTGTAGTCTTGCAAAGGTTTTTTTCTCCTTTTGAAATTTTTTATACTGGAAAACTAATAAAGCAATTTAATAATTGTATCTGTGGTTGAATGCATTATTTCGTTTATTCATTTGAAATTTTCTTTCGTATTTCTTGTATCTTTGAATGGGTAAGTGCCTGCTTGTTTGTCTGACTGCATATTTCTGACGGATTTTTTTTTTTTTTGTGTAAATATTTATTTGTTAACAAATTACTTGCTATAAATTTATTTTCCTATTTTTATTATGCAAATAATAAAGACAAAAGAAGAAAGAAACTATTATTTATTACGCGGGCAGTTTAAAAATTCCGTAAGTTTTTTCATTAACAGAGCAGAAACTTTCAATGTTAAAGGCCAGGATTTGCTATCCTACACAACGTCTTCGTGCCAAATTTCTTGCTGCTCCTCGCGGCAGTAAGAGCTTTTTGGAATTTTCTAAAAGGTAATTTTTCTTTATTGCCGCCTCTTTTAAAGGATGACCAAATATTTGCTGACACGGTTGATAAGACTAACTTTCTGGATTTAATACTTTCAACTAATTCTAATTTAATACTTTCAACTAATTCTAATTTGCCGGTAAAGAATCAACCACTGGCCACGCTCGACAGAATATCTAGTAGTAACTAAGCGAAAGGGTGTAGCTCTAAATATTTTCAGCAGTTTTGTCAAAACTTATTGCATTTGATGTCGCAGATAACTTCTCCCGATTTCAAGCTTTCTCAGGGATAGCACGATTCGAGTTATAGTAGGATTTCATCAAACAAGTTTAACCATAATTACTCTTTCTCAGAGGACATTTCATTTAATAATAGGCCAATACAGTTTGTGTTGGGGCCAAGAGGCAGAACATGATTGTTTCGGTCCATCACAATCTCGCACGAATTTCTAAATAGGGTCGTGTAAACAGAAATGATTTTAATGATATAAATGTTAAATAATCGGAAGCTCTTAAAGTGAAAATTCAGTGCCATGTTCGATGCACTAAAGAAATGCTTTTAACTGTCTCGTTCTGCTTGCTATTTTTATCATCTATATCTTGAAATGGAATAAAACACTAATTGACGGCCGACGCTCCAATGTTTGTTATGTAGCTACTCGACCGCGTGCAGATGAAGCTTATCGGTTGCAGTAGGGAATTTAACTATATTGACTCACTGGAGCAATGTTGGCTGTGTTTGGCTGTCTTATCGTTACTACCATAAAATGGTACATTTTTCGCTACAATTGTGATCTAAATTTACATTAATGCCTAGCATAATGTTCTAATCCACCTGCGGTCTTTCCACGTCCCTTATTGTACTTCAATCACACGAAGTAGCAATGAAAAGAACATGATTGGACTCATGTTCTAACCCCTTGTTTATGCATGAGTATTTGGATATAAAAAAGCTATTCTCGTACTTTGATGGTATTGAGAAATCTTATTACTTGCAGGGAATCAAAAAATAAAAAGACGCATCGAGCTTAAAGGAGACCATGTTGAGAACTTAAATGTCTTTTTGACGAAATATTATGTTTTATGAAAAAGTCACGGGATTATCAAACTTCCCTCGTATTATTACTGTATGTTTTTTTTTTTCTAAAATATGCATTTATTGATTGAGTTTAGAAAAAAGGAATAGAAAAGGGGGATGAAGATGAAATTTATTCATATTTGGTTCACAGTATTCTCTGAAGTTTTTCGTCTTTTTCTTTTTTCTTCCAAATATAATAAAGAGAAAAATTATAATTTTTAAAACAATTAAAGAAAAATCTTTTTTATCTTGCATATATAACGATTTTAAAAAGCAAAAATATATAAATCTGGTATAAAAGAACATGTAAATTTGCAATAAATATTCCAAATATTTAGAAACTAAAAGTTCAACAATTGAAAACAATTTTCTCTATTATTGTTTTGAAAATATTATTTATTATTTTTTGCATAAATTCATTGCATGTTTTGCATGAGTCCATAATATACATAAACGGTTTGAAGTTTATATACAAAGTATTTTTAAATATTACAATTCGGAAATAAATGCATAGATTTCTCTTTAGTAATTGCAATAAATATTTTAATAATTTTTTATTCAAAGAAAAATTTAAAAATTTTCCTAACTTAAAAGTGCAAGTTAAAATACCTGAGTAGGCCATTTCTGATTACAATTTGCACCACAACGACGAATTCTTCGCTGGTCCAAGTTGTGCTCATTAGCTTAGCATTATGCATGGCTATCTTACCAGTTCTTACCAAATATTTGTCCATTTTACTTTTTAACTGTGTGAGCCATATGTAATGCTGTATGTCTGTCTGTCAAAATTTATGTTTTACAGAAGACTTTTAATATTTGGTCACATACGTACATGTTCAATTACGTCTGACTTTTCACTGTGTATATATCCAAGACTTGTTTCCGCCCTTGAATATTTTTGTAGGCGCTAAAGAATTACTGATGACAGAACAGTATTTTTTTTCTTCAAACACATTTCTAATTACATTTACTAATCTGTGTGTTTGTTGGATCGTACTATCTTGTTTCCTGAAGACAAATTGATGGTTCGAAATACATCCTATCGCGCTAAGAATTGGATTCAGCTCAATTATTAATATTCTTTCAAACAGCTTTGATATTTTTGATAAAAGGCTTATAGGTGTGGATACCTGGGAAATATTATAGTAATCAAAGAAATCTTCCACTCTTTAGGAAAAGACTCAAGACGTAAAATGGCATTAAAAACAAAAAGAATAATTTTTTGGGCTATACGGGGCAATTAAAATAACATCTTATTACTGGTTTTATCAATTCCAAGAGCTTTCTTGCAGTTTAAATCAGTTATTGCCTTTTCATTATCTCGAAGCTTAAACCTTAGGTTAACTGCGGGACTAACATCGATAGGTGGCACAAGTAGAAATTCATCATACAAAAGTAAAATTCATCATGTAGTCGTTTGTATAAATAAAAATCATGTAGTCGCGTTTATAAAATGTTATTTTTGTATTGTACATACTAATAAAATTATATGAAATTAACAAAAAATATTTCAAAACTGGCTTCCGCCAATGGTCAATTACTGGTGATTGCTTTCACACGGCATAAGTGTTTGGCCAAGGTAGTATATTGGGGCCCTTTTTATACTTATTGTATACTTCAGACATGCCAACTAGTAACCGAGTTCACACATCGACATTTGCTGACGACACAGCTTTTTTGAGCATTCACGAAAGACCCGAAGTAGCATCACGATATTTACAAGACCACATATCCAATTTAGGAAAATGGTTGAAGAAATGGAGAATAAAAGTGAATGAACAAAAATGTACTCACATAACCTTCACACTGCGTACAGCATCTTGCCCCCCTATTCGGATAAATAACCAAACGATACCTCAGCTATCAGACGTCAAATATCTCGGCATACATCTTGACCGGCGCCTTACATGGAAACGGCACATAGAAACAAAGTTAACACAAATGAAGTTGAAAGCAGTCCAACTAAACTGGCTAATTGACAGAAATTCTACTCTCGCTTTAGATTGCAAACTTTTATTATACAAGTCAATTCTAAAACCACAATGGTGTTATGGCATTCAATTATGGGGCACTGCCTCAGCTACGAACGTAGAAAAAATTCAAAGGCGCCAAAATAAGATTCTACGTATTATTACATCTGCTCCCTGGTATACACAAAATTCGAACATCCATAAAGATCTAAACGTGCCATCAGTTAAAGCAGAAATAGCGAAACTTGCCATAAGGTATTTAAAGAAGCTTGAAACTCATCCGAATCCACTGGCCCGTAACATACTAACTGAACCTGGTTACATTCGACTAAGAAGGAGGGACACTGCTTCTCTCATCTGTACATCAGAGGGATAACCCACAAATTACAGTAACCGTGAAACATACATTTTTTTTTGTCCAGCACTGGTTGGACTTAACAAGTATATTTTTAGACTTAAGATATGAGTAATTATTGATAGTTCAATTATATTGAAGATACAATAAATAAAAATTGCGAAAAAAAAATAAGTGTTTGGCAGCACTGAAATACTGTTGATGTCAGATGATTTGTCAGATCAAAATCGAAGTCGATATAAATGAGATTTTGCCAGACGACTTTGCACACACAGTGGGAAATTTGACATGTAAGATGTAAAAACATGTCGTGTATATTTGGCATTAGCAGCTGGTTCACGAAATGGTTTTTATTTTTTTTTTTATTCAAAAATGAATGCAGCAAATTTAATTATTGTGAAAGAGAAAAGACTAAATTTACTGATATTTTTCCCTCCCACAAAAATCAGACTTATTTGAAGAAAAATGTTCCTGTGTGAAACACTATGTTATCGGAGATGCTAAAGTTACTTAGTCACTGTTATATTTAACAACGGGACAACAAGATACTTCGGGTGGTTAAGAATATATAGATATAATAAAATAGTAACTCTCTGTCTGCTTTTCATTGACGTTCGCATCACGTAAAAACTACTGGATGGATTTTAACAAAATTTTGTGCGGAGGTACCTAAGTATCCTGGTCCCAATATAGGATACTTTTTTCCGCAAAAATATCTTAGAAAGCAGTGAAAGTACGCAGTTGAACAACCGGATATGAATACCTTTTATAAAGTAAAAAAATACATAAACTGATACGTAGTATAAGGCGGAACTATAAACGCCGGTATTACCACATAGCACTAAATCGCCGGCGAAGTAAAATAATTAAAAAATTGGCTATGCTAGCTTCAAACTAATTTGCATAAAGAACACCATCTGTCTTATCTACTACTATCCCTTTCTAAAGGAAGTAACACAGTTAATGTAGGTATTAATTTCCTGAGTGTTACTTCTCTTAAAGAAAACTAAAATCGTAAGGGTCTTTGGAAAATCGAACAAAATATTGAAGGACGCTGACGAAGTGGCGGGCACAGCTATCTATAAACCTGTTACATTATATAAACTATAAGAAACAGAAAACTTCTACACACTTGCGTATCTATAATATAGTATAATTTATAAATACTCGTATGCTGAAAAAGATACTCTTGAAGAAATTGTATTGAAAATTTTCTTTAAAAAAAAAAACGTGGTTAGATTGGATGAGCATACCTTGATTGAAGTGGTGATCTGTTTTCCCGTACAAAATGCTATAGAAAGTCATGGTGCACTAAATTTTTCTCAACATAAGCAAAATGACAAAACAAATTCATAGTTATTAGGTTTGTTATTTGCTTTGGCCAACTTGTGAAATAACTTAAGAAAAATGTTTAGGATAAGTTATAAATATTGTTCACAATAGTTTAGGATTTAAATATTATAAAATAAAAAAACGATCTACAAATTAATTTAAAAAACGATTTTATTAGATGTCCTTAAGCTGATTCTTTAAATTAACAATAATAACATGTTCAAAGCTATATATTATAATGAGAGAGTGATGGGTCCCTAACGAAATCGAGTTTAAGGTGATAATTTATTTTTATATTAATCCTTTTATAAGGGGCACAAGAGTTAATATATACTCAATCAGTAATATAAATTTGATGGCTACCAGAATATCCCTAAACAACCCAGCAAAAAGGCATTAACCCAGCAAAAAGTGGGTTAGGCATTAACCCAGCAAAAAGTTAGGCATCAAAGAAGTACTTGCCACAAAATGACTTACTCGATTACAAGACACATCAAAAAATTATTCTGTAACAGAACTAGCCCTTACAGTTTAAAATAAAATAACTTGAAAATATTCAGTAAGCATTTCATTACTTAAAATATTTTTTAAAAATTTCTAAATTACCTAATTCAAATTCTTTAGAACCAAATAAAGTATTTGCATCAGTGTTGGGATTTGTGGTACAATTGTACCAAATTTGGTACACCTGATACATCGGTAGTACACTTCATGCTTTTTTGGTACAATTCCTTATAAAATTGATTTTTTATTTATTACATTTTTTATTTAGTCAAAAATTACATTTCTAAATTCATAGTTCTTCAAGCCTGTCTAGAACTGACTTAACTAGAAAATTTTTGTTTATGTTCAGCATTTTTATATATATATATATATATATATATATATATATATATATATATATATATATATATAGTCCATATGTGGCCAAAGCCTAAAAATTTAAATTTTGGAATTTATTGTATTTATATTAGGAATTGCAGGATTACCTTTACCTTCATCTTAAAAATTTGTATACGTTTTGATTTTCGTTGGCTAATATTCACAGAAAAGAAATTCAAGGAATCAATCAATTATCATCACTTTAAACTACCATAGTATTAAAGTTTTGAATAGCATCTTTTAGTGTCGAGCTACTGTGCATATATATGTTTTCCTTGTTTTTTACCAAATGTCAATTGTTGGTACAATTGATGCAGAGTTGGTACAATTTTATCACTGGGACGGTACAATTTATACATTGTCAGATCCCAACACTGATTTGCATTATATTTTATAGCGTAATGAACATTGCGTAATCAATTCTGAAGAATTGAACATTTTAATCTGTTAAAGTCATTAAGTGGTGATCCAGTTAGAAAGTCCTTCCATCAAAAATGGTTAATTCCCAACTGGATTACCTTTTTTAAAATTTTTTGCTGGGATGTCTTTTACCCTAACTGGCAAGTTTACATTTGAAAGTTTCTTACAACATTGTTTTAAAACTTGGTATTGATTGTTGTCCCTCCTTTATTTTACTGTGACATGTTAATGACATGTCTTAACAACAATGGAAAATAATACAATTTACTTATTACGCATTTATTCGTGTGTCTAAAACTGTTATGTAATCGGTCATTTTCACAAGTTCATACAACTTTGACTAAAGTTCATAGAAAAATGTTAACCTTTGGCCAAATTAAAATGATTATGTCCTTAATTTTTGCAGGTTTAAAAGTCAGACAAATTTAAAGGTTAGACACGTCATTCAATGAATTAAAAAATTTTGTGGCGCTAAGGCAACTGATAACTGAGCAATTTAAGTCAATTAAAAAAAAGACCTTTAATTCTTACTAATATTTTAAAAATTCACATAAAAAGTTTTATATTTTCTACAAAAACAATATTTTCATAGAAGGCTTGCTTCTGACGATCATTTTACGAACAAAGACACAAATAAATACATAATCGTTTGCAACTTTCGCATATAACAGGATTCAAGTAGTAGGAAATAATTCCCAAGTAAAATAACATCCCTACAAGCCATACAAAATTAAATTTAGTCACAAGCAGGGTTGGTAAAGTTGGTACAATTGTACTTTTTTTGGTACATTTCAAACCTGAAAAGTACAATTTAAAAGCTTTCCAATTTATGTTTTAGATGTTTCGGTTTTGTTTGGGATATCAAGTAAAACTTTGTCTCATTTGTAATTACACAAATCCTTCAACTTTCAAATAAATAATTTAAATACTTAAATTAAGGTCGGGATTTCATGTAGAAGAAATAATACCTATGTCCGTTTACTTTAGTTGCCTGTAGAGAAAATAGGAAAATTCTTTCTAAAACGTATCGGAATACATACATATGTAGTTAATAAAGTAAAAGAAATGAAAATAATGACGAATGTATGGAAAAGACGTGCATGTAGGTAAGTGTGCAAAACCTTAAATATTTTATTTTAACCCAAAAACCCTTTCTAGAACCAGTTACAAGTAAATCTATTGTGATCAGACGCAGAAGATATTTTTAATTATCCAACCATTCTATCGCCAGTTTAGAGCTGCGAGATCCCGAAAAACGTTGGCAAATGAAAAATCTTTTCGTTTTTGTTTTAATTTTATTATAATCTCAGAAGACTTCAGAACACTAGCGTACAAGATACTAGAGTTGCGCCAGCCATGTACGACCTAGTTCAATTGAACGATTCTAACTCGGTCAGTGTTTTCTTTTTTATCGTTCATCGTTCGTTGCGTTTTTTATTTTAATCTGAAAAGCATCTGGCGGTTGTAAGAAAACTATGATGCCAAAGGTCCCAATTTTCGGTGAAAGTTTATACACTTTTGCAAGACAAATATAAATTAACAGTTAAATAAAGTAGTCATTTCTGTATATTCTCTAATATTTCAAATTGAAACTTATATAATTTAATTAACATTTTCTTAAAAGCAAATTGGTCACAATTTTTCCGTATTTGCCACTCTGATCTTACCTTTGCTTCTTTTTATTTTGTCTTTCTTTGGTAAACAAAAAACGGAAATGACCATTTTATGGTTTCATTATCAATCCAGCCGGAAGTTGAAGGTAACTGTTAAAACGTGTTCATATCCTTGCCGACTAACGCACACATGAACAAATTAGAAAACTAAGGTATTTACATAAGTAAGCACAATAAATAGCACTGTTTTGCAAACATTTTTTTTCCTCCTTAAAAAAATGAAACAGAATGAATAGGAAGAATTTAACGTGATTAACAAGAATGAGCTATTAGTTTTTAGGGTTCTGTACCCAAAAGGTAAAAACATAACCCGACCGCCTGTCAGCGCCTTATATCTCTCGAACTGTAACAGATGGTGTATCACTATGCCCTTTAAAAGAAATGGTTATAATTAAGAGGTGTTGCGACAGTGACGTGATATGTATGTATATGGCCTAGTTTTTGAACCATAACAGGTAGACTCTTGAAAATTAAAGGGTGTTCCGATAGTGACATGATTTGCACGTATATGGCATTTTTTCGAACCGTAGACTCTTAAAATATTTACTGAAGGTGTGTTGCCACGGCCGCTATAAAGATTACTAAAAATTAAAGGGTGTTCCGACAGTTACCGCAATAGTTACTGTATAGCCAATTAAATAATAACTATTACTAAAATTTAAAAGGTGTTCGCGTATATGACTTAATTTTTTAAACGTAAATTTATACAGAGTGTGCAAAATTAGGTCCGCAAAATATATAAAAAATGAAAACTATTTTTGAACCGACATGAGAAGACACTTTAAATCTACACGAAGTATGTATAATTTGATCTCTATATCAAGTACAAAAAATTAAACAAAAAATGAAAGGGTGTTTCGATAGCGAGACAATTTTGCTCGGATCTTTATTTGAACAGTAATAGGCGGACAAATGAATTTTAAAAAGATTATATTTTATAATACCTTATGAAACAACAACAAATAACGAAAATAAAATTAATAAAAATAAAAGAGTGTTTCCTAGATGTCACGAATTTGAAGAATTTCGCCTTCTCTTCTAAGCGTTATAGAGTAACACTTAATACTTACACAGGATATTTAGTACTAGTATAAAGAATAATTAAAAATTAAAGGGGGCCACATAAATCGAAAAATACTAACAACTTGTATTTTTAAGGTTGTACTGAACATTGTACGGAACCCTACGTGTGTGTGTCTGACTCGCACTTGACTGATTCATTTTATTTCCATTTGTATATTTCTAAAGAGCGTGGCAAATATTATTCCCTTACCAAACTTCCACATTAATATATACCACTATAACTCAAGAATAGGAATTTCTTCTATAGAACATTGTAATTAAATAAATTTTAATATTTGGAAATTTTTTTGTAATTTCTTAAAATTCCATTTAAATAGTAACTATTTTCATAAGTTTCATTTAAAGAGGTCTTTCCCAATTCAACGCTAAGGCAGACAAATAGAGAGCAATTGAGTACATTATTCCTATATTCCCGCTATTACAAAGCTGATGCCTTAGAGGGTTAGGAGGAAGTTTTCACTCGTCAGCTTCATCAGGGGAGTCGTTAATTTAAAGGGTATCACAATGGACCCTCTTGTTATCCGAATAGAAGTATCAACAGATCGACACGACCGTTCTTAACATGTAGGTACTTTCGGACTCCATTTTTATCTTTATATTTAAAATGTATTTTATGTGAAGTAGTGACATTGTTTATCTTACTCAAAATAACAGCCTATTCGTTAAAATAAACCCTGTTATTTTACTATTCCCTATTTAAAACAGGCGAAATAATAAGAAAATAGAAAGCAAATTTATTTAGGGATTAATGACAAACAGCTATAATCTTTTAGTTTTTATATTTTTATATATTTAGTACCCAACACCACATTAATATTCTACTGTGCGTTACATTATCAGTCATACATGATAATTGTGTTAAGACTCGTATATGAGTGTATTTACGATTTTATATGTATATATTTTTTAAAGATACTTTACAAGGTTAATAAACTTTGGCAGTTACTGATATCCAGACATGTTTCTTTTAAATGCATTTAATAAATTCCCTCCATTTATATGAAGTTTATATCTTTTAGCTTTTGCCAATGCCAACTCAACTCATGTTGTTTCTTCTACCCACGCATGCAGCAACGCATCAAGCATAAATTATCCTTAAATGAATTTTATTAATTCGTTTATTAAGTTAAGCTCTCAAAGAGGGAATATGTAAATAAATTATTAATTTAAAACAATTAAAATTTTCTTAATCAACAAATAAACGACAATTATTAGTTTATATGATTAACATGTAAGTAAATTTATTTTCTATTAAAAAATTAAGAAAAATTGCATGAGCAGCAGCTTTTCTAATAATTGAAACGAAAAAAATGTTGAAACGTGTATGCGAATGTTGACAGATCGTTTTGCTGGCTGATGTGCACTACACTACAATTTACGCTAGTAAGTGAATAAATAAATGAAATGATTTTAATTAAATTTTACACTTCTCTTTATAGTTTGTGTTTTTTATTGTTGTTGCTTTGTTTTACAGAAACAAATTTGTTTAGAATGCAAATTACAATTGGCGCTTGGATTTGAATTGCAAATTTATTAAAATGCTTTTGCAATAAGATGCTTCAAGCTGTAAAAATTATTTATTAATCGATTAACAAATAATTAGTTGTCTTAATTAGCATAATATTAACAATTATAAAACTAAAATAATAAAAATGCAATAAATAAGGATTTATTCAGGTAAAAGGTCAATGACCTGCTAGAAGGTCATCATGATCAAGTTAAGCAATTTATATACTCTGAGGTGTTATACTTTAATTATGTTTTAAAAGTTATTCAAAGTTCTTGCTTGTTTAGAATTTCAAGCGTAAAGTATTTCCAACAACAAAATAATAGCCCGGTGGGCCAAATGTAAGTATCTTTTTAAATCATATGTTACTTTGACACTAAACTAAAAGATATTTGCTATAAGTCAGTATTATACAACTGCGAAACAATATCAGTCGGTTTACGCTTAAACAACGGAGGAAATATTCCAAAATTATTTCTCAAACTGTACATTTGTTTAAAGTAAGTTTTGGCG
Source organism: Phasia obesa (assembly GCA_949628195.1). Taxonomy (NCBI): domain Eukaryota; kingdom Metazoa; phylum Arthropoda; class Insecta; order Diptera; family Tachinidae; genus Phasia; species Phasia obesa. The sequence continues at coordinate 39,545,633 of OX451219.1, forward strand.
TAAATAAACCACCCACCGTAGGTTCTGTACGCAAGGTCTCCATCGTCGTACGGTACATACCGAAAATAATGTAGCTGAGATCGAAAATAACCAACTCACTCCAAGAACCTCATCTCGTGATTGATTTCAACAACTCGGTATTTCATACACCAGCAGGATGAGATTTTTGCAAAAGCTCCAACTGTTTTACCAATTGAAGAAAAATGACCCCCTTTGATACGGCTCTAATTGGACAACGAATTTTGTTTTTAATTAATTATTATTAAGTTTTTTATTAAACAATTTTGTCAACGGCGAGTGTTAAAGAGCTATGATAATAATCATCTCATCAAATAATCCACCCATTCTCAGATCATCAAACAATATATCTTTTGCACACTAAGTTCGGTCATCATATTTTGACGATTTCAATTGGTCGGCCAATTGACATCGGTGCTGTGATTTCAACCTATATAGGGTGCCGTTAAATACCGATACTATGGGAATAATCCTGAAATAATCTGCCATCTTCAGAGCTAATATCGTCCGAGCAATTCGTAAGATCGATCCAGAAACCGTCCGAGCAATTCATGAGAACGATCCAGAAACCGTCCACAGTGTCATTAAAAATTGAAGTAGCTGGTTAGCCAGCCATAGCAGTCACATGAATTAAACCTTGTTCCATAAATAAATGGGAACAATTATTATTTCTAATAAACCCATAATATAACAAAAGAAATAAGTTTTAGTTCAGTTTATTTAATTTTTAAAAAGACACAACCGGTAACGCGATTCGTAATTCTGATAATTTGGGAAAAAACTGGGCATATTCATTCGCCAGATCATAAAATATTCTATTTAATTGTTTCCGTAGAAGTTGTTAGGATGATAAAGATGCTGAAACTATACAATAACTTCAACGCAGCTGCATAGATGGACTTAAGGATGGGTTAGCACTGATTTAAATGTGGACCTGTAGAAATCCCTACGATTTCCTGCAGCTTCCCTTCAGTAAGTATCCAGTATGTGCGGTTTGTTACCAAGAAATGTACAGAGAATTTATAGAGAATGTCATTGAATTTAAACTTAAATAGATCAATGGCATTGCCGACTGAGGCCTCAAGCATTATATTAATTTATAAACAAAATTATTCATCTTTGAGCTTTTAACTTGTAGTCAGTACAATAAAACAGATCACTTTTTTATAAACAAATAATTCCTTTTCCAATTACACATCATCTTTTGTTATTCAGAGTATTGCGGTTGACCTTGACCACCATGATTAATGCAATTGCATGTAAGAAAATACAATTACTAAAATTGCTTCGGTAAAATATTTCATTAATTTCATTGAAATCTTCTTATTTAAACAAAGATATTTAGTTCCAGTGTTTATTTTATTTTATTCACACTTTTTCATAGACAATACACATATCTGACTTTTGTCTACTGATTAAATGAATTGTGATTATAATAATTGAAATTAAATAAAAATTAATTATTATGAATTATGTTTTATAGTTGATAATTAAATAATTATTATTATCAGCCAATATACATATGTATGGATGTGTGTAATGTTTAAAAAAATATTTCCTTGACAATTAAACATAATTTAATACGAAATCACCCAGCAAAAAATATAGTCCGAAAGCCAGTTGTGAACATTGTCAGTTTTTTTTTTTCCTGCCGATAATATGTGAAATGCTTCAAACTGATATAATATACATATCGCACTTGTTCCTCAAAAGCGTAACAACTCAAAATTCATGAATTTTCAGTAGAGGCCAAAAGATGTTTGCGTTAAGTGAGACTAAAGTAGTTATTCTAAAAACACAAAGAGGGTCATAACATTTTTTTTTCATGGAAGAGAAGACAAATCAAAGGAAGATTTTTACAGTGGGTAGATATGACCTCTGTGGTTTGGTTTTTTGCAAAAAATGAAAATTTGAAAATTTTGAATTGTTACTCTTTTGAGGAACAAGTGGGATATGTCATGAAGCCTAGCAAACTTCCGCAAGAGTGAAATTGATAAATCTAGGTTCGACAATCTGCAATGTGCGTAGAAAAAAATAATTTCTAATCATTTCCTCTTTATAGAAAATTTACCAACAACTCAGGCAAATTTATGTTACCAGGTGCGTGGGAGTATTAAGGCAGCAAATAAAACAACCACTTGACATAATAATTGCACAAAAAAGAAGAGCAAAAAATCGTCAGCTGCTTTATCAATTTACCTAGTAAAATAAATGTGCCTTGATTACAATAACTTTTGAAGAAAAAACACAGTCAGCCCACTATATAACCAGATATATTTACAATGATTTCCTCTCATTTAAAAATTTGCTGGGGGACCCGGTAGGCTAGTAGGTACTATGCTAGTCCGTTCTTCTTTAGGTTTTGGGTGTGATTCTTACGAAATATTTTCGATTTTTAGTACAACGACTGATGGTAATTCGTAGTTGAATTGCAACATTAAATAGAAAAATATAAAAAAATCGTTAAATGTTGGTTTATATGTCACTGTGAATAAATAAAAACTTCAGCGGGCTATAACATGGTGGGAAAATTGTCAGTTTATAAAGCAAAGGTAAAGGACACCAGCTTTATATTTACTACTTGTATACTACTGTGAACGTGGAGGCCAAAGCAAGTTGTTACAATGTAAGATTTAGACATATAAGCTTAAAATTACACCAGAAATTTATTTGCACCGAAGTGCTTAGCTTTTCATAAAAACCTTCAATTTTGCTGCACTGTTAGACAGCTACTACTTTTGCTGGGTATAATCTATGAGTATTGAAATTTGTAAACAATTAAAACCAGAGTGTTGCGAAGTCGCCTTATAAAATGCAATGTGTTTCAGGCTTCAATAAATACGTTGCCGCTTGTTTGACAATTTATACTTCTAGCAATGGCTCGTTTAGATCATTGTGAATGTTCGAAGTTTTAATTGTATAATAAGAAGATGCTTTAACCAGTGTCAGAATCTAATATCGGAGCCTTGAAATTTTTTCCAAATTTGGATTCATATTGGCTTCAAGCTCCAGTTTTTTAATATGACTATAGGCCAGTTTAGTTGTATTGCCTTCAATTTCCTCTGTGAAAATTTTAATTCTATATGGCTTTTCTAAGCACGGCGACGAACAAGATCCTAAATATTTGACCTCCGGAAGTTGACGTACCAGTTCGTTATTTACGGAAGTATGAGGGCATGCGTTTCTAGGCACTGTAAACGTTATTAATTCACTTATATTTATTTAAAATATCGTGATGCAACTTGGGGACTGTCATAAATACGTGAAAGAACTTCAGGGCAGCTCAATCAAGGTCTCGTTACGGGTGTTTTAAGAATCAGCTCCTTAAGTATCATAAAATTCAAATATTAGGAGAATGGTGCAACATTATCGAAAGATTCGATGGAAACCTGGGGTTTTCCTGGGGCTTTAATCACTTACTGCTCTTTCAAAGTCGCGAAGTTCTAATCTTAGCTGAATATTGTACCTGCGTGGAGACTTCGCAAGTAAACATATTTTTTTTAAATGACCCTTTTCTTACATATGATTGGTCTGTTAAAATTTTACATGCACGACATAATGAACAGAACGATTGTGAAGTTGGCTTAAGGTCTTACAAGTAATTTTACAGGGAATCTATTCTTCGAGATTCTAATAGCTCGAAGTGACTACGTGCTTTTTTACTCTGCTTTGAAATTGTATAAATATGTATGGGTGATTGCAACTGTCTTCGAGATCTTCTTTTTTCTTATTTAACTATAAATATTAGAATAAAATGTTATAACATCAGTTCGAAGCTATTACACTTATGACAATCCTCTCGAGCAATAACTACTAAAAATCTATTATAATTTCGAAAATAAAATAAATTTTTATTTCAAACACTTAAGAAAAATTTCTCAAAGAGTACAAATCAACTCAATTATTTTAATTGACAAAAAAATTTTCCGCTGTCATCAAAACTGCATTTCGGGACTGACAAACAATTAGGTTCCAATGTCTTGTAGAACAATGCCATCCATACTGAATGTGCTTGAAATTTAAAATCAACAATCTTTTCTTTATTTCTTCTAAGAAGAAGTCAATAAATTCATTTCCAATCCCCTTTTTCTTTCAACTCTTATTGCAGCATGCAACATAATGAAAACTTATCAACAAAACAAAAAAAGAATAATACAAAAAGTCTGCGTATCACTCGTTAAATTTAAAATCGAACAAAGTACGAGCAGCTAAGAGAAAATATTTCTGTTTGTTTCTTGAACGATAGAGTTGCTTATTTTTATCATTATTTCTATACCCATTATTTGTTTTTTTTTTTGCTTTTCATAAAAAAATATTTAAACAAGAAAACCTAATAAAGGCCGGGAAAAGCAAAAAATAAAGAATGAATCAAAACAAAAAATAAATAAATAAATAAGAGACAAGAAATGTAAAAACATAAGAAGCACTTCAAAAACAATAAAACACAATTACCAGGCATTGTTTAGTCCAGTTTGTGCTTCATAAGTAGCAACTAACGCATGCCAATCAGCTTTACAAAAAGAACAACAATAGCAACAACATCAATGGAATCAAGTAGAATAAGAAGAAGGAATCATATTTGGTTGTCAATGACGAACCAAATAATACCCTATACTTTCGTAAATATTATAATAATTTTTGCAGCTTTCCTCTACTTAAGAACTAGAACTGCAACTGAATGCAATAATTTATTTCCTTTTAATAAAATTGGGGTATATAACGGGTAAGTCCGAATATATTTTTCTAGCATGTTGTTTTAGCACTCAATTATTGATGATCAGTCAGTATTGTTCTCCTACAGACCAAAACAAGTCGACTTACGCTACGAAAGTTAGAAATTATTACAAACCTATTATCAAAGCTGCCCGAACTGTGCGTTTGTTAAAAAGTCGTCTACGGTAATAACGGTCTTTATATGGCCTGAAATGCAGGATGTAAACTTGGATAATCTTTGCTTTAAGCTCAGCCCACAGCTCGTGAAACATCTTTCGATCTTTTGCGCACTAAGTTAGGTAATCGTGTTATTAACCCTCTTACGGATTTTGGTTGGCCGCCTTGGAGCTGCGATTTAATCCTTTTTTGGATTTTTTCTTGAGTTATGCTTATGACCCAGAAACAATCTTCACCCTTAAGGCTACTATCGTATGAGTCATTCGTGAGACAGAATCAGAAACCGTCAACTAATTCTTGAAAAATTGGAATCACTATATAAGCTACTGCCAAAGTCAGACGCTGCAGTGTTAGGAATGGATTAGTGTTTCATAAGTAATGGGAATATTTTTTATTTTTAATAAAGCCATAATAACCTAAAGAATTTAAGTTTAGTTCATTTTATTAAAAAGATATTACTATTGAACCACTCGGTAAAAAGACGGTTTCCAGTTTCAGGAAGTATGCTGTAATTTTTTCATATATACTTTTATATCCAACATTTTTTCAAGGAGGATACTTCACAAACTAAGCTCTGTATCATAAATAGCCTTATTGATTTTAAGATATTGTATTCCTAAATTAAACCACCACGTCGCGGGCATCTTGAAAATATTTTGCTCGATTTTGCTTTGAAAGTATTCCATACTAATTGTAAGATTCTTTTTTTTATAGTGCTTCAGTTATGGTTTTTGTATTTACTTTATATAAAGGAACCCCTCACTGGATAAAATTCTAAAATTTATATAAAATTCCAAAAATATTGTAAAGCTCTGTAAGAGGTGTTTTAATTATTTTGATAACGATGTAAACGATTGCGCCAATTGAATAAAATACAAATTTTATTCAATTGGCTTCATCTGTTGCGCAATTTTGTTTAAAATATCCACTTTCAAACATAAAAGGTGCACAGCCACGTTAAAAATATCCCAGTTTTTGAAATATCCTACTTTCAAAAATAAAAGGTGAGCAACCGTGTTTAAAATATCCCAGTTTTAAACCGTAAATTTCAGTACCTTTAAATCGGAAATTGCGTACTTTCACTGCTTTTTCTCCACTTTCTCTTGGCAATGAGATATTTTTGCAAAAAAAAATCTTATATTGGAATCAGGATGCTAAGGTACGTCCTCACAAAATCTTGTTAAAAGCCATCCTGTAGTTTTTAAGTGATGCGAACACAAAAGAAAAGCAGACAGACAGACGTACAGACAGACGGAAATGAGTTACTATTTCATTGTATATGTATATAGATTTTTCTCGACAAATGTTAAAGCTTGATTTCGCTAATACTTATTCTGACATCTATAGTGAAATTAAAATATTCAGCATTTCATATTTTCTACAACAGTTGCTCCACAGTTTGCTTGTGCAAACTGCATTGCAACTGAGCGTTGTAACATATCACTACTACCGCATTAATTGTTACCTAGGATAATGATCACTTCAAGGAAAGCGCTTCATTTGTAGACTTCCGCAAAAATTTAATTTCGCTTTTAATAAATATGAGTTAGACTTGCTCATAGTGTAAATTAATGCAAAGAACCATTTGCAATAATTAAAAGGAATCGATGATATGGCGCTTTCCAACGAAATCTGTATTTCACTGTCTTTTTAAAGCGTTTCTTACAAAAATAAGGCATGGAAAATGGTAAAACGATGATGAAACCATATGTCCATGTAAGTGTGAAAAGCAGAATGAGATAGAAAAGAATCAGGAAAGCAAAAAACTACAATGGAGTTATAATTCAGATGGATGTAAAAGTTGCAGCAAGATGGCGCCTATCGATAAATTGATAGAAAATTCGCAATTACAGTCGAATTCGGTTAAGCACACACCGGTTAAAAGAAAAAATCGCTTTAATGAAATTAAAAATTCCTAACTTTTAATTTCTTTCATTTTTTAATCCTTTTAGTTCGCTTAAATTGAAATTCGCTTAACTGAAAAATCGGTTAAGTGACACACAATTTGTTTAGAAAGGCACATATTTATGTGAAGCGAACACTACTTAAAAAAATAACATTTTGGAGACAATGATGAAGTTTCAAGTAAAATAAATTATCTGGAACAAATATTGTGTCAAACACATTTAAACCAATCCAACAAAAGTAAAAAAACCATTTCCACACAACCGTTTAATAGAAAGTAGAGAAAAATTAGTGAAAGTACGCCGTTTTACCGATTTAAAGGTACTGCGAAATTGAAAGCCGTTTTTATTTTGGTAAGTGGGGTGTTTTAAACACTATTTTTAAAAACTAAATTTAAGAATTTTATCCAGGGATGGGAACCTATATAAAGAAAATACATAAACTGAAGCACTATAAAAGTAAGAGTCTTAACATATGGTGTGGATTACTTTCAGGAGACCTATGACGTGGCGGGCACAGCTAGTAGGTAATAAATTTATTATACGTCAGTTTTGTTTTTAAGGTCAAGTGCTCACTTCGTTAAAAAGAAACCCGTTTTCACTTATCCCAAGTCCTTGTAATTTAAAATTCCAGATAAGTGAAAAATAAATCGTGTAATTTTTCATTTGCGCTTAAACGAATTCGACTGTGGCGGTCGGTAACATGCTCTTATATATTATTATATTAGGCACAGCAGAGCTGTTATACTTTATTATTAAAAAAAGTTTTCCTTACAAATGGAGCAATCCGAAACAAGCCAATAGCTCTTCGGTTGGAAGGCCAAACATAAAGTTGTTCAGATATAACCGGGATATTTAAATAACTGTGTTAGTGACAAGTAGACTTTGGCCAAGATGAAAATCTAACTACATATACGATATTTGTAAAATGTGACTAAAAGAGAATCCATCGGTAGCGCAGATTGTGTGTTAATCTTCAGCACTGGCTAGCATTATTTTTGGAACTACTGGCAAGGATATTAAATATAGATGTTATAGACGACCTTAGCCTTACAAAAATGTTAGCAATTATGGTAGACTCTCTGCTGAGAAAAAAGTCGACAGTCTGAAAACACTTTAGTTGAGGACAAGACTAGTTCCATCACAAGTTCGAATGAATGTAATGTAGAGTCGAGTACCAGTAACTATTGCGAAACAACGGAAAGTCCACTGAATTTACGGGGGCCCTTACCTAAGGACCTAGAGCTAAAACGTTAGAAATGAATTGTTAAAATCCCAAATATGTAAAAACATTTGTAAAATTCAGATTTCATTATTTTCAATATACCTGATTATATATTTCTTCAGTAACGAACATAACCTTCTTATGTAGGGTGTAATAGAGAACAAATAAAAAATGAAAAACAAATAAATAAAATCATCATGCTAAATCTAAATGAGCGTATACAAATGTTGATTATTTCTTATGTGAACATTTACTGAAGCACAAACGCACTTTCCTAGGCATATCGATGTGACTGCATATTGCATGCATATTTGCTTAACCCAGTTGGCCAAATCGTCTTACACGATATTGTCTTCCATAATGTAAGCACTATTTGTGCCCTGTTGTTTAGGTTTTTTTAAGAACATTGTAGAGAAATTGCCTCCCAAGAGAATATTAAATTCAACGACTTGTGTTATGTCTTCTACCAAATCGTATCGTGGAAAAGATTGGTGACAATGTATTAAATTTGGTACTGTATTAAACTCTGTTGGTGGTAGATGGTCATTTATTTAAAGCAAAGTTTTTCAAAGCATGAGATTATTAAACATCACTACTGAAATGAGGTGAAAATTACACCTTATATGGAACTGGATGATAAGGTTAGGAAATTGTCACTTAAGAAGTCATCGACGACAACGTCCAGGAAATTGTTGCTCTTTTGTTTTTGTATGATTTCGTGGCCATTAGTTAGCAAACTTCGTCAACGATTTCTTTGAGCTGCCTTCAAGATGTCTTCTACGATTTACTTTAGTCTTTTATACCTCATTTAAGATTTGTTAAAGACATGACCAACTGGGAATATGCTCATTTGTGTTGTTGTGCGTGTAATGTGACAAACAAAATTCATGTGGAGACATCATGCAGTAAACTCGAAATTCACTAGGAACGTTCTTCTGGTATGGAAAATATATGTAGTTAAAATACCGATAACATCATTATCTCGTAAACATTGTGATATAAACATGTAAACATAAGCACCATTACAAATCTCTTTCGTTACATTAGCATGTAGTAGTAAAAGAACTTTAACATTTCATATCATTTTATTGTGCGTACTGCAAATATTTGTGCCTCAAAGAATTAAATGCCTACTAGTTTGCCAGCAGTTGAGAGATATTTCTGTTTGTATTTACTAAATTAATTTGTTTTCTAACACGGCCGCCTTTCTTAACGACCTTATAAATGTCGAGTTTGCACGATCTCATTTCTGCTCTTTGATGTTTTTTCTAATTTTTTTTGCTGTTATGATTATTCCTGTGATGATCGGCGAAGAGATTGCAATATCCTTATTCGTAGTCCGTTGTAACCATGATCATTAAGAATGTTAAGGGCCTGCGGGTTGGATCTTTAAACATTTCGCGAACACATTACCCCCGGGGGTTCCAAATGTCACTGCAGGTATATGGCAAATGCTTTGACGCGGTCCACTCGGAGAAAATAGGGGCACCAGACGCTAGGGTTCCTAGAGCCTAAATCTGGAAGAAAAGGTCTGTGAGTAAAATCACGGGTTCTCTTCGAGGCCCGACCAGTGCCCAAAGGACTGGTACCACGGAAATCGGTGGCCCCACAGAGAGCCTATCCTCTCTGTGACCGGTTATTGGTGAGGTCCCCTTCGGGGGTACACGTGGTGGCTGTGGTTTAAGATCGATTAAGTAGGTAAGGTACAATGTCGATCAAGTGTGCTGTTGCACTCTCAACAGACGGAGTTTGGATAGTCTCCAAACCCCTAAGCAAGAGGCAAGAGGGCTTGCCATATTATATAAATTGGTACTCATTGTGACTGTATCACACACAAAAAGCGATTGGTGGCAATCGTAAAGTGTTGTTATACTACACAATGGGGGCGCTAGTCTACGCCTAAGTTTCACTCGGTGGTAAGACCACCGTGAGGTTAGGCCGAGTATGGCAGGTACTCACGTTAATCTTGTTCCACAAATTTCGCGAACACATGTAGAACCTTAATTTGAATCTGAGGCAGTTCCCCATAACTGAATACCAAATACCATAATGGTAATACATTAAGGTAATACCCGAAAATTCTGTTACTAATACTGTCAAGTGGTATTGCGACCGATTCTGGCCAATTTATCAGCCTATTCATTCCTAAAGAATTCGCTAATTTCAGATGGCAAAGCTAGGGCGACGTCAGCTTGTTGACTCATTGCGTGATCTCAGTCACAGGAGAGCTGGCTGACTATCAACAAAAATGCCGAGAGTTCCCTTACTTTCCTATTATATTGAACACTGCATGCCTTTCCAATTTTATCCCAAAACTAACGCCATATCTTATTTTCGATTACCCTGATGTTACAGTCATATCATATCTCATACTGCTACATCTCCATTTCCGCCAAAAAGTTACAGTAAAGCAATCAAAGTGCTATTGGGTACGCTATAGTCGGAAGGTACTCTCAAATCCCAAGACTACCGATCTCGGATTTTAGATTGAAAGTATTCTAAATATGAAATATTTAAAACTTACCTGAAATTTAAACGAGTTTATCTTAAGGCCAGCATTCACTATCTTACATAATCGTACGATTCAATTACTAAAACTCTGACAGAATACTGTCCTACTGAAACATTTTTTTAAAAGATTATTAAATCGTACAATCCAGTCAAAAAGTCTGTCACACAAATACACTTCTAATCCGCCCTTTCATACCTTTTTGAGCACATATGATATTTTTGACTGAAAGAACGACTAAGTATGATATGGCCAACATAGCTTCGAATAAGTAACATTTTAAAAAATAAATTAAAATAACACGAACATTCTCTTCTTGCAAAAATTCCGTCTAAGATTTCCCTCGTATAGTTTTCTGCACGCAATATTACACGAAATACATAGGTAACCTTATACTAGAGATAGGAGGGTGAGTAACATCTATAAATGCTAATGCTTGACTTTATTATTTTGGGTCACGTTTTTTCCCACTCACTTGAGTGTAAAAAACACACGCTTACAAAAACATAGCCTGTTTATGAACTTCTCTTTTTAAAGAAAATTTCCTTTATAAATTTTTATAATCAAAATTTTAAGCGATGAATGAAATTTCGTCAATTTGTGTTTTACCAAGGAGTTTTTGTGTATTCACAAGAGTATTTGTAAGCCAGTTTAAGCAAAAGTGAGAGATCTTAACTTCCTTTTTTAAACAATAACAAACATTTTTAAATATATTGATTCTTTTAAATTAAATTACTAATAATTCAACTTTTATTTATAAAAAATATTGTTCCGTTTATTTTGGGCTGGAAGCGAAGCTTGGAAAAAATTTGCTATCCGTCGCACCTACAAAATGTTTTTTTCTCCGGACTTTCAAGCTTCATAGTATTTTTCAAAATCATGCATGATTCTCATTTATCGCTGCGACGGTGCTCATCTCTATCTAATACCAATCGAACAGCATAGGTATAAATGAAAAGATGAACTGCAATTGAATGTCGTAGCATGCGATCAAATGATTAGGCGTCTAATATGCGACAAAAAATGTCTCATGTGGTGCGTTTTGCCATAGTTGGCATCCGAATGTATCACTCGTTGTAATGCTTACCTAAATGAAGAAAATATATATTCATATGTACGAGTATTTACTCGAAAGTACTAAAAAATGTTTTATTAAAAAAATGCAATGGTAATTTTGATCACGAAACTATCAAACAGAAGATGGCGATTTTCAATAATGGCGCACCAAGATTTTATTATACAGAATTATATCTATATTAATAAAACAAATTTACAAATTCAAGTCAGTAACTGAAAGTAGTTGTTTAGGTTTTTTGATACCCTGTACATGATTCTGCAGTGCGTTTAGTTAAGTTAATTATAGTTTTATTATAGTTTTCGAGATAAACTGTTATATCAAAATGAAATAAGAGTCACGACATGTACTAGTAATGGGTGATTCAAGAAAGGATACTTTTTTCAATAGCTTTTTTTGACAGATCACGTGTGAGTCGTGTCATACTGTCATGTTATTTTTGTTTAGTATTGTTTGGAATTTCATAACGCCTAAACAACGTTTACGAATCGTTCAACGTTATTACGGAAATTCACGTTCTATGAGGAATGTGTTTCGTGCACTACGCTCAACTTATGATCAACATCGGTCTACTGAGCATACTATTCGCAACACCATCACCTATTTTAAGACCCAGAATTGGATAATATTCGACCGCATAGACCATGTCCAGCACACTGGGAAGAAAATATAGCGGCCATAGCTGAGAGTGTACACGAAGACCGTGGAGCGCCGTTCGCAGCAACTTGGACTGACGTATGGAACGACACCCGTCACGACAACCGTTAATGGCGAACGTTATCGTGTCATGATAACCGCCTATTTGATACCCGAAATTGAAGCTCGTAATCTCGGCGACATTTGGTTTCAGCAAATTCCCACACATCGCATCAATCAATGGATTTATTGAGCGAACATTTCAGTGAGCACATAATTTCACGTTTTGGGACGGTCGATTAGCCACCAACATCGTGTGATATGGTGGCTATAATTTTAAGAAAATATTACTTTATGTAAAGCTCTGTAAAAGGTGCTTAAAATATTTTAATAACAATGTATTTCCACAAAGTAAAAATAAAAATTTTATTCAATTGACTATTTGGCAGTAAGTAATTCATATTTTGTCGTTATTTTAAAACAGTGCTAGCTGTTGCGCAAATGTGTTAAAAATATCGCGCTTTTAAAAATAAAAGTTTCCTTAAAGTATGCAGTGCCTTTAAATTTCTCCACTTTCTCTTGGAAGTAAGATATTTTTGGGGAAAAAGGTATTCTATGTTGGAATCATGATACTAAGGTACATCCTCACAAAATTTTATTAAAATCCATCCAGTAGTTTTTACGTGATGCGAACACAAACAAAAAGACAGGACATGAGTTACTGTTTTATTAGCTATTTTCATAAAATTTTACGCTATAACGGGCTTTTTATGTTCTTACGGTAACATATAAATCTGCTAAATTTAAAGGTTGATGACTTAAAAATATTTAAACTTTCTAACTAACGATCGATAAAAGACAATAGGCAAATTTTTTGAAAGACGCGTCAAAAGAAAATTATTAATTATCTTATTATCTAGGCACCAAAACTTAAAAAAAATCTTGTATTTTTTAATAACATTAGTTTTCCAAATACTTCACATTTGTACATACATATGAATGTGTATTATTCATATGTTATGATTCACATGTTAAACTTGGTTGTCAAAACATAAGGTCATCAAAGAAAAAAAAAATCAACCCACTAAATAATGTATCATACCTCACACAACCTAACACATAATAATACTCATTTAATTTGTTTTTTGCTAAAAGGACATACATACATATAAAAGCAACAAAAATCCAATCATTAAAACATACATTAACAAAAAGTCAAAACAAATTAAGAATGAGTAAATGAGTGCATATATGTATGTATATATGTATGTATGTACGTATGTATATACGTATATACCACTATGTAAAAAAAACTTACAAACAACATGTAATAAAAATAAAGGAAAAACCTGCATGAAAATGAAACGAAATAAGCAAAACTAAATACAACCGGCGAAAAGCGACAGACCGGCGCCAAATGCTTTAAAAGCAGAGTTTCCTTTTCAATTTCTTTGCTCTCTTATCCTCAATTCTTATGTGAGACATAATAGTCATACTACTGTTTTTGTTGTTACTATAGTTTCATGTAGTTCAATAAACCCACAAAAACAACAACAAATTATGTACAAAGGAAACACTGACTGGCGGAATATATAAATGAGTGACTGAGTGACTAAAAGCCTAACTGGTTGGCTGATAAACCCAAGGAAGTAAAAATTATAAGGGTGTGAAAGTATTTATTTGACATGTGTTAAAGGAGTGTGCCAGTGTTGTCAATTTTAAGATTTCTGCTAAATTTGCTAAAATGCAAAATTTGTTTGTGTCTTGTTTATATAAAATAATAAAAATTTAAGATAAAAATCTAACCTTATTTGTCTAAAGTAGGTCAATCTAGTTCTTTATAAATTCACACAAGTTAGATTAGCGAAAAACTATTTTTTCAATTTTCCAGTTTGGTTTGGAGTTTAACAAGGGAAAATGAGGTAAGTTTGACTGTTAAAATCCATATAAAACAAAAAATATTTTCCCCGTGTTGAGGATTGTTAAAAATACGTTGCTATTACATTGGCTTTCATTCTACGTATACAATTACCCTATTAATCTCGTTACCATGACTTTCTATATTTCATACAGTAGTAATTTAGACAGAATTTTGAATAGTAGGACCCATTACAATAACAAATATTGAAAATATAACCTCATAAAAAGTAAAGGGTGTCTGGATAAAAGAAAAGTATTTTTAATATAAAAATTAACAATTCCTAAAACTATGCTTCTAAACTTTGCTTTAAACATTTTAAATTCCCGTTAAAGTTTGCAATATAAAGTTAGTTCAAACTCGAAAAATTTTGCAACAAATATAATATTTAACTTCACTATTTTAAGTAAATTGTAGATTATTTTTAATGTTTCTTTACTGGTTTACGAGGTATCTTAAACCATCCAAGAAGCATTCGCACAGAAGTTGAAAGCCCGGTTACTTCCTACCATATACGCGTCAGTCAGAACAATGCGTATTGTAGGGAACTCCTAGCCTACTAGCATATGCATGTATGTGCCTAACGCCCAATGACCCGTCCACACTACCAGCACTTTTTGTTCTTATTTACCCATGCAGGCCCGAACTCTTGTTATTATAACTCGGTACAATTTCCTTGCGATCTTACAATTGGCCACTAGAACCCACAGCAATCTCCTAACAATCAATATATAGTGGTACTATAGTTCCTTATGTTCCACTGGGAATTAAAGGATTAAATATATATATATATATATATATATATATATATATATATATATATATATATATATATATATATATATATATATATATATATATATATATATATAGACAGATACGCATTGAAGACGTCCAAAGCGATGGCAGTTATGGCCTGTTTATTCGCAAGTTGACGAACAATTAGGATAGCCCATCCTTTTATTAACCCGCAAGAATTTAAAATATAGATTGCAACCTTAGTACAGCAGAGCCTTGAGAATTTCACCAAAAATGAAACCCCCTAAAACTGTTGTCATATTCCACATTTTTTAAGACAACACTACCTTGTTTTCTCTTAAGAAAAAAATATATTAAGAAATTTTGATTAAATAAAATAAATTAAAAATTAAAAAAAAAGTATTTTGCTTGCCTGCAGAAAACACACAGAGGTTTTGGCGGGAATCGAACCTGCAACCCCAAGACTGATAGACTAGCACACTAACATCATTAAGTCATTCTCCCAAATAGCCTAAAGAGCAGAGGAGGGAGAGTGGTAAATTAAGTTTCTCTAAAAAGTTCCCGAACCAACATTAAAGATCATCTTCGATTCATCAGCTTGTACTCCGATTTGCAGTCATATATGATATGACCTCCTTTTCATTCTTACCTGAACAATACCTTGAAAGAACTATGGTTGACTTGAGGTATTGGGTATCTACAAATCCGAAGACAGCCGATTTAAGATATTTGTTTGACCTAAGTCCAAATTTCCACCATTCATATGCGGACAATTTCGACGCATTATTAGTGGTTATATACATTGGAAGTAAGTGCAGTATGTCATTCAGAGCCTCTAAAAGAATAGTATTTAAACCACCTGTAATACCTATACAAGCAGATCTTTAAACTCTGTACTGATCAACTGTAAATAAAATGTTTTTTTTTTACAATGGTATGGCATTTAGTCAATGTCTAAGACGGATTTAGCCAAATTATAAAGTAAAGTGTATCCTTTTTATTGTGTTTAATTAAGGTTTTATCTCTAAGCCTTTATATGGAAAATGTAGAAATATTGATTTAGGAAATCAATATATTACAACTTTATTTTTCCCTAAGTCCTACCTACTATTCCATTCATAAAAACTATTCACTTTAGACAACTCTGCTTGGAAATATATTTCTTACATTTTCATAAATTTGTTATGAAAACATTTCAACAGATTTTGGTTTTCAATTTTTACAGTGATTTATTTCTTCCGTCGGGGGCAAAATTAAAAAAACTAAAAAGCAGATGTCAATTTTACAATTCATTGAAGCAAATTTGGTAAAACTTTAATAATAATATTTAGCGTTATTAGCATAAATAAATACTGTAAACTTAATATTTGCAAAAACACAATCGTTTGGTATTTAAAATATTTTATTTCCTGTATGCTTCTGTTTCATAAAACAAATTATTACTACATATATTGTTTAAATGTCTATGATTCACTTGCTAAAATTTAAAAAAAAACAATGCAAAAAATATTTAAGAATTTTAATTTCAAAATCTGCATGATGGAAACTAAACAGACCGAATTAAATTTTAATTTTTGATGAATTTAAATAAATTGATCCTTAAAAGTATATATTTTTTTAATCTGTTAGATGTTGAAGAACAAATAAAAATAGTATTTCAAAAATTATAGTTTTAAATAAATTGAGGTTTTGCGTAAATATAAAATATCTGTTTTAAATTTAAAGCCCCACTTTATCAGTAACATTTTAATTAGATAATATTTATTATAGAAAGTTCCTTCTCTTTTATTTCCTTACTATCGGGCAAAAACACGAAGTAATTATTTTAAGTCAAACATTTAAAAAAATTATACTGTTATCAACAGAAGTACTTCAAAAGCAATAATGATAATCGCAATATTGCACCATCTGTATATGTTTGCTCTCTTAAGGAGCGAGTGACGTCAAAAAATGTATATTTTAAAATGGGCGAACTACGTAATCTAACGGGAAATTATTTGAATGGCGTAATCCTGTATCATTTTTGTTTCAAATACACACTTATCTGATTGGAGTATACCTATTTAATACTGAGAACAAACATAAGGATTTATTAGGTTAAACTATTAAATTAATATTGACTTCACAATATACAGTGGATCAGATACAAAGTATATGGGCTATTCGGAAACACATAACGCGGCATCTATTGCGAAGTTCGTTCTAAAAATTATAAATTACCAACAATTTTAAGTCTACGATGCGCAACGAATTATTAAAACTTGCATCGCTCAAATGGTTGATGCATTTAATAAATAATTAGTTTGTCCGATCGATACTAAAACTTTAAATCAACTCAATATATTATTTTATATCGGTGTTATGTATCATTGTATAGTAAATTTCATACACAATATCGCCACACACTACTTAAGTAAATATCTGATCTTCGATTCAAGAGATTTTTAAAATTGATTATTATTTGTGCTTAAGAAGAAGCTTTAAATACTAATCAACATTAAATAGTTTATAATTTAATATATCGTAAGAGATATATTACTGAAAAAATAATAGTATTAATTATACAATCGATTTAATAACACTGAAAACTTAGCAGCATTTTTAATTTTTGTAAACGTGAAATTTTAGACACTATTTACAATATTCTACAACAGCATTTTGCAATAGTATGTTGCAACATAGGATATAAAACCTACTGATAGACTAGCGCGCTATCAATCAGTCTATCGAGGCACTCATCCAGAAATATACGCTTTTTGGGCACCCCGTACCGTAAGATTTTAGTTGGCCCACGTACTAGGCTTTTGTTGCAGAAACGAGCTCCAAAATTGAATCTATCTGTTGAGCTTGAGGAAGAGTGTGGTGTTATTGGCAGGCCATAATAAAAAGCATAGAGAAACTAATTTCTGCAGCATTCCGTAGGACAGCGCAAAAAATACTTTGAGGAGTCATAGTATTTCTAGAAAGCCGGTATGTACGAGTATGCAAGAGCAAAAAGATCCGTGGCGCAATCATGAACAAGTACAGCTAAGGGTTATGCTGAAGCCAGTAAGTCATTACAATGTCAAGGGGCATGCTATCGAGGTTTGGATTCCGCTATGATCTCTGATATGTGGGAGAGAATTGTGCAACCACCTTCCGATCACTAGTTCAGGAAATTCTAAATAGGTTATTTTTAGGTAGAACTGAACAGTTTTGGAGATATAGAGAATTTAGGGGTTTCCAGGACCATATGGTCAAGATTAGAGACTGCAAGGACCAACATACTATTTGTTTTGCGCAGGAAAGTTATACTTATAAGTGTAATGCCAAAATAGCAGCCCGGAGTTTTGGAGATGGTATGCGGAGAAGCAAAATCTGTTGAGCACATTATCTGTCACTGATCTACATTGCAAAAACACTTCGGTGGCAGGGAAAACAATTTTAATGGAGCTGACATCTGTCGTTGCCTAGAAACAACTTATCCGTGTTTTTGGAGTAGTGATAGGAAACAGTGCTATTTTTTATTGCCACGGGGTGGCGGCCTGAACTTTTGCCATGTTGTTATACTCTTTTTTCCAGAGGGCTGGTTAGCGGGCAACTTAATGGATTGTCTGGAGGAAGGGTTAAAGCAACTTCATTTTTAAAACTCCAAACATATTGGTAAAAATTTTTCGTCCTCTGTGAAGGATTGAACCTAAGGTGCTTGGTTTTGTAGGCAAGTTCTTTAAACACTGCTTATATTATAGAAAACTCGTTAAAAATTTTAAATTTTGTTAAACGGTGAGTAAGGTCGAAATCATCCATAGTTTCAAAAAAAATGTAAATTACATGAAGATGAATATGTGAAGGTCATTTGAAATACCGGATAGTCAATTATGGCACTTGTTTATTCAGTAGCGGCTTAATTTATATCACTTTAATTTCAACGACATTAGCAACACTTTTTTATTGTATACGATATTCAACTAAAAGCATACAGGGTTAGCAGAATTTAATATCTAATTTAATTTACAGTTATATACATTTGTGTACTCACCACTGAATCCTCAGAAACAGCTGATTCCTTTTTGGATGATTTGCGAAGACTGTAGGATTTCATTGAATCATCGTCATTTGATTTTGCAAAAACGTAAATAATTTGTTGCAACAGCAATAAAGAGAAAAATATCTTTATCATTTTTAAAGACATTTTCACTATTTGGTTTCTTTAGATTAATTAATATACAGATTTTTTATTTTTTCTTTGTAATAATCACCAAATATAAATACACTTTGCGGTGGCCGCTGGTAAACTTAAATGCTTTGTTTTATTATTTTTTTTTTATTTTTTTTATTTCTATTTTTTAACAAAGAATCGTTTCTTTATCACAAAGAATAATTATTTTCAATTGATGGTCGGTATTTAAAATTTTATTAACTAAGTAACAATGGGATTCATGTGGTATTTTTATTAATTAATTTATTTATTTTTGGCCCTTAATTTTATATTTATTTATAATTTTTTTATAAATTTTTAAAAATGCACTTTTTGAAATTGTCTTCTCTCTGCATAATTTTAATTTATTAAAATGATTTTATTTTGATTTCAACATAAACGCACATGCGCCATCTGGAACACATTGAAAATCCGTGAAATTATTAAACAACAAAGGATTTCACTCAATTTTTTTGTTATTCACTACTTTTTGATTTATCAAAATATAATTAATTCTTATTTTTTATATTTTTATCATTTGCCGTAATGACACGTAAATAAAAATTATTATTTAATAAAAGCAAAAAACACACCCTATTTTTTCATTTAATTTCACTGCAAATTGTTGAACACAATTTGACTCTGTGGCACGCACAATAACAACAACAAAAACAAGAATTATGTGTAAAACCAAGAGAGGCCAACTATTAAAATTGAGTAGCATGAGTAGAATATAACGATAAGATAGTTTCCATTGATTAGCTTAGACGCGCGTATTCCAATTATCAATAGAAATTTTGTTTATGTCAATCTCTGCCAAAATGCCGGAAGAACAGAAAACAAAAACTGCACGCGGTGTTTATGACACAAAAAAAACTGATATTAAAACTAAAAAACGTTTGTATGTACAAACACACATACATACATATATAGACGACTGTTAAAAAATTGATTAAAAATAAATTCAAAAAGTCAACACACTCTGTTTTATTGGCCAACCACTTAGCTTCGTTCGCGTTTGTTCGATTACTAAAATGACTTTAGTTAGGCTTACTACTGCTACTCGGCTCTTTTCAAATAAAATAAAGGCGACTTTGTTGTTCTTTTTTTTGTTTCTTATTGTTATTATAGTTGCTGTTGTTGTTTTTTTTTTTTTTTGAAGTGGAACGCTAAATCAAATACCCACTCGCACATAAAATTTAATTATAATTCTTCATACATGTTGTATGTGCAACCAACAGCAACAAGAACAACAGCCTAACTACTTATTTAAATAATTTATACTCATTTTTATTGGATTTAATTCAGTAAACTCTCTCACACACAATCGATTCGTTAATAGAGAATGAGCATTTCCGAACAAAACAGCTGATATTTATTGTTAAATATTTTAACTTCTCTCCCACTAAATGCATTTCCTTCTCACAACATACACTTAACAGAAATGCATCTGATCGATTGTGGCGTTGCCACAAGGAAATTATTTTTTACCTTAAATTTTTGCCAGAAAAAAATAACGGTTTTTGGATCTGCGGCCATAGCAGCCAGATTTGACGATTTATCGTCATTATGACGATTTTGGGTCCTAAAAATGACATGGTGACGATGAGACGATTTATACCCTAATTTTGACGATTTTAAATAATTTAAGTTTGCAACATTTATTTTCAGTTTTAAAGGGCGGTTTACATTATACTACAAGTAATACGACATGTCAAATTTTTGTGTAGAAGAGTACAAGTAGTATCGTCTAAACATAATATGTAATGAAACTGTCCGACATTGAGAGAAAATACGGATGGAAATTTGACAGTCTTACTTACGGCTCTCTTTGTTTTGAAATTTTTCAAAAACTATTCTACTTCATTAGATCAGGGTTACGTTTTTCTTATTAATGCTAACTTTTCAAAGGCAAAACTCGTCAAACCTCTGAATATAGTGCAAAATACATCCAGTTGGCATAACAAATAAGTGTGTAAACAATAAAAAATTTTGGCAAAAGAACGTGAAAATTTTTTTTTTAATTTGGCATATTTTACACAAATACGCGCACTATTTATTTGTTTTCACTTTTTTTATTGTTTTAACAACAGCTGTTTCAATTTTACTTCATTTTATTCAACACCAATGGTGTAAACGTAAGAAAAAAACATACAATCTTTAATCTCTATTTTTTCATACGAATTAATTTTCATTTTATATTCTCTTAGATTTTACGTACGTGAAGTCTTACTGTCTAAACTGCCCTTAAGTATATTAAATAAATTAAAGTCATAAAATAATTTTCCTATATTAGGTATATAAAGTAGAAAATTTTGTTATGGCGTTTGCGACAATCGACGATAAATTTGACAACTAATTTGTGCAAGTTTTAATTTGTTAAGACTGTCTAACTAAATATGTTAAATATGAAATAAAATCTATTTTGTAGTTAACCTCAAGCTATGTAGGTGTATTGTTTGGTGCGAAAAAGAGAAGACGATAAATTCTGACCCAAACTCGTGGTTTGTCCCTTACTGAAAATTTTACCCTTTCATCAGATCACAAACACAAAAATCACGTTATTCTCGGGACAAGCTCTTAGTTTTATATGTTAGGCTGGCTAATATTGCGAATACACTTTGAATTACTGTGTGAAAATTTCAAGTATCTACCTCTTAAGGTTAAAGAAAACCACGGCATTATCGGAACACCCTATAATTTTTAGTACTTATTGTTATGGTTCTAGAGATAAAATGCAGAAATTGTAGTAAAACACAAAAGGGTTACGTATTTACACGGAACTATAATAATGTAAAAAATGAATCAGTAATCTATTATTACCATAGACGATCTTGTGCCAAAATTAAAATTCTTTGTTTGATTTTTTGGCTTTAACTAAATTTTTTGGAGAAATTAATGATAAAACTACTATTTTTCTTGAAATATAATTATTTTGTTGAAATTTTGGTGAATGTCTGATTGAATTATTGAAATTTTGATTTTTCTGATTTCAGAATTTTTTCTGTATTTTCGGTTTGTGATATAACAACGCAAAGAACAATAACATTTTGTATGTTAACCATACCTCCACCATTTATTGACCAATTTTACAGAACAGCAAACAAATTATAATAAATGTTCATTATATTATGGATAATTGTAAACATTATAAGGTTTAATTAAATGATCATAATATGATCAGGGCTTAGGGCCATTTATTCAAACGCACTTTATCATAAAACACAAAATTTATTTATTATCGATTCGATGTATAAGCTCTACCTAAGTCCATAAAACAAATAATAAATACTAAAATAAAACTAGTTTAAAAATCTTCAATTATTTTTTAAAACGCAAAAGTAAAATCACATTCTAATGATATAGAAAGTCTAAGCTCTGAACTTCAAAAATTTTTCCTTTGATCAAACATACTTCAACATCCATATTTTATTTATTAATAATATTTTATAGTTAAACATGATTTCAAAAAAAAGTTTTAACAAAACTTATTTATCGTGACCAAAGTTATATTAAAACCAAATAATTATTGTTACAGAACATATAATATGGTTCCTGTAATCATACCACAAGCATGTCTTTTTTCTCTGCGTGATGAGAGGAGTTTCTTATAATTGTTCTAAACAAAATAAAATTAAGACAATATGTAGATAAATAAAAAAATTAAAGAAAAAGGTTCTTTTAACTGTGATTTATTTAAAAAAAATTATCATGCCTAAAAAATCGATTACCTGAAATACCGATATTTTTCACTGGATGTTTATGAATACATAAATGACTCACTTGCCAAATCGAGTAACTCCATATTACTACGTATATATATAAATTATTTCTTTAATTATGATTGTGAGCCCAGGGTTGAATTAACCTTGTCGAATACCCTAGACATCACTCCTGCAGGCACCATTTTATAGCTTTCTAAAATATTTTTTCTTTATTACAATGCAATTTTATTTTACTAAACTACTAAAATATGTGTAGTAACCATATTTCAAAAAAAATTTAGAATATGCGTATGTGTACACGCTAAGAAAAAACATGGTTGAGGTAACCATAATCTAAGAGCAACATATGGTTGTAGTAAAACTCTATTATTGTTGAACATTACTATATTATGGTTAAATTAACGATTATAGTATGGTTAAAAATATGAAATGTCATACGAAATGGATATGCCAGGTTTTTTACATTTTAAAATACAAAATTATTTATTATTTTTTATTAATGATTTTATATAAAAAACAGTTGTTTTTATTAATACATAGACAAAAAATTAATTAGCATTTTTCTTCTTCCAAACCGTGTTTCAAGGATATAAGGGAGGGAACACTTTGGCCATCGATTTAACGGCATTCGCACATGGCCCATACCATCGCAGTTTATGTACTTACTAGTAAAGAATTGTTCTTGAAGACATAAATTTCGGGGGATTTCTTTTCCAATTCAGCCAACACCTTTTTCATGTAGTCTTTCAAGTACAAAGTAAAGTCTTTCTTGTCTCCGATAGCATTCTTGTAAACTGTGATTGAGAACAACATCAACGCCGATCTCAACGGTTGAGTTTGTGTCATCATCAGCTTCTTCTCAGGTATAGAAATCTTCACTTTTAATGTCACTTGGTAAATTACATCACCGACCAATTTCGTTGTGTATCTGCGAACATTTCATCATCAGTAATATTATCCCTGTTGATTTTCATGATTTCGAGGTTTTATTAATTTTTCTGGTCTAAAAATTAAAAATAATTTACAGTCTCACACCGAGAGGACTCGAATTGCCGGTATCCAGAGAAGATAGTTGTCACGCGCTCAATTCAACAGCGAAAAAGAAATAATTAAATATTTATTTATAAATTGAATTTTCGAAACAATTGTTTATATATTTTTTTAAAGCACAAAACAATAAACTCCGATGACATAAAAAAACAAATATTTTTTATTTTTAAAAATCTTTTGGTTAGCTACGAAAAAACTTTGGTTGTGGATTAAACATTAAATAGTTAAAACCAACCATGTTGAATTTTGTACATAGTAACCATTTAATGATAAAATTTTAAACAAAACTTTTTTACCGGGACCAAATTAATGTTACAAACAACTAAAATGTGTTCATCGCAAACATATATTTTTACAGAGAATATAATGTGGTTCCTGTGACCATACCATAACCATGTTTTTTCTTTGCGTGTAGTAACCAATTTCATAAAAAAATAAAATATGTGTAGTTTAAAAATAAGTAGATTTACATTACTTCTAATTTACAGTATAATATTTTTAGTTTCCATTATCAGCAATAAACTTATATAATTTCCAACATTTTAAATATTGTTAAAAAGGTGTATGTCTAAATACAATTTATTTACTAAATTCACAACCTTTTGTTGATTTTATATATGTAATAATAATCTTGATTTATACATATAATAAAATAATTTAAACATAATTAAAACGCACGACCATATCCATCTTTCTAGTTCTGATGCTGATGTTATTCGATAAATAAGTTTATACAGAAAAAATCAATAATATTTGTTAAACTATTGTAGAATCCTACGCCTTAAGATACCTACAATAGGTTGTGAATTGAAAAATTATTATTATTAATTGCAGTTTAATATTCAAATGCAGAAGCTCACTGTATACTTCATTAAAGCTATTATTTTTTTTTTATAAAAAGGTTAATATCAATAATATTAAGAAACATATTTTGCAACTAAAAACTTAAAAAATGTAACAAACATGAACACGGCAACCCTGCTTCGGTATAAGGCGATGCAATAATTTTTTCACGATCATCACTCTTAAAGAGAGAGAATTTAATAAACCCCAAAGGAGCAAATTATGTGCTCGTACAGTGCGCGAAATAATTATAGCAAACTGTGGGATTTGCTATGAATATATTTTAATTAATTACGTCATGTAGACGTGAATTTGAGGAAACTTAAACTTATATCAGCAAATTACCTGATTTGTATTAAGCACTTGCAGAACACGTAAGAGTACTATATTCAGCCGTGCCCAATTTTATACATCCTTCACCATAGTGATGTTAGATACGCTATAATGTTTCTAATTTTACAAGACTATACCTTTGTTTTTACTCTTATGGTTTTCAACTTCATTTGTGCATGATTTTTTTTTTTTTTTTTTTGTGGAAAACTTTTACCGAACTTTTAACATGTTTATAATTATTAATTTTTGCGGTTTTTCATTTAATGGTTTTAAGCAACACTTGTACAATTTTAATTCTCCAGAGGCATTATTCCTTGTTGAATTCTGACACACTGATGCTAACACTCTCGGAAGCAGAGGCCTAAAACTGGAGGACAAGAGCCTTCGAGGTCGGACCAGTGTCCACACCATTGGTACTACGAGAATCGTTAGCCCCACAGTGATTTATGCAAATCTCTGTAACTCTGTAATTTCTCTTATAAGTACGTGTGAATTAAAGCATATTTCAGATTCCCTCTAGGAGGATTCAACATACTTATGTATGTATGTACATACTAACATATATATACCCATACATATGTATGTGTTTGAATTGCAAAAGTAAACAATTAATATTTTCACTTCATAAAAATATTATTTGTGTTACTTAACTTTTTCTCAAAACAATAAAATCTCATTAAAACAAAAAATAAAATATTTCACTTTTTTCTTTGTTAAAAATAATTTAGTAATTTGTTTACAATATTCTTTGCAGGCCCTTTTGATTTTTTTTTTTTTTTTTTTTGTTTATCTTCTATAAATATAATAAAACAGTTACTCATTTTCCGTCTCTGTCTGTCTTTCTCTTTGTGTTCGCATCACGTAAAAACTACTAGATGGATTTTAACAAAATTTTGTAATTCTAATATAGGATACCATTTTCCGCAAAAATATCTTATTAGCACTAAAAGTACGGCAATTTTTGTTTACCGATTTAAAGGTAATGCATACTTTAAGGCATATTTTATTCTAAACACGGTTTCGCAACAGATGGCGCTGTTTTAAAATAAGGAGTAATTCATTTCCTGTCTGTCTTTAACAGAGCTTTACAATAATTTTTAGAATTTTGGAATTTTTAATAAATTTTAGAATTTTATGCAGGGATGGGTACCTTTATTTAAAGTAGATACCTAAGAGTCTTACAATTTGGTGTGGATTACGATTACTTTCAAAGCAAAATCGCACACAACGTGCTTTCAAATAAAATTTAAATAATACTATTATGAAAAAATTCATATTTAGTTTGACAAAAAAAATGTAATAAGTTCATACTATATACAAGTATGTTCAGAATTTTTTGTATGTAAAAAGAAATAAAAAATATTTTTGAGTTCATTCAACAAATTTTGTATGGTAATTTTAAAAATTATAAATATTTTATTTGTTCATATTTTATTTTTATAAATATTTTTTTAGAAACATAGCCACATTTATTGAAATGTTTTTAGCTTAAGTTTGTGCGTTAAGTTGAGCTTTCTCAGTTGGTGATATTTAATACAACATTTTATATTATTTTATATTGTTTTTTAATTAAAAAATATGTACATAATTTAAGTAGCGTAAATATTAAGTATAATTATTTGGCGTACTGTATCAGAAATGAAATGATATTGTAAACTAAAAATGTATGTGTTCGAGCTGTTTTAAAAAGTTTCTGTTGGTTTGGTTAGATCAGATGTGTAAAGTGTACTTTACTCAGCAGATACGAGTTGTACAATACACTCGTAAAATACTATTGGTCGAAATAAAATGTTATGTATGAATTCACCCTAAAATTCCTTAAACACAATTTTGCAGATATTAAAAAAATATTAAATAAATATATTGCTCATAATTTGTAGTAATTAATGTGATTTATTTTTCTTTAAACAATTTATTGCTGCAACGTAGGAAACGACGAGTGAAAAAAATTAATAGTTTCATATGCATACATACATACATGAATGATTGCTTTGGAAAATCGATTAACTCCATGAAATTCTTTTTAAGCTACAATTTTAAGAAACATATTGTCATTTAGTAAAGGATTCACATTCGACTGTTTATCAGGAAAATTTGTTTTAAATAAAAATGCAGATTTAGGAATCTCCAAAATGTTTTTAGTTACGAATAACAAATAATTCCATTTCATCGGGATTTTTAAGGGCCCCACACAGATGGGATCTTTCGTACCTATAAAAATCAGGAATATTTATAAACCTTATGAGGTCGGTCCAAAAAAAATGTTGTAAATACTACAAAAGGTATGACAAGCTTATATACAGATATATCCCGAGCAGGACTAATTGCCGCCGCCGACTTTAATTGAAGAAATTAGCCTCCGCAAAAGTTTTTGGCTAATATCGGCTAAAAACTTAAAAAGGCTTCATCAGCTAAGCCGGTTTTTTATTTAAATTGATATTATTTATTTTAAATATTTAAAATGTGCTACTTGCATATATATTAGGTAAAAAAATATTAAATTAATATGTTAAAAGTTTAAATCGAAGTTGTTGAAGTGACATTATGTCTTAGCATCTCTTTTTGTAAAACTATGTGTTTTAAAAGAAAATTCTGTATTTCTTGTTTGAAATGTATTTTTATACAGGAAAGTATAAAAATACAGAACTCAGTCATTTCCGAACCGATTTTGATTTTTTTTTTTTATTAGCGAGGTTATGCAGATAGAGATTGGTCCTATTTCAAAAACATTTAAATCTAAAAAATTAAATGGTGTTGTATGGGGACAACATACATGATTTTTACTTTTATTTTGAACCGTAAAGGGCACTAATTTTATATTTTTAAAAAGTGCGTATCACTATATCTTCCGATAACAAAAAGCTATAAAATAGTAAACTTAAAAATCATAGGGCGTCCCCACAGGTAACGTAATTTTATATATATGGCCCTATCTTCTCAACCTTTATAGACAGAGACTTGAAAATTATAATTACAAGTCTGTTATAATAACAACTATAAATATTAGATATTATAATTTAAAGGGTGTCCTAATATTTGAACCGTTATAGACATACAGTTGATATTGCAAGTCTATTGCAAGTCCGCTATTACAACAAGTATACAATTTCAATTTAAAAATTAAAGGATGACCCCATGATGTGATTGATGTGATTTGGCCTATATAACCCTATCTTTTGTACCTTTATACACAAACACTAGGAAATTAGACAGAATGTCCATTACTATGTCCGTTATAATTACAAACATACATTAGAAATTAAAGGGTGTTGCCATAGTTGATGTATGTGGCCAAACTTTTGAACCGTCATTGCACAGAATGTGTATCACTGTCATAAATATTAATATTTAAAATTCGAAATTAAAAGGTGTTGCCGTAGGTAATGTTATTTAATAAATCTATATGATCTTATCTTTTGAACTATCATAGATAGACACTTAAAATTTATGCAGAATGTGTAATAATCTTTCCGTTATATAAAGAATTATAAATTAAAGGGTTTCCACATAGGTGATGTAATTTCATATATCTTTCGAACCGTATTATACAGAATATTAATATTTACGAATTGTGGATTGTAAATTTCTATAATTTAATTAAAAAGCATGCCAGAAGAGCTCCAATAATCATCTGTTAAAAGTATTTAAAGCCCCTATTACGGTTTACAACTCAACAAATTCAGTTGAAATTTTGTATTTTGATATTATCAATTACAACTCAACCTGTCAAAATTTTTTAAGTTGATCTTACATTGTTAAAAGTATATTGTGGTATTATCGTTTACAGCTTAGTGTTAGTGCGATTAACAAAAGTATCAATAAAATTACAACTCATCAGTAGCAGTTGTTTCAAGTAAATTATTTACGAAAAATGGAAAGCAGGTAAGTAAAGTTTTTAATTCGTCTTCCAGTTCTTTATTAAAAACAAATTGCAAACAAATTTATAGATAAACACAAAGTTACAACAAAAAAACATTTTGAAAAACTTGTAGAACTGCTGGAAAGGCATCCCGATACTAGACGAGGCAAGCCGTAATTTGGATCCAGCTAATTTTTTTTTTTTGCATTGTAGATTGAGCTAGTCCTAGGCAAATATATTGAAATCGTTGTCATTTTTGATAACTCCCATCAGCAAAATACCTATGAAAGTACGCACCTAATTTCATGGTATAATGGTATAGCTGCCACACAAAGAGATTTCTTTAAGTGGACCTTTATATCATCCATCAAATGGTAACATCCTTCTTCGCTCAGTTGAAAATAATTTATAAATCTCTAAAATTTACTTTATTTTTATATTTATTACTCATTTTAAACTTATTTATTTTTCTTACTTTGCACTGGACAGTTCAAGGATGTTGACACATCAGGATTTCTTTTTTTTTACATAGAATATCTATATAAACGTCTTCCGACTTGTCTTCGTAAAATAAATCTATACTTATCCCCTTTGGTACTTTAAGTTGGCAACGCCATAACAATTTCAACCAGAAAGCAGTTGTGTTTCATAATACTAAAAAAGAGTTTGGTTGTGTGAAAGTTGAGTTGTCTGTCAGATGACCAAACTGAGTTGAGTTGTAAACCGTAATAAGGGTATAAATGAAGTTTCTTATAAAGTTATGGTCAGTTGTTCAGGAAAAAACATAGTACGATCGAACAAACTCACAGGTTAGTCAATGTTGTTAAGAAGACATTTGAAGAGAGAAAATACTGCTCTGCGCATTTTATCGACTTTTCTCAAGCATTTGATAAGGTATGGCATGAAGGTCTAATATATAAGCTAAAACTGAATTTGCCCGTAAACCTATATAAGCTGCTAGATAGTTATTTAACCGAACGAAAATTTATTGTGAAAGAAGGAGATTTGTTGAGCTCACCCCAGCTAATCGAAGCCGGAGTTCCCCAAGGTAGTATATTGGGGCCCTTTTTATACTTATTGTATGCTTCAGACATGCCAACTAGTAACCGAGTTCACACATCGACATTTGCTGACGACACAGCTTTTTTGAGCATTCACGAAAGACCCGAAGTAGCATTACGATATTTACAAGACCACATATCCAATTTAGAAAAATGGTTGAAGAAATGGAGAATAAAAGTGAATGAACAAAAATGTACTCACATAACCTTCACACTGCGTACAGCATCTTGCCCCCCTATTCGGATAAATAACCAAACGATACCTCAGCTTTCAGACGTCAAATATCTCGGCATACATCTTGACCGGCGCCTTACATGGAAACGGCACATAGAAACAAAGTTAACACAAATGAAGTTGAAAGCAGTCCAACTAAACTGGCTAATTGGCAGAAATTCTACTCTAGCTTTAGACTGCAAACTTTTATTATACAAGTCAATTCTAAAACCAATATGGTGTTATGGCATTCAATTATGGGGCACTGCCTCAGCTACTAACGTAGAAAAAATTCAAAGGCGCCAAAATAAGATTCTACGTATTATTAAATCTGCTCCCTGGTATATAAAAAAGTCGAACATCCATAAAGATCTAAACGTGCCATCAGTTAAAGCAGAAACAGCGAAACTTGCCATAAGGTATTTAAAGAAGCTTGAAACTCATCCGAATCCAGTGGCCCGTAACATACTAACTGAACCTGGTTACATTCGACTAAGAAGGAGGGACACTGCTTCTCTCATCCGTACATCAGAGGGATAACCCACAAATTACAGTAACCGTGAAACATACATTTTTTTGTCCAACACTGGTTGGACTTAACAAGTATATTTTTAGACTTAAGATATGAGTAATTATTGATAGTTCAATTAAATTGAAGACACAATAAATAAAAATTGCGAAAAAAAAAAAAGTTGTAAAGTAGCTCTGGCCTGAGGAATACGTGCAGGCGTCATTGTCGTTATCGCTTAAAGTCAATCAGGCCGTCCGGCTTCCTCGAATGGCTGTGCTTCGGTACTGTTATTCGTGCTGACATTAATCAACCACGTGTAATCGTTTTGGTTATCGTGTATAACCTAGTAAATTCTCTTTAATAAGTCGTACATTGGTGGAGTACCATTTATAACTTAACATTTTTACTGGAGGAGCACCATTACACTCAAGTTCTCAATGGAGGTCCACCATTAAACTCTTTTTAATTTTAGCTAGCTGAATTTGGAGTCTCACTTCTCCCTAAGAAGGTATAGAAGGAGGAGGAGGACGCAAAGGATACAAGATCCTGGCGCTTTGGTTTTGTATCTCTGCCATTACAATTTTTTTTTTTTTGATCAGAATACAATAAAAGATAAATAAAGGTATGGAAAAAATCATTGCTAATTTTCTGTTCTCGTTAGAAGAATTCGCCATTAGTTGTATTTCAATAACCAAAACAATTCTACATTTCTACATTTTATTTTAATAGAAATAAACAATTAACAAAAGATAAGTTTTGCTGTTCTCAAAACATACAGATCAAGATTCGCAATTGAATACAACAGCTGACTTTAACATCCATATTAAAATCTTATAAATTAAATGTGAAATTATTTCACATACAAATGCATATTTATTTATTGTATTATTTACTCGCAATATTATCACCAGACGGATAATGACGATGAAGATGATGCTGGCGGTCACCATCAGCAGCATGTCATAACAACTTTTGATTGATGATCCTTGTGTAATTATTATTTTGTATATTTTATTATTCTGTATTTAACATAAATAATAACTGCGATATTTATGGAGGGAAATTGAATTTCTTAACCCATTAGGTAGACTTTTAAATAACATATAAGTATATGCATACATATAATCATATTTATGATAGCATATAAGACTCGCCTTGAATAACGGTATTGTATTGAGATGTTTTTAATTGTAATATTATTTAAACTGTATTGTTGAGTTCTAAATAAAGATGAGATAAATTTTAAACGTTATTAACTGATTTTTTTTTTTGTTACACCATATTAGCATCATTGGAGCTCACAGGGCCAAACACTAGGATTGATAGAGTTTGTAGAGCATCATAATACTTAGAAGAAAAAAAGGTAAGCATTATTAGTACTGTATAAGCGAAGTACGATATAAAACTAAGATGAAAACTTGCGGAGGTCATTCAACACTACACGCAGACGAAAAAAAACCATGGTTGTGGTATGGTCTACATTTTGTTCTCTCATATGACATTTCATAGATTTGAATCATACTACAATCGTTTAGTTTAACCATATAATTTTTATATTTGGTCATAATATAATAAATTTTTACTATATTAGGGTCATATTTTTTATACAATATGTTAAAATTTTAATAATTTTAGTTATTTTTAACATCACCAGGGTTGACAATAATATGATTCTAACATAACAATATTGTTATGTTTAATAATAATACGGTTCGACTCTCACCTTATAATTTAACAATAGTATCTTGCTCCTAGATTATGGTTACCTCACATGTACTTTCTTTCCGTGTAGGCAATTTGCTTTCGAGTATTAAGCTCTATTATTTTACTAATAAAATGAAATAAAGGGTGTTTTTTATAGAGGTATACGACTTTAAGTTGGCATTACTTTTCAAAATGGCGACCGATTTAACAGCTGTCAAGTGATTTATTCTCAGTTGGGTTTGGCAATTCATCATGAATAGACTCACGCCTGAACAACGCTTGCAAATGGGCCCAAAACGAGATTACCGTTGTTCCCGATTTTCATAAGCGAATTTTGTTTAGCGATGAAGCGCACTTCTGGTTGAATGGTTACGTCAACAAACAAAACTGCCGCATTTGGAGTGAAGGTAATCCTCAAATGTATGTCAAAACACCGTTACATTAAAAAAAAAACTGACTCTTTGGTGCGCTTTATGGACTGGTGGAATCATTGGTCCGTTATTTTTCAAAAAAAGATGGTGTCCAGAACGTTACAGTCTAAGGTGATCGGTATAGATCCATGATTACTAACTTTTTCATTCCTGACTTGAATAACCATGATGTCCAGGAGATGTGGTTTCAACAAGACGGCGCAACATGTCACACAGCTCGTGCCACAATAGATTGAAAGACACGTTTGGTGACCGCCTAATTTCACGTTTTGGACCTGTGAATTGGCCTCCAAGATCTTGTGATTTAACACTGTGGGGCTATGTAAAGTTATTGGACTATTCGGATAAACCACAAACGCTTGACCATTTGGAAGACAACATTCGCCGTGTTATTGCCGATATACGGCCACAAATGTTGGAAAAAGTCATCGAAAACTGGACGTCCAGATTGGACTACATCCGCGCCAGCCGTGGTGGTCATATGCAGAAATCATATTTAAAATGTAATGCCACAAGATTATATAAATAAATAAAATAAAATTCATGTCAATCGAATAATCCATCGTTGTTTTATTGCCACTTAAAGTTCTATACCTCTATAAAAAACACCCTTTATTATATACAAAGGTATAGGTCGACGAATAATTACTGATAGAGGCTTCTATGAGATGGAAACCTGTACAATATGTCAGCAAACTACCAAGGCATATAATTGATAATGATGTTCTCATGTCGAAACTTACGACAGTCTTCACCGAAAGATATGATTCTTTTTGAAGTTTTCAGAATACAATAGATAATACGATTCCCAAATTGTTCAAAAAACTAGTATCGTTTTAAAGGAGATTGATTTAAAAGGTTAAACAAAATACACATTCCGAGAAATACTTTTAATACTTCCTGTAAGAGTTTTCATATTTAATTTATGTAAGTATGTCTTCAGAAATTCAGTCAAGGTTTAACTTCTACAATTTCGAAATATTTATAAGTATACTTGTTTACAACTTCTATAAAAAAAAATATGTATAACTTTTTAAATACTGCAGAAAGTGACCACAACACATACTCGTATGTATGAGAAATTTGATATATTTAGTGAATTATAACAAGTACCAAACAGATTTCTATGTACGAGGGTAAATTTACAGTTTTCATAGGATTGCTAAAGATTAGTGCGTCTTAATTAAAATTTGCTGAAAAAAGGCAAAACGCCTAAAGATATCCAAAATGAGCTAAGCGAAGTTTATGACACATATGCGCTCAACTGCAATTGAGTATAACTATAATTTGAAAAGTGGTCTTTAAACTAAAAATGGTAGTTACTTCGTTAATCATTTATAAAATCCACGATATAGTTTTGATTGACCGACAAGTTATAGTGTTCAATTAGGTATGGTCACGGGGTGGCTATACACACATTACGGTGATCGTAGATTTCCACTAAAACGTGTGTATGAAGAAAAAACCTTATCGGGTTACTAATTCGGTAGCTTACTTAGACATTTTCCGAAGCGATTCCAAGGAATTTCTTCACTAACATAATAATGAATTCACCATTGAATAAAGTAGGAATGAAATAAAATTCTATGCATGGGTTTGAGCCAATTATGGCTTTTCTAATATAAGCATCGAGTTATGTGACCTTGGATTGTTGAGGTAATTTATGATAATTTATACAAATAGGTGGGCATGATTTTCTACACAATGTGAACGTTATATGAGAAGATTTTTATTTATTAATAAAAATGTAAATATCGATGAAAAGCTATGTCGTCAGCATATGTCGATACACAAAAAGTGTCTGGGAATATTGCCTTTAAAAATACCTTGGAGAAAAAATTGATAGTCTATTTACAGTGATCAATTTTTAAGGAAAGGTAGATATTGAAAATATTAAAATATTAAATATCCCTATACCAGTATACCCGTATATAACTCCTACGGGAATATTAATATTTCCACAAATTTATGTTTTAAGCATAAAATCTTGACAAGTTAAAGAGCTTTTTAGTAAGCAAGAGAGGTTTTTGGGAAGTTTTGCTTCAACTATTATATCAAGCTTTTATGCCATACTTTTCCCCATGCTTAAAGGCCGGGACACATAGAATCCGTCATACGTTATACTTGTGTCAACCATTGCCTTCGGATTTATATGGCTTATTCAAGGTATGGGTTTCTTTTAGGCGGAAAATAAAATATGTGCCTGCAATACCCAGGAAGGGTGAAATCTTTTCAAGGGTAATTTTTTTCGGGTTACGAAGATATGATGGAAATTTTAATGGAAATGCATGCATTTTTGTTGAAAAGCATGCGGCTCTATTGTCACTGAAATCACAAACTATCTCTTCAATTCTTGTTGACCATTTTAATGATGTGTTATCTAGACTAGGTCGTTAAGCTGACGTCTTCCTAGTTCGGACCTGCACAAAGTGACATATTTGAAAAGGAACAGCCGGATGTACTGGCCCATGCAACAGCATTTTCGGATATTATCTTCATAGAACTGAGATATGTTGGTGTAAACTGGACAATTTTAGGGTCGCTAGAGAAATGTGACGGTCATATAATGACAACAAGAAGGACATTTTCGGGCTACTAGTATTGTTTACGTGTTATTGTACGATCGGCTTATATGCTATCAGGCTAAGACTTAAAGGTCGAGACATAATGTTCGAGGTATCAAAGACCAATCAGGTGATAGATATATTAATGAGACATAGTGGGTACAGTGCTATTCAGAAGTTACCACACTTGTCGCCTAGACAGCATTGTCTGGACGAGTAAAATGGTGTTTTTTAAGGAAATATCTTGAGTCTATGTCATAGCTTATGCATAGTAAACCACGTATACCAAACAACCAATTAAACAAGGACATCTTCAGTATCACTTTGTTAATGGTATTTATAAACCAGGGAGCTCAAATCGTACTATGTTGAAGAAAAAGAATTAACAAACAAATGTTTTATTAGGTTTTACTGACTTTCCCTCGCATTTTACACTTGTTTTACTGTCAGCTAGTATGTCGTTTTATGTGTGAGTGGTTTTGAATGTGTTTATTTATAATGTGTTTGTAGTTTTAATAAATAACGACAGAAATGAGCATTTAGTTAACAATATTATGAGCGAATTTGCATAAAATTCACGTGCCAAACTGAACAAAAATGATGTTGGATAAATGAATCCACAGAAAATCACACATTCACGCATATTTACTGAATAGGTCAACACGTTGCACAACTACAATTGCACATTTATTCAACTAATGTCGCTGCATGCTGCAATAAGAGATTGTCATTTAGTGTAGCATACTTATAGGGAAATGTGCATTATATATGTACATTTTTTATACAGAAAGCAACAATAGCTTGTTGTAGAAATATTTATCATTTCGTTAGGATTTATTACTTTTTCCATGAACATTCAACATACATATGCACATGTGTGCGTAAATATTTTATATTTTATCTGAATTTATACAGACTGGTGATTTGCGTGTTTCTGACATTTTTGCGGATATTTCATTACGATTCACATGCAAGTGTATGTGTGTTATTTTATACAATTTTTATTTCTTTTACCAACTTTTCTCATATTCATTTATTGTTTACTGCCTGCTTGCCTGAATACCGGCCACACCGCCCCTGCCAGACCACAATTTGCCCATCCTTAGTTGTTGTACATTAAAAAGCGAGTCATGACAAGAATTAGGTCAAGCAAGTTAACAGCGTCAAAATTGCGATAATATTAAAATTAATTTTTTAAACACATTCAGAATTACACTTTTTTTGCTTTAATTTTATTTCATTCATTCGCATGTGTACGAGCACAAAGTTATATTTGATTCTACACAATTATTTAATGTACGAAGGGAAGTGTAAACAAATGTATATTTATTTCTTAAAAACACACCATTGTGTTTGCTAGTTGATGGGTTTTTGTTCCTCTTAAACTTTTCATAAAGAAGAATGGGTGGGAAAAAAGGTCATTCAACTTAATGTTTATACGATAAAAATGATTTCGTTGGGTTAAATGTAGAGTTTAGTTTTTTACCCAATTTTTTAATTCAGCAACTTGTTAGTGCTGATGTTAAGTTAAAGGTTGGTGAATTCAAGAAAGTACTCAACTACGCATACATTTTATCTTTTAAAAATTGTATATTCTTTAGTTTCTTAAGCAAAGGTACAATACAAACCTGGTATACACCTAGTAGTATACAACATTGACTATTGTACCCGCAGGTAAAATTTTTTCGTAGATCATTGCCAGAAAAATCATTTAAAGATTTTTTTTCAGAGAACACAAATATAATTTAGGGTTTTCGTAGATCATGGCGAAAAAATCATTTAAAGATTTTTTTTCAGAGAACACAAATATAATTTAGGGTTTTTGTAGATCATTGCGAAAAAATCATTTAAACATTTTTTTTTTCAGAGAACACAAATATAATTTAGGGTTTTCGTAGATCATTGCGAAAAAATCATTAAAATTTTTTTTTTTCAGAGAACACAAATATAATTTAGGGTTTTCGTAGATCATGGTGAAAAAATATTTAAATTTTTTTCTTCAGATGAGAGAACACAAATATAATTTAGTAAATAAATTATAGCAGCAGTGTTATTAAACTTTATCATCATAAATAGGCAAACATATGATGCGTTAAGTTTTATGAATCAGGTAAAATTTGTTTCAATGCCTCTCCAACCGGCATAAGCAGTTCGAACTTGCATTCGTTCTATGTGAGCGTAGAATCTACACTTCAGATAAGATCTGAGATATTTATTCAATCCCAGAGATTATTTTGTTACATGTAGATTTCAAATGTGAAGTGCCAGGATATTTATGATGAGATTGTTTTCATGTATAGTTTTCAAATGAACGCAAACAGTCAGGGTTCCCAGTTTTTTTCGAGTCACATCCCCAATTTTAAAATTTTCATCCCCGACATTCCCCATAAAATATTTAAACTATCCCCAAAACTGTTTTCATTGAAATTAACATATGAATATTCTATTTTTTCTATTTAACTATTTATATATATATTAAATATATAGTATATTATACTGATTGGTAGCGCGCTAGTTTATCAGTCTAGGGGTTGCGGGTTCGATTCCCTCCAAAGACTGGGTGTTTTTGCAGACAAGCAGAAAGCTTAGCAGGTACTGTGGTCTTTTTATTAACAATAAAAAAATAAGTTGATTGAGGTTTTACCTCACTATTTCTCGGGATGGGTCAAAAGATATAAAACAAATTTCAGTATTTTTTAAATATTAAATATTATTTTTAATATTAATAAAATTTGAGTAACTAGTTTTGCAATTTATTTCTTATGTAAGATTTTGTTTGTGCCGAAAAGATATTTATATGTATAATTAAATCTAGTTGATATGTCAAATAACTTTGCCAGGTCGAGAAACAAGGCTATTTCAGCTGCATCTTGATATTTATAAACTTTTCCCCAAAATAGATTAAGTTGCTTTTTTATTGCCATTTTTCTTAATTGTTATTTATAAATGTCTTTTAAAACATTGTTATTTACTGCTGCTAACACGGCCGGCCGCGTTATATATTTCCTTTATTTTAGTTCTCTACAATCCTCGATACAATTTTTTTAGTAGTACCACCGCTAAAAAAGATTTAAGCCTGCAGGCCTTTCTTAAAATCGTAACGAAGATAAAAAAGAGTAAATGCATCCAATCAAGTTATATTGCTTGAATTATTTTCGGTACGTTTTTTATCTTCTTTTACCTGTTTAAATTTTAAATAACCACTTTGTTGTCATATTGTATGAGAACCACTAAATTTTTTGAGTTATTCCTATTCGATTTATTATTTCTATTCAAATTTTCTGGATGATTTGTTCAATTGGATTATGGAAACATCATATTAAAAAAGTAATTATTTAATAATAAAATTACAATATGTAATCCTCAACGAAATCCCCAATCCCCAAACCGAATTTTTTATCCCCATAAGTAAATAAAAATCCCCAATTTGGGGATAAATCCCTTAATCTGACAACACTGCAATGTTCTTCTCAATTTTGCATGTTTAAAACACAATCAACAAAGAAAGAAATTTAATGTTTACTGCACAACTCTCACCTAGTTATGAAATTCCATGAGATTATTATGAGATTGATAGTAATTTCAACAGATCAATTCCGTTATAATGCCTGCGTGTTTTCCCATATTATGTCAAAGTTAATCCCAGTTGTACACCGAGTTATCAGATACGGCGCTTTCTTGCTAAACGTGGCGATTTTGAAACTTATTCGGCGATATAATTTTTGATTTAGCGACATTGTGACTTTTTGACGATTTTTAAAATAGTTGGCGAATGGCTATTTCTCATTGTCTTAAGTCAACACTTGAAGCTGTGTTATGGAATGTCAAAATGGATTACTGTAACGTCTTGAAAATATGAATGTATTTAAACTTTATGAAATTTCCATTTCAAAATATTGCAATTCGTTAACACAAATAAAATTCTTTGTTTTCGAAATTTTTTAAGAATCCTATCACGCCTTTGGATGCTTTTAAAGCACTATTGAAAATAATACCTTTTGTTCATAGATGGGGGTAGTGCACTCAATTTCGATTGAAATCAGAATTGCACTACTATTAAATCATATTGCAACAGAAATTATTGCACTACTTTTTTGCAGCTTACTGATAAACTGCAAAGCTTCACTAGCAATCAAAAGAATTTAGTGGTAGTGCAAATATTTGCACTACCACTCAACGCAAATTTAGTGCAAGAATTCTTCACTCACTCAATTGATTGCAAAATTTTTACTTGCAATCAATAAAAAGCTGCATTTATTCATACTCTCAATCAACTTTCAAAAATGATTGGTCATGAGAATTTTGAAATAAATTCGTTTTTTTTAATATTTTACACCAAAATATAAAAAAGTGATGTAACGGAATGAATTTTTTATTCGGTATTGAAACAAGGTACATAATGGTAACAAATTAATTATTAATACTATATAACAGTTACATAAAAATTTTCAAAGTCAGTTCGAACATTACTAGGTAAGTTAGATTCCTAGATTTTAGTGCAATTGACAAAGTAAATAAAACGACTGTTTAAATAACGAGTCTTCTTATATCTTTTATATTACATCCTTTAATAGTAGAACAAAATGATAGCATGCGAATATAATTAAATAATTCTCTACTGGATTTTGAGACTGAATTGGGTTGTCTTAACATATATCTAGTAATAAGGCAAATGTTTTTAAAATTCAACACGCCTTTACTTCTTCTGCACCAGTGGAGCGTTTGTTTTCCTTTAGTGGATTGGTAGACACTCATAGAAGATAAAAAATTTGGTGATAGCAGTTATGAAATGCTTATTGCAAATAATTTCAGAATTTTATTTTTTTATGTATCCATTTTGTTTATTGAAATATAAAAATTTTGTTACACTTAAATTAAATAAATTAATTTACTGTTTTATATAATCATTAATAAATATAAAATAAATTGGATTATATTTTTAATGAAGTATAAGTCTCCACTTTTGAATTAGTGCACAAAAATAATAATAATTCAAATTGACCCTCAAATTGAATGCAAAATTTCTACGTTGCAATCAACTTGAGTGAAGAAAAGAAGGTTGCAGATTGCATTTTTTTAAATCAAAATAATTAAATTTTAGTGCAAAGATTTTTTAACTCACTATCACTAATGTTGATTGAGGCTGAAAATTTTGCAATCACCATTAGAAATCAAAAAAATGAATGCAACAATTTTGCAATATCACTCAGTGTGAGTGAAGATTGCAGAATTAGTGCACTACCCCCAACTATGCTTTTGTTAATTAAATAAATTATTGTTGTCATGATATTCCATCTAATTTAAATCAGCTGTGGGCAGACGCTTGTAAATATAAACGATGTTCCGTCATCGTTTACTTACTTGTTGTATTGATGTGAATGCTTTTTATATGCCGGCAATTACAGTATAAAAGACGCTTTCGGTAATAAATTCCAGAAAACCTCGCCTGCGAAATAGAATACAGTATGATTTTCTTGCAAATGCAAATAGCGCATGCTGCATTTCATCTGTAGTTTCTTAAGTAATGTTGAATAAATTTAATTACCATAAAATACAATTCCAATAAGAGGACACTAACAAATACCTCGAAGATGTGCTAAACATCACATTTGTTGTTTATCCAAACTATTTTCTGTTGTTTTAATTCAAAATTTAATCTTTTTCGCGATTTCGATGAAATTTTTTCTGTGATTTATTAAAAATATTTTTAAAATTTGGAAGAAAATAATTTATATTATGGGCAAAATGCAACAATAAACCATTTTGGTGATTTTTAGCAATTTTTCACATTGATTTTGCCGAAATAGGTGAAAAATCTGTCAACCCTATGTAATAACTAGCTGTTATATAATTTAAAATACTGCGACTTTTATTTTGTAATTTAAAGGTATTATAATTTAAAGACAAATATTTTTCATTATTTTATGCTAATTACTCTAATATTGATGCTCTCAACTCTCAATAAGACGATTTGATAAAAAGTTTTTGTCTTTAGATTTGATTTGTGTTAAGAAGGCCAAAATACTACAAAGCTGTGCAGAATCAAAAAACATTTGCAAAATTTTTACACGCAAAGAAAAAAACATGATTGCAACATATAATAATTGAATTATGTATATGGTTTTATAACCATAATCAAACATTATTCGATTATTTTTAGTCATACTGTGGTTATATACGAGCAAACTTGTAATTTGTGTACTAATAATATATTGTGATTATAACTACAATATCATGTTGGACTGCTAATAAAACTTTGGTTGCGGTTTAAAAATTATATAGTTCAAACCAACCATGTTCCATTTTTGGCGTGTAGTAACCATTTAATGATCAAATAATAACTAAGACTTGTTTGTCTTGGCCAAAGTTAAATTTAAAACAACTATAAATTGTTCATCGCAACCATATATTATTACACAAAATGTAAAGTGGTTCTTGTGACCATATCCTACCCATGTTTTTTTTTCAGCGTGCATATATGTATCTGTCCTTGGACTACAAAATAATGGAAGGCATCTATTCGGGAAGGAGTTATGCTCTATTGTGTAAGAGATTATAGGGCAATTCGGACCTTTTTTATATAAATAAAAGGTTAAATATTTCTAAAAAGCACAAATTATATATAATATATAATATAATGGGTGATTTTTTTGAGGTTAGGATTTTCATGCATTAGTATTTGACAGATCACGTGAGATTTCAGACATGGTGCCAAAGAGAAAGATGCTCAGTATGCTTTGACATTTCATCATGAATAGACTTACTAACGAGCAACGCTTGCAAATCATTGAATTTTATTACCAAAATCAGTGTTCGGTTCGAAATGTGTTTCGCGCTTTACGTCCGATTTATGGTCTACATAATCGACCAAGTGAGCAAACAATTAATGCGATTGTGACCAAGTTTCGCACTCAGTTTACTTTATTGGACATTAAACCAACCACACGAATGCGTACAGTGCGTACAGAAGAGAATATTGCGTCTGTTTCTGAGAGTGTTGCTGAAGACCGTGAAATGTCGATTCGTCGCCGTTCGCAGCAATTGGGTTTGTGTTATTCGACCACATGGAAGGTTTTACGCAAAGATCTTGGTGTAAAACCGTATAAAATACAGCTCGTGCAAGAACTGAAGCCGAAAGATCTGCCACAACGTCGAATTTTCAGTGAATGGGCCCTAGGAAAGTTGGCTGAAAATCCGCTTTTTTATCGACAAATTTTGTTCAGCGATGAGGCTCATTTCTGGTTGAATGGCTACGTAAATAAGCAAAATTGCCGCATTTGGAGTGAAGAGCAACCAGAAGCCGTTCAAGAACTGCCCATGCATCCCGAAAAATGCACTGTTTGGTGTGGTTTGTACG
This sequence comes from Phasia obesa, assembly GCA_949628195.1. Lineage (NCBI taxonomy): Eukaryota > Metazoa > Arthropoda > Insecta > Diptera > Tachinidae > Phasia > Phasia obesa. The sequence continues at coordinate 39,588,396 of OX451219.1, forward strand.
CTGGTGGAATCATTGGACCGTATTTTTTCAAAGATGCTGTTGGACGCAACGTTACGGTGAATGGCGATCGCTATCGTTCGATGCTAACAAACTTTTTGTTGCCAAAAATGGAACAACTGAACTTGGTTGACATGTGGTTTCAACAAGATGGCGCTACATGCCACACAGCTCGCGATTCTATGGCCATTTTGAGGGAAAACTTCGGAGAACAATTCATCTCAAGAAATGGACCGGTAAGTTGGCCACCAAGATCATGCGATTTGACGCCTTTAGACTATTTTTTGTGGGGCTACGTCAAGTCTAAAGTCTACAGAAATAAGCCAGCAACTATTCCAGCTTTGGAAGACAACATTTCCGAAGAAATTCGGGCTATTCCGGCCGAAATGCTCGAAAAAGTTGCCCAAAATTGGACTTTCCGAATGGACCACCTAAGACGCAGCCGCGGTCAACATTTAAATGAAATTATCTTCAAAAAGTAAATGTCATGGACCAATCTAACGTTTCAAATAAAGAACCGATGAGATTTTGCAAATTTTATGCGTTTTTTTTTTTAAAAAAAAAGTTCTCAAGCTCTTAAAAAATCAATCGTTATAATTACACAAAATTTAAACTGATTTAAAATAGTCATTTAAAAATTAAAATTTACTAATATTTTTTTTCAATTTAAGAAAAATACTAAGAGAGTCAATTTTGGTTCTCCACCATACCTTAAGTCATGTGTATAAATAATAATACCAAAAGAACTTAAATTGTTTTTTGTTTAATATTGAAGTTGCTTTTCACAGCATCAGTTAACTTTTTGTTATCATTATTTTTTTTTTTTTTGTATATTTTGTGTATTGCGGTTTCATTTTACAAATATGTATTTTAACTTTAACAATAAAGACAAATTAGTCACTGTACTTTTAAACACTTTTAGGGTTTTAGGTATTTCCCATTCATAACTTTGGTTATTGGATTCGTCATAAGGAGTCATCAAAGTTTTACTGATGAATGGGTTTGTTAATTTTTATTTTTTTTTTTTTTTATTTTTAGCCATTATTTCTTAAACTGGTTTTTTGAGATATGGGTTTATCGCAATTTTAAATAAATGAATGAAAATAAATTTTAACACGAATTAAATGCATTTGCAAATACAAACCTTTTACGTTTTTGCATAGAAAAAATCGTACAAATATAATAAAAGCAAAAAGTGAATATGGCTGTAATAATGTGAATGTGTGGTAAAGGTTTCGCCAAAGGTTAATAATAATAAATTAACTAAGAGTGTAGATATCTGCATCTTCTGGTGAAAACAAAATAGATCCGTTTTATCCGTATTAACACCGAGTCTTGCGCTAATTGACCAAGAACATAGTTCGCTTAATATCACTGTTAGCAGGAAGTAATTTTCCCGAGACCAGCTACACAACGTCATCCGCACAAGCCCCAAATTTTCCATTATTTGATGTCAATATGACTAAGGACGTCTTTTGATTATGAGGACTATCCAAAATAAGTATTTCATTAAAAACCATTATTACTATTGATAATGGAAAATAATTCATTAGAAATAGAAATAGACAACTAAAATGAAAAAGACAATTAATTATTATGGAATTATTCCATGTGTGATTAGACATAATAATTGTGCAATTACTTTATTTCAGTTTTTTAACCCGTTTGTTTTGGACTATATCCGGCTTATCAAGGTAAGCCTTTATTTTGGTAACTGAAAAGGAGTAAGGTCTTAAAAATTATATCCGGAAAATGTCATTGAATCCCTCATATATCAACGCCATCTTAAAGTGACAGGTCCGCTTATACAAGTGTTCGAACAGAACCCAGTCACGTTAATAGTTTTATCTCAAATCCCTTCCCTCGCTACACTTTGTACAGTGGTTCTCCAATTGTTTTAAGCCCACCTTAAATTAATATGTCAATCTGGTTTTCTCATGCTTTAAATTTAAGTCTAATATAGTTGCAAATTTTTTAATTGAAATTTTTAGTGCTGCAATCTGACGGTTAAGTCATTTAGGTCATAGAACGCCCTTGTGTTCTCCTAATTAAAATGACTAATTAAGAAAAGAAATAAAATTTCGAAACAACAATAACGAGAACAAAAGACACAAAATTATAGTTATTTTGCAAAGTTTTAAAAATTAATTTAAACAGACGAAACGATTTTACTTTTCCTTTTTCCACTCCCCTATTAAAATGTAATTTTCTGCAGTTTTAAACACAAAGTCACGTTCTTCATAAAAAACTTTAATTTATAACAATAACATAAACAAAGAACAAAAACACCTAAATAATTATAATTCAAAATTATTTTATTTTCAGATAAAAAATCAGGGTTAATTAAGGCATCACAATTAAATGCATTTACTGTTTTGACCACTCCAATGACAAATTGACTGACCGACTGCATATGTTAGTGCCGTTTTAAATTTTACTTCTAAATGCAATAAAATTTCACTTCCGCTTATTGCGTATTTTTTTTTTTTCTTTAGTTCAGTTTAATTTATGAGTTTCATGTCGATTTTATTTCAGTGAATCATTTTTCTTAAATTATAAATACTATTTTTTATTGTTGTACGTAAAAAGCAAAATTAATTATTAAATAATTTACTTTATTATAAAAAATAAAATTGATAAAATAATAAAAAAGAATGCAATTATTGTACGATTAAATATGCATGTTTTCATGTTTTTAATACAAAAAAAAATATATAAAATTGTGCTTCATTCATCACTGCCAATAATCAAGTTGAGTTCGTGACATTTGAGAAAAAACAATAAACGAATTATAAACAGAAACAATACTTTTGAGATATACAAAATTACTGGCTGAGCTTAACTTATGAATAAAAAGGAAGAGGGAGACAACGCATGTCCTATAGTGCTGGCGTACACGTAATCGCTAATAAGGCAGAGCAGTCACAACCTGACTTCTTAGGTGCCACCGATACAATTTTTTTATTGCAAATGTATATAAAATATATATGTATGTATATGTTTTATTATAAAATTACTATTGAATTTAGCACATATTATCTAACAATGGAATCATTATATTATTTAACAATATTGCAATTTATTTGCTATCCCCCTGCAAATGCTAGTATGATCTGCTATAAAGAAAGGAAGGTGTCATGGAGGAGAAAATCATGGTTTATTTTTCTGTTAATGGCAATACTTTAATATCTTATTTGCTCTCAAACTCTTAATTAGTTTAAAAAAGTTAAAATACGTTTTCAGTGTCTCTTACATTTCTTAAATTATGAATACCGTTTTTCTGTCAAATGAATCGTAATTTTATCATAAATATTACTTGTACATAACTTGTAATATAAAATAAAATAAATTGAAGAACGAACAGGGCATTTTTACTTCGTCGGGGCAGGAACAGCATTACGGTAGTATGCTCTCAACTTCCCCAACACCAGTATCAAACATCTGTAGATGTCAACACTATTCCCACATACGCCCCAAACATTGAGGAAATAATAGCGAACATTAAAGCCCTAAAAATCGCAAAGCTCCTGGTCAAGATAATACCCCTCCAGAATTATTAAAGTACGATTGTCAAAATTATACACCCCAGCATCGATAGGCTTTGGTCTTCAGAAACGCTTCCAGAAGATACTAAAGAGGGCCCGATAATCAATCTTCCTGAAAAGGGGATTTGTCTAATTGTAGGAATTGGCGTGGTATATCATAATCAACTAAATTTGTGCCCACATTAGTAAAAGGCTAGTGAATGCTCTTGACCCGCATCTAAAAAGAGAACAAGCCGGTTTTCGTCCCCAACGAAAACCTACGGTATATCATCAATCGTTTATTTCGTAGAATTCTTCGTATATTTTAGCCTAATACCAATAGCGATTTGGGTATATGAACTTGTCAGACACCGATCCAGGCGGAAAAAAAGCGTCGTAAATGATCACGGTTGGGAAAATCTTCAGAGGATATTTCAAGGCAAGGTATAAAATTGACGCCTCAGGGAAGTCGTAGAAGGGGACGCTCATCAAAAACCTGGCTCAGATTATTAGAGATGGAAGCTGGAGATACTGGTGCAACCCAGAGTGAAATTATATCATTGCTATACACAAACCTAAATGGAAGGCATTTGTTAAGGCCCTATGCTCCTAAAAGGAACAACGGGACTATTATACATAATATAAAATAAATCGGCAAGAAACGAAGGGTTTAGTACCATCGTATAGTATTTAACTTTAAATTAAAATACCATGATGCTTAAATTGTTAAAATATTCCTATTTGTTTTAGGGAGTTAACAACTCTTATTTTCAAACCCACAAAAAGAAGAAAATGCAGAATCATACAAAATTTTTTTTTTTTATATTTTATTTATTTATACATCTATACATATGTATGTATAATATAACAGTAACTCATTTCCTGTCTGTATGCCTGTCTTTTTTATTTGTGAGGAGGTACCTTAGTATCCTGGTTCCAATATAGGATACATTTTTTCCACAAAAATATCTTATTTCTAAGAGAAAGTGGAGAAAAGGCAGTGAAAGTACGTACGTAATTTTAGCGATTTAAAGTTACGGCATACTTTAATTCATATTTATTTTTGAAAGCGGGACATTTTAAACACGGTTGCGCAACAGATGGTGTTGTTTTAAAATAATGACAAAACATGAATTACTTACTGCCAAATAGCCAATTGACAACAATTTGTATTTGATTTGTATTATTACTTTGTGGAATTATTTATTTTTTTATATTTTTTATATTTTAAACACTTTTATAGAGCTTTCCAATAGTTTTTAGAATAAACATTTACTTGTTAAGTCGGGCCAGAGCTATGAAATTTTATGTTTCACGGTTGCTGCTATCATTTGCGGGTCATCCCCTTGATGTACGGATGAGAGAAACAGTATCCCTCCAGTGGATTCGGATGAGTTTCAAGCTTCTTTAAATATCTTATTACAAGATTCGCTAATTCTACTTTAACTGATGGCACGTTTAGATCTTTATGGATGTTCGAGTTTTTTATATACCAAGGAGCAATGTAATCATACGTAGCATCTTATTTTGGCGCCTTTATATTTAAATGCTTAAAAAAAGTCGTGTGCGGACTCCGTTACTAGTTGGCATGTCTGAAGTATACAACAAGAATAAAATGTGCCCCACAAAAAAATGTCCTTCTTTCACAATGATTTTTCGATCGGTTAAATAACTAAGTACTCAAGGCGTAAAATGACATTAAAAATAAAAAGAATAATTTTGCAAGCTATACGAGGCATCTCAAATAACATCTTGTTATTGGTTTTATCTAATCCAGGGGCTTTTTTGTGTTAAGATCAATTATTCCTCATTCAATATCCCTAAATTCATGTCTTAAGGGTTCTGCAGCACTAGCTGGCAACTCAACTATATCAGTCGATATATTTAGAGTGAAAACTTTTTTTAAATGTCCAACAAATAGATTGCCTTTTTCGGTATGATTCCTTGCCCAGCCGCCAGACGAAGTTTGCAAGGGAGGCTTATGTACGACTGGTCAATCATATTATTCATTGGTACTCCATAATGAATAATCTGATTAACGAGTTGGGTCCAGATCTTCTAAATAGTTTTTCAGGGATACAGCTCTTCGATATCACACTGTGTAATTTTTTAAGTCATGACAAAATAACCATATACGGACACCACTACGTGATAAAAGACCAAAAAAAAAGACCCCTGTCTCCCAGTTTTGCCCAAAGTCCTCCAGGTTTTTTTTTATGGGCCCTCAAAAATGTGGGGCCTCGATGTTATTTTTGCAAAAAATGATCATTTACTCAAGCTAATATTTTGCAAATCGTTTGAAATTTTGATATACTCTCTGAGGCAAAGTTGTAGCTCTTGTCATAAAGAACAAAAATTGTTAACTTTCTAGAACATATGAAATTCCTAGGAATGATTCTTAACACCGTTTAGGTAGCCGCAAAAGTGAAAAATTTCCCGAAAATTTTTAAATTCATTTCGGCTACCTAAGCGCTACCTAAACGGTGTTAAGAATCATTCCTAGGAAGTTCATATGTTCTAGAAAGTTGTTTGTTGAGATCTTAGGTTCATTTTTGTAGTTGATTGTTTTCTTGTATTTTGAACGGTTTGCTACCTATGGACCTGAACAGGGGAAAAAAGATAAAAAAATTGAATTTTTTTAAGTTTTTTGCGATTTTGACCTTGAAGATGAAGTTTTTTTGATTTTATATGTTAACAATTTTTGTTCTTTATGACAAGAGCTACAACTTTGCCTCAGAGAGTATATCAAAATTTCAAACGGTTTGCAAAATATGAGCTTGAGTAAATGATCATTTTTTGCAAAATGACATCGAGGCCCCACATCTTTGAGGGCCCATAAAAAAAACCTGGAGGACTTTGGGCAAAACTGGGAGACAGGGGTCTTTTTTTTGGTCTTTATCACGTAGTGGTGTCCGTATATGGTTATTTTTTCCGTATTGCACTGGGTATTCCATCATTTCTCTTAGTCATTTCATGCATTCTTTAAGTCTGCTTTTAAGTTGAGTAGTTCTGTGTGTTTGCCACTCTCATTTTTTTTTTTCTTAGTCAACAGCCTCTCGACGTCTACAGAATAAATTTTAATGTATCTACTTAGTTGTCGGGTCACTGTTGCATGTTGGGCAGCTGGTTTAAGGTTTTGATCCAAATCAATTACACTGCTCTATATCTTCTGGTTTTCTTGGCGGGATATTTTCCGAATAATTAGTACTGAGATATTTTTTATATTTCAAACAATTTATGCTTGTACTATGTTAAATAGTAACCAGACCTTATTTTCACATTTATGGTTTTATTTAATCAAATTGATTTAAAATTATTAAATTTTAGTTTAATTTAATAAGTTTAAGATTATTTTCTAAGTAGTTTTCATATCACCTTATTTATCAGGGTGCCAATATCAGTTTATGCCTGAAAAAGATAAATTTCTCATTGTTTTTTGTTTAGTCGTAGCATTGGTTCCGTTTATAATTGATAAATCTCTTTATTAATTTTTATTATCTTAATTCATTAAAATTATATAAAAATTTTTCATTGTTATTCCAAATAAAAAAATTACACAAGTAAATGAAAATTTTTATAAATAATGGAATTGAATAAAACAATATTTCAAAAGTAAACAATTATATATGTATGTATGTACATCAACATGCATAAATATGTGTGTTATAAATATATTTTAGTGTTGTTACATGTCTATTAGTTAAAAGTTTTGTTAAAAAATTGTGTTGCTATTTTATGATTCATGTAAAATTGAATTTGTCGTTATTTGCCAATAATAAAGTTTGATTAACACTAATGTTATGGGGTGTAAACTTTTTCTTTTGCCGGATCGCCAATACTGATAAAGACTCGAATAAAACTATTTCAAGCAACAAATTTCTCAGTTAATTAGTTATTTGTTTCGATTTATTACCTTCCTTGATTTTCAGTATCAGATATGGGTAATATAAAAACTTTTACATATTACTAGATCCCTTGTTGGTAATCAACTGGCGACTAACGCTAAACATGCTTTTTGCGGACGACGACATGATTCTCCGAAGGGTGGTGTTTTATTTAAAAATTGGTCTGATAGTTATTTCGAGTTGACAACCAACTTATTGGCATACTTATCGGAAAAATTACCTGATTTTATTTTAGTGTGATGAAGGGTTTTGCAAGAGCAAACGTCTAGAAAAAATAATGGAGTAAATTTTATTATCAGATAATTCAACCAGTATTCGGCCTTCTATATGCAACCACCAAGACATCGTGAATTAGTTAAAATATACAAAATATCTTAGAACTCATAGCCCATTATTTTATACATTAAAGAACACCAGCAGACGTAGAGTCAGTATTTTATTGGTTTTGTTAAGAACATAAAACGAGCTGCCCAACATCCAACAAAACCTCTAAAATGGACTAGACACAATCAGCAATATTCTGCAGACGTTAAACGGGTCTTGACTGTAAAAAATACCTCGAAGAGAGTGACAATGACAGATATTCTAAATGCACAAAACGTTTAAGAGAACTACTGGAATTCCAAATAATATCATCGTGTTCGAAGAAGTGTGAACCAATGACGTTAGCTGGAATGTTATGGTTTATCGTTACTAGTATACATAATGAGGCTGTATTGCTTTTTGACGTTTCATTCAACCGACAGTGGGCTTTATAGTTAAAAAAAATTTCCTTGTTAAATCAACAGCAATTTCGTTTTGAGTTCGTTACTCGATGTTTTAAAATAATTTATACTTAAAAAGGTTTTACACGACGTGTATTTGTCATATGACTTGTCACTTTTCCATGTGTAAATTCTAAACACGTGAACATGTGAACCCTTTCAAACATAACATGTATATTTTCCATGTGTACAATACATATGACATTTTTCATTTAGAACGTGTTCTATTTTGATGTGACAAAGCATCTGACATTCTGTAATGCCAACTTGATATTTTGCTATTTCAGGTTTTTTGTGGTACCAAAAGCACTAATAGCGTGGCAAAAGCACTACGTTTGCATCTTCTGTTTGCATCAGCTGTGTTTGGCAATACAAAACTGTGTGGCGGAAAAATTATATATTATAGGTTATGTCAGATGTAATTACGCATATACGTTTGAAAGCATAATTTATAAACCGTATGTAAAATGATTATTTTGACAAACACATGAAATTACATATGGGTTATCAAACTGACAAGTCATATGACAAACACACGTCGTGTAAAACCACTTTTAACCGTCATAGCATCATTATCATAATAACAATTTTTACTCATTTGTTTTTTAACTATTGTAATAAATTTCTTTTAATTTTCTCTCTCTTTTCTATTTCAAGTGCGACTACCTTACCATTCGTTCATCTCAGAACATAGCCTAATGTTAAAGCCAGCCATTCAAACGGACGAAGCCAATGTATACACCTAATATATAAATGCCAACATATTTTATAATTATTTAACAAATGTAGATACTTCTAACTAAAGCATCTACAGATAAATTTTAAAAACGCGTAAATTTACATATGAATAGATTTATAAATTTATATTTTTTGCTCATTTTGTTAAAACATGACTTGATTATATATGACTTTCGATAAATTTTTCACTGCGTTCAATGAACGCTAAATTTAATTACGATTGCCTGCAGCAGTGAATTCATTCGCGCACTACCGTGCGATGCAATGTTCTACACTCGTAGACAAAATCATTTGTTTAAGTTTGCATAATTAATTTGTAACAATTCATCTCTGTGCGAATGTGTATCTATTTATTTGCATTATTTATTATACACTTTATTATTTATTTTGATTAATTTGTTAATTTATATATTTTATATACATATTATTAACACTTATTCGGCAACTTTATTATACAATTTTGTTATTAGTGTGTACATAATTTATTATGTTTTTTTTTGTGTTTTTGTTTTTTGTTTACAATTAAAACGTTGTTTAAAAATATATATATTTTTTACTTTTAATTATAGTTATAGTTAAAAATGTTATCAAGTTTGTACTATTAAATAAAAAAGGAAAGAGAACTGATACAATGAATAGTTTCCAAATAATAGTTCTAACACTTTAAAGGAAAAGGACCACTAACATTTTCATCTGTAATAGTTTTCAGATATAACCCTACCAATATCAACAGTTAGCCTGTTCCCTCAGGCAAAATGGTCTTCATAAAGGTTCAGAAGTAATTCAGGATCATTTAATACAAATAGTTCTATAAAAAATAAGCTAAGAAATTGCATTTTATTTGAGCGGTTTAAGTAACAACTTTTAAAATATTAGAAGAATGATCTCAAAGTTAAATAGATATAAAAATTGTTAATATCTTCCAGAACGAGGTTTAGAGCACAAGTGGGATATGTTCGGTTTTTTTACGATATCACGATGGCGAGAATTTCAGAGCATAAAACCACAGATCTCCTGATTTTTTTATATAATTTTTTTCAATAATATTATACTTTTTCATACTAAAAGGCCAATATATGCCGTCGCGTTTCTTCTTAAACCACGTGAGCGTAATTTTTTCGAAATTGACTTTTTTGGTTTTTATGGTAGAAAATAACATTTGCCACCAGACGACGTTCTTATCTTAACAAGTTTGTATGAAAAATAAAAAAATCCATTTTCAAAACCTCGTAAGCGCCATACAAATGACATTTGCTAGCAAAATATAATGGTTTTTATATTTCAAGTTGGAAATGACTCAACCACTAAGTTTTCTGTATTTAAGAATAAAAAAATCAGGAAAGTTTCAGGTCAATTGGAGCATTTTTGGTAAAGTTAAAAGTTTTTTTTTGATAAATACAAAAATAAATGTTAAATTAATCACAGAAATTTGCAATTTGCTGGTTGCGCCAAAACCACGTAAGCGACAGATTTGGCTACAATTAATTGTAAGTAACAAATTTACAACAAAAAAAGTTTCTATACCCTTCAGAAAGTCGCACAGCCATGTTTTGCAAAAAAAAATTGTTTTCACATATTAAAGAAGTTATTAAGTTTTTTTCGTTTTCTGAAAAACAACTTTTTGGCGCTTACATGGTTTAAGAACAAACGGGACGATGTGTAAAAATCTATGTAACCAATAAGTTAAGTTCTATGCAACATCTAATATTTTTATTACTATTTAACTTTAAATCTCTTGTTTTAATATTGTAAAAATTGTCAATTATACCCCTTGAGCTGCAAACCTCTCGGTTAATGGTATAGTAAGAAGTCTTTATTTTGGTAAAAAATAAATTAAATTGTTTTTTGTTTTAAGATTATATAAAACCGAAAACCGGTTTCTTAGAATATCCGGTTTTAAAAAATTATAACATCTTGTTGGATCTTTATTTACAATTATGTGCTGATCTATATTCATATAATAAACAATAACTCATTTCCTGTCTATCGGTCTATCTTTCTGTGTCTTTTCGCATCACGTAGAAACTAATGGAGGAATTTTATCAAAATTTTGTGAAGAGGTACCGTAGTATCCTGGTTCCAATATAGGATACTTTTGCATATAAATATCTTATTTACAAGAGAGAGTGGAGAAAAAGCAGTGAAAGTACGCCAATTTTTTTTAATGATTTAAAGGAACTACATATGTACTTTAGGGCATCTTTTATTTTTGAAAGCGGGATATTTTAAACACAGATATGATTTAAAAGAGGGATATTTTAAGCACGGTTATGCAACAGATGGCGCTGTTTTAAAATATTGACAAAATATCAATTACTTGCTGCCAAATTGCTAATTGAATAAAATTTGTATTTGATTTGTATTGCGCCGTCTTGTTGAAACCACATCTCCTGGACATCATGGTTATTCAATTCAGGAATGAAAAAGTTAATAATCATGGTTCTATACCGATCACCATTGACTGTAACGTTCTGGGCACCATCGTTTTTGAAAAAGTACGGACCAATGATTCCAACAGCTCATAAAGCGCTTGAGGATTACCTTCACTCCAAATGCGGCAGTTTTGTTTGTTGACGTAACCATTCAACCAGAAGTGCGCTTCATCGCTAAACAAAATTCGCTTATGAAAATCGGGAACAACGGTAATTTCGTTTTGGGCACTATTTGCAAGCGTTGTTCAGGCGTGAGTCTATTCATGAATTGATGAATTGCCAAACCAAACTGAGAATAAATCACATGACCGCTGTGAAATCGGTCGCCATCTTGAAAAGTAATGCCAACTTAAAGTTCTATACCTCTATAAACACCCTTTATATTCACAAATCCCTCGATATCTTTATGAAAAAATTGGGTTTGCTAGATCTCTTAAAGGTAAAAAAATCATTTTGCCGTGCCATCGCTATATTGTCTCTGAGCGACAGTTTTTTGTGTATGCTGCACGTCCTTGGAATCTTCTTCCACAAACTCAACAAATTAATAGCAACGCAAACAGTTTCAAAACAAATTTTATTTAATAATTTTATCTGATTTTATTTGATATAATTAGTTTCAAATTTTTACTCTATAATTTTGTTTTTATACCCTTCACCACAGGTGGAAAGGGTATATATAAGTTTGTCATTTCGTGTGTAATGTCTACAATATTAATTTCCGACCCCATAAAGTATATATATTCTGGATCCGTATACATAGAAAAGTTGATTAAGCGAGGTCCGTCTGTCCGTCTGTCCGTCATCCATCTTGTCATTTGTCACGGCACCAGAAGAGATACAATAAATTTCAGCACACCAAGCTGTCAGGCATAGTTTCGAAAATATTTGTATTGTAATTTAGCAACATCGGATCTTCCCTTTGAAGGCTTAGGGCCAAAAACCACGCCAACCTATATTTTTTCACGTTATTTAAATTTTTTTCGGCTTTAATGATTCTCTTTTGCTTTTTTTTGTCAAATAAATATTAGACTGCGACAGGTAGATCACAAGGGGTTCATACAGATCTCGGGGATCAATAACCCCCTAGGCGAGGGGCGATTTTTGTTTGTTTTTAGGTTGGTAGGGTTTTTCTCCTTTGATTTGTATTAGAGACCTTTACAGAAAGCAATACACATAGAAGTAGCCAATGGACCCACAGGGTACCCACTGGTAAATAGGAGCAGTTAAAGGGCACATAATGACCAAAAAATTCAATAAAATTGAAAAAAAAAATTTAAAAAATAAAATATTTTTTTTTTTAATATTTACAAAAAACTTAACAGCACATTTTAAAAACCATATTTTTACAGAAAATATTTCAAAAAAATATTTAAAAAATTTTCAAAAAAATATTCGAAAAATTAAAAAAAATCAATTTGAAATGTGAAAATGAAAATCATGACTGTAACATAACATATTTTTATTATTAAGAATATATGTATGTATGTATGTAAGTATATAGAGTAAGACATTTTTTTAAATAAACGATTATTTTAAAGCCAGTATAGCTACATGGATGCAAGACCACCGTTGTGGCTGTAGTCAACTTAGGCTAATTTCTATTTTATTCAACAAAAGAAAATGTCACAAAATTGAAAATTACAACTTTATATAAAAACGAAAAGTTTTGCAGGAAATATTTATAGTTTTTTGAAAAACTTATTTAATTTTATAAAAGCAAAATAAGTATTTCTACAACAATGTCAGAGTTGACGATGTAGCTGTCGTCTTCAATATCATTACGTAGCTGACAACACGACGACAATTGTAGCCAACGGAATTTGTGTTCATTTAGCTGTCTTCTATTTCTTTAAAGCATGAATAATGAGTTTTTTCTCATACGAATTATTTTAATTTATATAAAGAGTCAACAATATGGATAATGCTGGGCTGCATGCAAAATGACCCTATGAAAAATCGCCCAAAAGCATAAATAAAAAATTGCCCAAGAAATCTTTATACAAAATTGGGTAATATTTCATATGAAAAGTAGCCCAAAAATGTTGGGTATTTTTTCGTAATTTTTGGAGAATAATTCATTTTTATATTTTTGGGCGATTTTTAAGAATGAAAAATTGCCCAAATGTTTTAATGAAAGATCACCCATTTTTGAGTGAAAAAAACAATGGTACTCTTACTTTCGCAGTTACGGACCCCATTAAATTTGTATGTAAAATATGGTAAATCTCGACTATTTTAGGGTAGAATGAGGTAATATGCGTGCGATTGGAAAGGTAATTAAAAGTATTATCCAAATAAAATGAAATTAATAAAAATAAATCAGCCAAATGCGAGTCAGAATCACACACGTATGGTTTTAACTATGTTCAGTTCAACTTTTAAAATTAAAGTCTATAATTTTTAGTCTTATGAGGCATGCTTTAATTTTAAATTATTTTTTCTACTAGGGCATAGTACTAAATATCCTGTGTAAATATCAAGTGTTTGCCTACAAAGTTAAGAAGAGAAAGGCAAATTCCGCAACTTTGAGACATTAAGGGACCACCCTATTATTACTAAATTTATTTTCGTTTCTTGTTGTTACTGTAGATATTGTTAAATATAATATGTGTAAATTTTAAGTTTCAATATAAGGTTATATATGTAAAATCGAGTCATTATCGAAACACCCTTTAATTTTTGGTTTTGATATTTGTTCTAGGGGACAAATTTGTACATAGTTTGCGTAGGTGTAAAGTGTCTATCCGTTCCGGTTCAAAAATTAGGCTACAACTATTCGAAAATATTTGCCACTCTCGCAAAACCCTTTATTTTTATTTTTTGTATTTTTCCATAAATTCACACACTCTGTATATACTCGCATTTAAAAAAAACAGTCGTATTCGCGAAAACTGCATCACTATCGAAATACTTATTATATTTTAGTAATTATTGTTATAGCTTTATATGAAAATAATAGGAGCCTACTTATTGCGGTAAAAAAAGGCAATATAAGTGAAAAATATGTCCCTGTCCTAACACAGTAATTCACCTCCTGTAAAAATTTAAAGACTCTAACATTTATGGTTCATTTTAATTCAATTTAGACCGTATACATGCAAATCTCCTCACTAATTATTTATATAAATTTTAACTTTATTCCTCTTACTGATTAAGAAATAAACACATATACGTGAAAAACGAGTCTCTTTCGGAACACCCTAAAAGTTTTAGTAGTTGTTGTTATAGCGGCCACAGATATACACCTTCTGTGAAAATTTCAAGAGTCTACGATTCCAGAGAAAGAAGGCGCTGACAGACATTGTAGCGAAAACAATTGGGTTACTTTTTACCTTTGGGAACAAACAAACAAATATTTTTTTTAATTTTAATTCTTTTTGTCAGAACATAGACAAGAAAATCCTTAAAAAAAAAAACCTTTTTTTGTGCTTGCTTCATTAATGTCAATTTATTTAGATAGTACTTTTATTATTTCATTCCATTAAATAGTTGAGATATACAAAACTTTACATAGAAACTTTAGGGGTCCGTAACTCCAAAACAAATTAAAATTAATTTTACAACAATATATTACTTATTTTTAAATATTTATAATGTGTGTGTGTTAATATTATATTAAGAATGTTTAATCGCTTAATCATAATAAAATACGTTTAGTTGACAATACAGTTTTTTGTTTATTTATTAATAACACAGAAAAGCATAAAAAACAAAACTTTCAAAAATAAATATTTTGAAAAAATTCAAATGTAAAAGAATACAGGGTTTCGAAGCAACTTTAAAAAAGAATAGGAAAAAAAACTCGGCGTTTGTTGCAAGGTGTAAAAACGGTCTTTTTTAAAAATTTTGTTCTTAAATTTTTTTTTCATTTTTTCTATTGTTTATGTTTTATAGCTGTTTGAGAAATTACAAAATTTGCCCGAAGAAAAACTTTGGGCTGTTTTGTGTAAGAAGAGGAAGAATTTTATTCTTTCAAACACGATCTCATTTACCAAAATTTAAAGTACGGGAAGGCTTTTCGGTCTAATTGGGATCCCGCGGGATCCCAAAGTCGAGTAAAGAAACACAGCTAATATTGTATGATCTTACAACCGTCTGTACAGAGCTTAAGAACTATAAAAAAAATTAAATATAATTAGGCAATCGTTGATTTCTGGAACGAAACTATCTGTTAAGTCTTCATCATACACTAAAGATGCAAATAAACGGAGCAAATACACATTATATGTACCTGCATATATATGTCTGTAAAAATAAACATGACTTCTTGTTCTTAAAAAATTCTCGTTTTTCACTAATTTTAATAGGTTTTAGAGATAAGGAGCCTATTCCGTATATGATCGATGTCTTTTTTTACACGGTTTTTTTCTACACGAATTTTCTGGAACCAATCTACCGTGTAAAAACAGAATTAGGTATATACTTCTTTTAGAAAAAGACGATTGTGTTGAAATACGGAAAACCGGGTTTCAAAAATACGGAAACGGGCTTTTAATAAAAAAAAAATCTAATGGGTTGCCATATTTTGTTTTGAGTACTTTTGAGTACTAAGGTTACAACAAGACTCCGTAAAGACCTCTGTAAGCCACATATTAGAAAGTTATTTCAATGCCAAACAAACTAACCTCAAAACAACCAAGCACTACCAATTCCGTTGTCACAAAAACAGTGCTGCCAATTTATAGATCTTGAATTCTAGAAAAACACGCTTTATAAGAAAAAAATGTTTTCAAATTTGCATTATCTTTGATGTTTTTCAACAATTTACGATTATCTATTTATTTTATCATTAACTATGCTTGCTACGATAAACTTTTATGTGGCTCTCTCGCTCCAAGAAACCGACCACGATATAACTAATTTACTGTTATTTTAAATTAGTACTCAAGCAGTAAAATTGTACCAAACTGAGCATGGAAAATAGCTTTTTCATCTCTGTCGTACGTGTGCATATTTGTGTTAGTAAGAGTGGATTAATTTCATTGCCAATGTTTTATTTATTTATATAAAATTTAATCTTTCTGTTTTTGTTAATGCTTTTGTTGTTATTTTTTTGATTTTTCGTTTTTTTGTTTTTCATTCAAAATTAAGTTGTTTTATGCACAATTCACACCTTGTACCTACTCGTACAATTTTGCATTGTATTGTTTTTTAGTTTTTTAGTTTTGAAATAATATTTAGTCCATGTATGGTTTGATTAACAACAACTAAATTTGTAAATAATCAGAGGTGTTAATACGCGCAAAGTATGAATATGTGGGGTAGAGTGAGTTATTGTATAGTTGTGGGAGAATGCTTGCTTGTAATTGATATTAATATAAGCTTTTAATTAATTTAATATTGTAATTTTCCTAAAGGAGTTTGAATAAGCAATTAATATGATTTGCTTCGTAATCCGATTGGTCTTTAGATTTAGAATTTATACTTAAATAACAAATTGCTAATACTTAGATAACAAATCAATTTAATTAAACAAACATATATATGTTCAGCTATATGGACTCATATATATCTCATTTATACATATAATAAAACTGAAACAAGGCCATTTCTGTACATGAAATATTGTCTAAAAACTTTGTTTCTGGTGCAGTTAGTAATCGAAATGGAACACAAAACAGCGATTTTTATCTGTTTGTCCGTCTGTCTGTCTGTGTTCGTATCTCGAAAAAAACTTTTGGATAAATTTTATGAAAATGTTATGACGAGGTACCTTAGTATCTTTATTCAGATATAGGATACTTTTTTCTGCAAAAATATCTCATTTCCAAGAGAAAAGGTAGTGAAAATACGCAATTTTAACGATTTAAAGATACGGAAAACTTGACAGCACGTCCTATTTTTGAAAGCGGGAAATTTTAAACACTACTCGTATTTACAGAACTCTACATTAATATTAGAACTTTTATAAATTTTAGCTCAAACACTATAAAAGTAAGAGTCTTATAATTAAAGCAAAATATTGTTAGGGCGCCTACGACGCACAGTGCTTTGTTACCATATAACGATGGGACAAAACTAAAAGGAGTTGACACAGACTTTTGAAACTTTGCAGGGCAGTTTTATTTAGCCAAAAAGCAAATGTTTCTATATCTGCTATGTTATTAAGCAAAAAAAGTGAAAACATAGGTTTGTTAAACCCATCATAATTGCTCTTGAAAAAAGGACTCTTGATCCTGTCAAATGTCCTTTATAGAAAAAATGCAATAAATCTTACAAAAATTCTGGGAATTTCATGAAACTTATGAATACCTATTAGTACAGAAGTGCAAATTACTGTTACAATTACTCGGCGAGAAAAAAATTATCACGCACGATCACGCGCAATTAATTTTAGAAAAAAATCCGAATAAGCACATCACCAATACTTGAAACGGTATCTTCATGATTAACGACACTTTCTTTTTGTATATATTTATAAATATCTTCACAATCTACATTCTTTTCAATTTTATTATTCCCTCTTGAAAACATATTGGATCTATGGATATTAACAAATGAGTCATCAAATCCTTATGCGTGTCTATTCGAGACATTTTCGGGACAATGCGGCAACCATACTTTTCTCACATTTTTGTGATTTGCTTTTAGAACTTCTTCCGACAACCAGCCTTAAATGTTGTGTTATTGAACTTTAAACAAATTTAATTTTTTTCAAAGTTGCAGCAAAATTTATTTTAACTTTTTTTTGTTTATTAACTTTCTAACAGTATAACTTTCGTACCAATACAAGATATACAGCAGTAGTTATTTTTTGTATTTTGGCCTATGGCACAAATCACTGTGCGATGTGGCGTGCATAGCTGGTAATAAATAAGTGTGAAATATGTGCAGTCGTTTATTCAATAAATAAGGTGTCTTTTTAAATTTCGCAAGCTATAAACAATTTATTATCAAGTTTATTACACTTCTTAGTCACATCTCAAAAGACAAAACGTTGAAGTAATTTGATAAAAAGTATTTTTACCTTAGTTATCTGTAAACAATTCAATAAGATTAAATTCAGAATTTAATCTTATTTTTTGGGGTGTGGACATATCAAAACAAAAAGTCTAAAGTCTTTTATGAGTTGTGTGACACGATTCTCTGTAGCAAACGAGCTACAGAGCCGTAATCTTGCCCCTGTAGCACTTGCAGTTGATGAAAGTGGTGTTTTCATGCCTCCATTTTAAAACTTACATATCGTTAATAACGAGACGGTTTTCCGATCCTCAAACTCTTACTATTATTTGTTGATATAGCCGCTGTTATGAAAATGCGCCTCGTCAGAAAAAATAGTTTTCGGCCAATTTCGATATCCTGTTGGAGCCTCTGTAAGGACCAAACTGACAAGCCGTAACGAAGTGAATTGGGAGTTGCCTTTAGTTGAGTCTATTAAAGCTTGCAAATCAATCATTCAATGCTTTAGATTGAGTTGCACACTTTGGGCCACAGCAGTCAAATTTTGATCGGTACGCAGTGTACTAATATTATCTATATGTACGATTCCGATGAAATAAACATGTTATCTAAAAATATTATATACTAGCTGTACCCGCCACGTCATGAGCGTCCTTACAATAATTTGCTCGATTTTGGTTTGAAAGTATTCCAATTGAAAGACTCTTACTTTCATAGTGCTTTAGTTATGGTTTATGTATTTACTTTATATGAAGGTACCATTCCCTTAATAAAATTCTAAAATTTATAAAAAATTATTGCAAACTTCTTTATTATTTACTTTATATGAAGGTACCATTCCCTTGATAAAATTCTAAAATTTATAAAAAATTATTGCAAACTTCTGTAAAAGGTGTTTAAAATACTTTAAAAACAATGTAATTCCACAAATAAAAAATCAATCAAGTACAAATTTTATTCAACTGGCGCCATCTGTTGCGCAATAGTTTTTACAATATCCCACTTTCAAAAATAAAAAGGTGTGTTTATAATATATAACCTTGTTGAAAATATAGCAGTTTTAACCCGAAAATTTCAGTACCTTGCTTTTTCTCCACTTTCTCTTGGAAATAATACATTTTTGCGGAAAAAAGTATCCTTTATTGGATACTAAGCTACCACCACACAAAGTTTTGGTAAAATACAACCAGTACTTTTTACGAGATGCGAACGCAAAATGAAAGTATACCGACGGAAATTAGTTACTATTTTGTTATATGTATAGATTTAGGTCCTTCTAAAGACGGCCGATGGCGCTATGGATCGACAGGAACTATGTACATATATGTAATGGCGACCTCTAAGTTAAAAATAATCAAAGGTTTAGATTTGAATTTAAATCGAAGTCAGATGAAATTTTTTGCTCTGAGGTTTTTCTTCTTTCAAATATTTTTATGATCTTTAATAGGAAAGCGTTTACTTTTAAATTATTTAAAAGTTATTGATTGATTATTGATTTGCTTTTAGTCCGTTCACTTCCATGTTTTTAATTTTAAACCTATTAATTTTTTAAATCTTATGCAAACAAAGATGAATTTCAAAACAATTTTAACTTCAATCTGCTTTACATTGTTTCTTTTAATGGGAAAAAATATCTTGCAAAAAATCTGCCTGCCATCATAATTTTAAATAAAATAAACTGACACTTCAGGTGAGCTGCATATGCAAATGCAGGCATACATTCACACGTGTATGTTGAACGTTCACTGCTTATGATGGCGGACACTCACGTCCAGTAACAGCAATGAAAATAAATGTAATTAAAAACATTAACGAAAACAACAGTGGGTTGTCCACATTTCTCTGGACAGTGTAAAAAATGAAGTAAAAACAATTTTCAACTTAACTATTTCGGTCTCTCTGTTTAACTTGAGGAAGTGTTAAAGTTTAAATTACAGTAGACAGTAGCAGTAAGAGTATCAAAAAAAATCAGAAAATCGTTTAAAGTAAAAATTTTACTAGTTTTAGCGACATACAGCCTAAATAAATTAATCAGTCAAGTGCGAGATAGACCAACACTCTTACCTTCAATATATACATATGTAACTTTAAAAGTCAAAGTTTTATTATTTTTCACATCTTATGGGGCATCTTTTCTATACTAGAGCATAGCACTACATATCTAGTATAAAGTTAAGTGCGTTAAGAAGTGCAGGCAGATTCCTAAACCAGGAAAAGACCACACAAAAACTGAATCATACAGACCTATAAGCCTTTTGTCAAATATGTCAAAGCTGTTTGAGAGGATGTTAATAACTAAGCTGAACCCTATTCTAAGTGACAAAGGATGTATTCCAAACCATCAATTCGGCTTCAGGAAAAAACATAGTACGATCAACAAACTCACAGGTTAGTTAATGTTGTTAAGAAGACTTTTGAAGAGAGAAAATACTGCTCTGCGCAGTATTTTTGGCATGAAGGCCTAATATATAAGCTAAAACTGAATTTGCCCGTAAACCTATATAAGCTGCTAGATAGTTATTTAACCGAACGAAAATTTATTGTGAAAGAAGGAAATTTTTTGAGCTCACCCCAGCCAATCGAAGCCGGAGTTCCCCAAGGTAGTATATTGGGGCCATTTTTATACTTATTGTATACTTCAGACATGCCAACTAGTCATCGAGTTCACACATCGACATTTGCTGACGACACAGCTTTTTTGAGCATTTACGAAAGACCCGAAGTAGCATCACGATATTTACAAGACCACATATTTAATTTAGAAAAATGGTTGAAGAAATGGAGAATAAAAGTGAATGAACAAAAATGTACTCACATAACTTTCACACTGCGTAGAAAATCTCGAATAAATAACCAAACGATACCTCAGCTTTCAGACGTCAAATATCTCGGCATACATCTTGACCGGCGCCTTACATGGAAACGGCACATAGAAAGAAAGTTAACACAAATGAAGTTGAAAGCAGTCCAACTAAACAGCCTAATTGGCAGAAATTCTACTCTAGCTTTTATTATACAAGTCAATTCTAAAACCAATATGGTGTTATGGCATTCAATTATGGGGCACTGCCTCACCTAACAACGTAGAAAAAATTCAAAGGCGCCAAAATAAGATTCTACGTATTATTACATCTGCTCCCTGGTATATAAAAAATTCGAACATCCATAAAGATCTAAACGTGCCATCAGTTAAAGCAGAAATAGCGAAACTTGCCATAAGGTATTTAAAGAAGCTTGAAACTCATTCGAATCCACTGGCCCGTAACATACTAACTGAACCTGGTTACATTCGACTAAGAAGGAGGGACACTGCTTCTCTCATCCGTACATCAGAGGGATAACCCACAAATTACAGTAACCGTGAAACATACATTTTTTTGTCCAGCACTGGTTGGATTTAATAAGTATATATTTAGACTTAAGATATGAGTAATTATTGATAGTTCAATTATATTGAAGATACAATAAATAAAAATTGCGAAAAAAAAGAAGTGCAGGCAAAATTGTTCAAATTCGCGACATCTATGGCACACCCTTTAATTTTTATTAATTTGATTTTCGTTTCCTTTTGTTAAAGTAGATATTGTAAAATATAACCAATTGATACCCCTGTATAAATCTTGAGCAGTGCCTTATAACTGCAGCTAAAAAATCTATTTTCGTTGTATAATTTCGAGTTTGTATTTTGTGGTGGTTTTCTATGGCATTGATATCTAGTCATTTGGGGCAGATCCATTTAAAACACGCACATAGTGGATTGTAACCACTCGATTACAACCCTCGAAATGTGTTTTGCTTCATAATCGTGCTAAAATCGCCAAACTAAGAGCATTTTCATCTGCATATAGATAGATAATATTATTTAAAATTGATCTATGTCCAATTATCATCATTGTATTATTTAAAATATGTACTGGACCCATTCCCTGTCACACTTTTAAATTTTCACCACCAATTTTTTTATATTTTGGGTGCTAGTCTCATCCAAAATTTACTTGAAATCGAAAATTTACCAGAAACATTTTTAATTTAGTCATTCTTTATATGATTGTACTAATGACATTGGAATAAATGAAATCACTAAGATTAAGGATATACGAAATTCGTCACCACCAACCACTTTCTTCTTTATTTCATCATATAATGGTTTAAACAAAATATTTGAATAAATGAAAAAACGAAAATAATTATACAAAAAACGAAAAATATCAGCTGTCTTAGTGTCATTACCTGATAAATAAATATGTCCTGGTTATTGTGCTTGACATAAGTTAAATTATAATATCAATTTGAGATCAGTGACAGTTTATTTAATAAACTTTAAACGGAGTCACTACCTACTAGTGCTGCTAATTTTTATGACTTGTTATAACTCGATAAAACTCAATACTTATCAATTGGGTACTCCATAGAATTCAATACCATTGTTTACATAGTACAAACGCTCTGTTAATCAGTGTTAATGAAGACGTTCATTTTCAAATCAATTTGTTTCTAAATATGTAACGCCAAAAGTATCAAGTAACTACTTTTGAATATAGAGTACTCAAAAAAAAAAAAATTACTCGATACTCGGTATCCACTGTTCATTACATTGCCAGTACCACTACCTCTACGCAAAATTTGTTTCCACTGCTACTGCTTGCGACGAATTACAACTGCCGCTACAAAAGTTTTAAAACAATAAAACGGAAATGAAGTAATGATATAAAACAGAAAGTAAAAACATTCAAATAAACAATAAAAGTAGCTACAACACCCCAATGTCCACTTTATGGCATAACTTAAGGCTGGCATGTTAATGCGCACAAAATTATGCTACAAATATATTAAATGCACACGGCCAAGTAAAACAGAAACACTCAAATTAAAAAAAAAAACATACGTATTTTACTCATATGTAGTGAATACTCACACCACACATGGAAATAGGGATGAGCATCCCATTACTGACGTTATGCGTTGTGTCTCATTGTCATTCCAGCTACAAGTAACTGCCAAAGTATCAATTAATTCAATTGAAATGTTACAATCAATGTTTTCGATAAACTAAAGCGCGTTAACGAATACACATACATGTGTGTGCATATGGATGTGTGTTGTATGTACGAAGATCTCTATCAATGCAAGAGCATATTTATATTAAACACTTGTGGGTAAAACAATACATACATCCATATGCATACCAGTGTTGGGATTTGTGGTATAATTGTACTAAATTTGGTACAAACGACACGTCATTGGTACACTGGTACAGGTTATACTTTTTTTGTTCTATTTTATATAAAATTTATTCAATCAATATTCTTTTACTTTTTCTTACATTCTTACAATTTTTATAACATTTCTGATTTGATAGTTTTGGAACCCTACCAAGAACTTACTAAATTGTAACATTCTTGTTTTGTGTTCATAGTTTTTATTATTTACTTTGATATATATGTAAGTAATAGGTAATTAGTTACAAGGCCTCTATGCTAAACTATACCGTTTGAACGTTTTTGCATTGCCTCAATCAGTTTCCGGAAGTTTTTTTCCATTTTTTCTAGTAAGAAATCGCAAGGTATTTTTGGTAATTAGATGTCTTTAATTGTTCTTCCAAATATCTGCCGGCAAACTCTGGTGGAGCTTCAAGGACTTGATGGAAATTGTAGTGCAACCAGCTCCTGTATGTTTTGTGTTTTTTTTTTACTTAATGCTAAATTGTAATACTCTAATATACAATTCGATACTCCCAGAAATTTTCTCCCTATTCTCACGAGTATAGGAAATCAGAAAACCGCAGCAATGGTGAGACACATTGAACAACAGGAAGCTTAAGTATCATGCTAAGATAGCACTGATAACAACATGAGGTGGATTGACAATATTGCTATAAGTAGGGCCTACTAATAGACTATTTGCAACTGCTTCAAGAAAGTACTTCCTGTTCTGTGTGCCGCAGAAGTCTATTAGGTAGTGTGCTAGTCTATCAGTCTAGGGGTTGTGAGTTCGATCCCCAGACTTTGAGTGTTTCATTACAACGAGTGAAGGTCTTCGTAACTATGAACGATAATTTAAGTAAGAATATAAATTGCATTAAATAAATATTCTCTGGTTTAGAATTTGGTTATGAAGGGGCTAAAACAATATGTTACGAATACTTATGAATGCCAAGGAATCTTACATTTAGAAAAATAAAATCGTAATAAAGTTTACAAAATCGCAAAACATGTCCATAACATCTGAAATTATTGTAGTTATATTGCTTTTCTTTGTCAAACATCAGAGTGATAAAAATCAAATGATAGCAATGAATAATGATAAAAACAATGTAACAACATGCGCATGATTGTAAAGCAGCTGGCTATTACAACGCAAAACTCACGTTATGGGGGTCAAGACTAATTACTCCAAAGGGCCATGTCATGTTTGACGCAATTTCAAAAATTATTGGCCACAGATCCACAGAAAATTCCTGATGTGATTGCTTTTGGCGTAGCTAAGAGTCTTCCAGAAGATATGCCTAACGTTGAAGCATCACTTATATTATTAACGTACAATTGTTTCAATATGGTACCCCCAAGAAATAGTTTTACCGACTGGATTACTAGCGACGTCAAGCACTCGCGTGAATTGGCTTAAATATAAAAAATATTTCAGTGCTCATTGCTCGGAAATCATACTGCTAAGAACACCAAAAGACATCGAGTCGTGTCTTACATATTTTGATAAAAACCTAAAATTAGCTGTTCCACATGCAACAATAACCCATCAACAAACAAGAAATAATCGAATTAGCCCTGCAGACGTCGAACTGCTCTTGGCAGAAAAAAGAATTCGAAGATCTCCTCAACTCAAAAACAAACTAAGGGAAATCACGAAATCACGAAAGGGGAATCACGGATTACTCATTATGGCGTGCAACAAGAAACTTGCAAGACGCCATTTCTTATTTGGAATTTTGGGTAAAAAAAATGGAGAATAAAACTGAACGAACAAAAATGAACTCACCTAACTTTCACACTGCGTAGAGACTCATGCGCTCCTACACAAATTAATAACCAGACCATACCCCTCTCGATAGACGCTTAACCTGGAAAAGTCACATAGAAGCAAAATTGACCCAAATGAAGCTAAAAGCAGTACAAATACATTGGTTCTTTGGCAGACACTCGACCCTAAGTTTACATTGCAAACTACTACTTTATAAGTCAATCCTTAAACATATATGGTGATATGGCTCTCAGTTATGGGCTCAGCTTCAAATTTAGAAAAAATTCAAAAATAAAATTTTACGAATAATTACAGCCGCACCCTGGTATATTAAAAACTCGAACATCCAGAAAGATCTAAACGTGCCACTAGTTAAGGCAGTAATAGCGAAACATGCAACGTATTTGAAGAAACTTGAAACGCTTCCAAACCCGCTGGCCCGCTGGCCCGCAACATCCTAAATGATCGTGGGTACGTTCAACTAAGAAGAGGAATATTGCTTCTCTTGGCCGAACATCACAGAGGTGACTTATTTACAGCAATAAACGTGTCATCATACAGTTTTTTGTCTAGCACTGGCTGGACTTCAGTATATATATGTATTTTAGTTTTATTTTTTTACTTTAAGTTTTAAGATTTGAGCACTTATTTTAGTTCATACAATTTGCAGATACAATAAATAAATAATATGAGAAAAAAATATTTATTAATAGTTTAGTTATATTAAGGAAATACATATATTTAACAGAAAAGGCAAATCGTGTTAGTTAATTTATTTTCAACTAACTATTATTTGCACATTGATGAATAAGAAATCATGTTAATCCGCTTTTAATTATGTCTCATATCAAATACTTTGGGTTGTGACGTAAATAAAGAATCAACTTGTCATTTTGGTTGCCCCATAATTTGACATGAACACTTACAAATGTTTGTTCAAACTAGTGTGAGTATAATTGAACTTATCACACATTCATATACGAGCAATTGATAAAGATGAAAGAAAAATTAAAATGAATTCCGCAATTTGCATCCCAATTCTATAAATATGTTCTTTCTTGGTTTCCATGTCGTATTGTACATATTTTGTGCAGTTTAGTTTAACGAATTGTATTGTCGTAATAAAAACAATTGTTCATCAATTGTATTTTTTTGCTCCACAAATAATTAAGTGATTATAGTAAAAGGATTAAGAGTTCAGTAGGTAGACTCTAGATATAGAGTTATGTTGTTTTTTTGTATTGCATCGGATTGAGTCTGTTTGTTGGACAATTGTGTATTGCTTTACAACGTTTTGTTTATTCATCACAAAGAGACCACTAGGAGCCTAGTGGGTCAGTTTCGAGTACACAAATCGTTTACCTGTAAATCATCACGTTTTGTGTCCCAAATCATAACAATGCATTGCAGAAGCAACCATTCACATAGAATTAAAATTAAGTTGTGTTATTTTCGTTTTATATACACTTTTAGAAATGCCCTTCACATTCTTTTAAATAAAATATAAATCTCTAAATGCTGCTCTAAACCAAACTACCTGAAAAGACAACGCTGAAAATTAAAGCATGGCGTATTGCAGCTGAAGACCCATGCCCTTACGGACTGCAACACGCCATGCTTTTATTTTCAGCGTTGTCTTTTCAGGTAGTTTTCAGAATTGACACTAGTTCAATCTTTTTTCTTTTGAACTATTTTTTAATGTTCACATGGCAACCAGTAGTTGTTTTATGATTTGTAAACAATATTTTTTAAATAAAAAATCATATATGTATGTAAATTTCAATAATAATAACAATAACAAATAATTAATACCATTCTTAAACATTGTTCAATAGTTCAAAAATTGATTTTGTTTATTTAGTTCAATTGAACTAGTTCGTTCGTGAACTACTCCAATCTGATTGGATTAGTGCTGGCAAAGTATTGAGTAATGGGTATTGAATACCAAGTATTTAATAATTTTTTGAGTACTCAATACTCAAAAGTAGTTACTCAATAATTTTAACGTTATAGTTTTATAAACAATTTAAATAGAAAATTGAATAACTTTGTTAATTCTAATTAACAGTGCGCTTCTATTATGTAAACAAAAGTATTGAGTACTCAACAGTACTCAATAGTACTCAATACTTCTGTTTACATAATAGATAAGTATTGAGTAGTATCGAGTGAGTAGTATCAAGTAATTAAAAGTAGCAGAAATTGCCAGCACTAGATTGGATACTACTTTGTGTAATGACATTGTTATTAAAATATTTTAAACACATTTTACAGAAGCCATCATTTATATAGAAGCTTTACAACAATTTTTAGAATTTTATCCAGGAATGGGTACCTTTATATAAATTAAATACGTAAGAGTCTTAAAATTTGGTGTAGATTACTTTCAAAGCAAAATCGAACAAAATATTGTCAGCACGCACACAACGTGTGTGGGCACAGCTAGTAAAAAATAAAAATCTATTGCTATCTAACAAAAACACATTATGCTTTTGGTATATGCTATAACGGGCTCCAAGAATTTTAAACAAAAAAGGCTTCTGAAAAATGTCGTGTTAAATATTGATTTGCTAAATTTAATGAAAGCTGATATTCAGTATTTGCTAGGGTTTGAGATAAATTGGTGCTGTTTTGCATTTCTGTCATCAAACTTAAAAGGCAAAAAACCTCAAGAAGTCAAGCAAGCGCAAGTATTTGGGACTATCTTGTATTACATTACGGCTGTATATCCTCATCTACGTTTGGCTATGGCAGTTAATTTTGAAGTCATGCACTAAATTGTTTTGAGCTATTGAGGGACATACCGCACAAGTGAGTGATTTCAAATTGCAATGAAAAAATATGTGTGACAAATTGCAAGACAAAATAAGATAGGGAAGCTTGTTTAGAGCTTCCTACGAATTTCTTTATAAATGTTATAGAGCAGAATTAAAACAAAAACAAAAATGATGGATTTTCCCAGATAAATCGCTCCGCTGTAGACTAGAGAGGCTATAACCAGTTTTTTGGGATTTGCTTTTAATTGCCTACATTGACTACTAGAAGGAGCATAAACAATTAAGAAGATTATTCATCATTATGGCGAAGAAAGCGCGAAAAAGTCCTTTAATAAGCACGCGTATGCTACATCTGCTGTTTTTTTTTTTTTTTTTGTAGGGGGAATATACCGAAGCAGACTACTAACTTCATGGTTCCCTTTTCGATCCCCTTCGTTCCTTTATGATTTCTGGTATCCGACAGACTGAAAATTTTACTTACTTTCATTAAGTCTCGTGCTAACACTAACACTTTTTACTCTCGATTGTAGTGATTTCAGACTGGACATTCTTTTTGAACACAGAGTCTATGGTAATTGCTAAAATTGCTAATTCCCACACGGCATCTCCATATAATATGTGTCTGCCCGTGGTCCAAAGCTTTTATGTTAGCCTTTTTTTTGGCCCATTCTGCAAGTATCGTCTTACAACGATTTTTAACTTGGCCAGATAATACTTGATCCGTGACCTACACTAACGCAGTTAAACATTTGTACGCACACCCAGATTATATCCAAGCTCCTTATAGGTCTTCCTGCCTGTAGTGAAAAATTCCAGAGTCTTCTGGTGCGAATCGAACCCACAACCGTCCACCGAATCACCTACAATTGGTGATATTAATTAAATTAAAAAAATAAAAATCACGTCGCTAAAAGAAATATGCCAAAATGTAAGTTAAAAACTCCCATCTCTGGTCTTTTTCCTATCTGTGGTTGATAAAAAACAAATAAATGATAACATAGAAGTTAGATATTTAACCTCTAGCAATGGCTCATTTTCCTATTAAATGTGCCGCCAATCAAACGCTGACTGCTAGTTTATACTTGCACGAATGTGTGTGTAATTAATAGATTGAAAGTCCTGAAACTGAAATTAAGGAACCAACCATTAAAACTTGTTTGAAAAGATGGTTTGCCAGAAGTGTTAATTATTTGTAGACTATAATTTGTGTATAACATTTGTTTTTTTACTTGACAGTAATCATATTAATTGCATTTCAAAGCTTATCATTATAAAATGGATAAAATGGATTTATTCTCAGGGGTTAATAGGAGGAATAAGTAATATGTCCGTGACTTTTGGATAAAGAATATTTTTTTCGACAAAATAAACTTTTTATTTTGTAACGTATCAACTTGCATAAAAGTAATTCGCAATTATCCTACAACTAGAAAACTAAAATAAGGAGTTAAATTTTCTTACAAATAGTTACAAATACTTATGTGGTAGCGAAGAACACCGGGTATAGTTAACCGATATTTTTAATAAAACTGTAACAGGACAGTATCTGCACACGAAACATTTTTTGAAAATGTTATTAATCATGATTTTATGTGCAGATGTTAATCGATATGAAAAACAAAACACTAATTTTTGGAGTTTTTGTTTGTCTGTCTATCTGTCTGTCTGTCTGTCTGTCTGTCTGTCTGTCTGTCTGTCTATCTGTGTTCATATCATATGTTCGCATACTGGAAGAATTTTAAGAAAATTTTGGGAGGTGCCTTCGTACCTCGGTTCAAATATAGGATAATTTAACCTGCTATAATATATGATAATACTGAAAACTTGGCAGCACCTTTTTTTTGCAAACGAGAAATTTTAAAGACTATTTTCATAAGACGTGAGTTACCCAGAGACAGGTACAATAAATAAATTAACCATATCTGCAGGACTATAAAAGTAATACTCTTAAAAGTCAAACAAAATATTATCGTCAGGACGCTGATGACGTCACTGCAACTATATAAGAGAAAGTGTAAAAAATAAAACCGCTAAAACTGAGAAAAGAGTCTCAACACGATGAAGTAAGTTATATGGTACTGTAGCTCTTCTTTCCTCTTTGTACCTGCACGCTGAGAAAAAATATGGTTATGGTATGGTCACAAAAATCGTCCTATGTTCTCTGTAACAATATATGGTTGCCATGAACAACTTATAGTTGTTTTAATCATTACTATGGTCACGATAAACAAGTTTTTGTTACTGTTTGATAATTAAATAGTTACTACACCAAAAAAATACAACATGGTTGGTTTGAACTAAACAATTTTTAAATCACAACCAATTTTTTATTAGTATTTCAAAATAATATTGTATTTATAACCATAATATAATATTAATAAACAAGTTATTATAAGTTCCCACGTATGTAACCACGGTATGACTAAAAACAAACAAATAATTATTGGTTTTTTGAAGTTTTGTGTTTAGATTTTTAAAATTATTAGAATCTAATTTTACGGTTTTCTTCCAAATATAATCGTTAAAAATTAGTTCGATTCCCATATCGAATGCTTAAAAATGAAGCTAATAACCAATTGCGTGTCTTATTATAAGGTATGTTTTTAAAAGCAAAAATAAAGGAATGTTTTTACATTTATATTTCTCACTATATTCATAATAAAATTTTATATTTTCCAATATCATTTTAAAGTTAAATAATATGGTTCTAACATAACAATATTATGGTTATATTAATAGTAATATGGTTTGACTCCAACCATATAATTCAATCATAATATGTTGCTCTTAGATTATGGAGGGAGTGCTTTTGAGGATATAAGAATTGAAATGTTTACCCTCTAGAAAATTGTAGAACCCTCCAGAATACTTAGGTGTATTAGAGAGCATTACAAAACAATAATAAAAATTCTGGCGTTTTGAGGAATGTTTGGAAATAGATCGCTATAAAGAATTATAAATTGGATATGTTTTTTTTCTAATCTTCGCGTCAGCATTTTTTTTTAATTTTGGTCAGTCCGTAAACTGAATGAATTTTAATAGATGAAGTAACTCGCTTCAAATATTGGATACCGTTGAGATAAAATCTCGAATATCCACAATTTTTCCGATCGAATTGACTTCGCACCACATTTAAATTTGTAAACGGCAAATGTTATACACTATTTACATAAGTCTACAGTAATAAAATGTTATACTAAACCCATGTTGCAACACTCTGAGTAATTTCCTAGAGACGGATACCTCTACAAAGTAAATATACAAACCTTATCTGCAGCTACATGAAAATAAGTGTATAAATATTTGGTGTAGAATTTGGGTTACTTTCAAAACAAAAGACAAATTCTAACAAAATATTTTAAGAAGGCTGATAAAATCTCGGGCACTGAATGCTGTTCTTTTTGCCTTCTGTTCTGCAATACAAAAATTCTAAAAATTGCCTTTTGTATTCCATTTCGATTACTGCGCAGTTAGTAGCAAAAAAGCAACAAAATTTTCAAAAAAATATTTCATGTACAGAAATGGTCCTGTTACAGTTTTATTTGGGTCAATACATTTCTTATTTGCAAATAAATAAAAGAAGTTGAATGAAAAAAGTAGAAGTTGAATGAAAAATAGATCCCGATTAATATGCATTTTCAATAAATATTTCCATCAGAGCTTCTCGAGCCTTTTTATTTTAAACTAAAAGATAATTTGTTACTTTTTTCTGAAAAAGGGAATAATCGGATCAAAAATTACATTTTATAAATTAATTAACCTTATTATGAAACAAATTCATTGTTCACAACATGAAAAAAGAAAATAAATAAAGTATAAAAATAGCCATAAATAAACGAAGAAAAGCAAAGAAAACCTCCCATTGATTCGAGGACAGAACAACTTGCAAAATTGCCAATAGAATTAAATTTGTGTTGGCTGAAGCTTGCAATGAATATTTATATTTATGGTGACCCAACGCATGTGGACATTATACATATGTATGTTTGTATGTATGTATGTATGTATGTATGTATGTATGTATGTATGTATGTATGTATGTATGTATGTATGTATGTATGTATGTATGTATGTATGTATGTATGTATGTATGTATGTATGTATGTATGTATGTTATTTCGTGTAGATATGCTGCATACAAATTGTAAAAATTTAATTTGTCAGTTTATTTGTTTGTTTGTTTGTTTCTGATTCGCTCTCTTTTGCTTGGATAGATGGAATATAAACTCCATGAGGCGTTAAACGTTGCTACAAAGACTGTGCAATTTAAAAATCAATATTATTGTATTTCTTTATGGATAAATAATATAATATTATAATAATAACATATTAGACTGGTACTGCTAGTAGTTATAATTATTTAATCCAGAGATGGCAAGAAGAAGACTTCCCCATAATCGTACAATTAGCCTAATTCATGAATTAATGTAATATGTAATGAATCTGTGTGATAATAAGAAAAAACACAAAAAATAATTTGCCCCAGTTTTTAAAAAAAAAATGTCACGCCTCATTACCAAGTTTCCAAATCGAAAACACATCAAAATTATCCCTAAACAGCTAAAGGCCAAGTTAAATTTTCAATAGTAATAATTATAAATAATAAACAGAATGTGAATTCTGTTAAAAAATTAGGTTTGCCGGTCCTGTAAGAACTATAGGGCGTCCTCTTTAATTAGTAACTCTTAAAATATCTCTTTTAGTTGTTAAAAATCTTTTTCATTTCAAAATCCCCTAACAATGCCGGGTAAAATCAGTTGGTGTGTGCAGTTTGTCTATATCTATTTTTTGTTACATTTACAACAAAAATAACAAAAACATACATACATGCGAATGCTATCAACAATTTGTATGAAGTATGAGCATTCGTTATTGGGGCTTTCTGGTTGCTTTTTGTTGCTTTCAAATGCACTATTCACTCTGTGCTCGAGTATCAGTGCACAATACTTAAGCTTCTGTAGATATATTGGAATTAGCAATATTGTCTTTTAAAATATTGTGTTGTTAGTTTTTGTTTTTAAAAATAATTTATGTGGCCAATATATTTTACTTAGGAACTGTCCTCACAAAAACCATTTATACAAGTTCATATATGAAACACACATACGAGTATGAGTAAATTTATTTTTTTTTTTTTTTTTTGTTAAGTTCAATAGCTTTATGAACCAATATCTGAAATATTTCGTAAACATTAATGCTTTTAGAAATTACAAAACGCATATAAAAATTAAGAAAATGGTAAAGAGTATGGAGTTACATATTAAATTATTAAGATAAATGCCATTTTTTTTAACACTTTGGATCAGATGATTAGAACCACTTTCTGATTTTAGTAGGCCATATATTTTATAATTTTTTTCGCCGACAGCTAAAATTTTATTATAATCGGACAGACCATTTACTGAAAATAATAATAATAATGACAACAAAAAACATATAAGGTTATTTTCTAAGAAAGACAAACGCAATACAACTTTTTTCGTTTACATGATTAGAATGATCCACTTTGCTTTGGAAATTGTTTGTTTGTTTTTCAAATAGTCCCATTTCAATGATAGATTAAACTATTAGCAGAAGAAAAATATTACTTTCTAGTAAACGTAAACGAAAAATGGGGATTAAAAGTATTTTAAATAAAGCGGAAATAGCCAAAATCCTTTTTAGGGTTCCGTAAACAAAGGGTAAAAACGTAACCCTATTGTTTTTGCTACAATGTCGGCCCATCCATCCGCCTGTCACCGCCTTTTATTTCTGAAACCTTATTAGCTAGACTCTTGAAATTTTCACAAAATATGTATAACTGTTGCCGCTATAGCAACAAATACTAAAAATTAGAGGGTGTTCCAATAGAGACGTGTTATTCACGTATAAGAGTTTATTTCATGAACTGTAGGAGGCATACACTTAAAATTTACAAACAGCAATTAAAACGTGGTTCGCTATATAACTGTGGCCGCTATAGCAAAAAATAATAAAAGTTATAGGGTGTTCTGAAAGTGACGAGTTATTTGCGTTTATGTCTTTATTTCTTGCACTTATATACCTTTAATTTTTGAACCATAATAGGTAGATTCTTGGAATTTATATTTACTAAAAATATGACATGTTTTTCACGTATATTGCCTTATTTTTGGAATCGTAATAGGTAGACTCTTGATATATTCATAGAAAAAAAAAATAATTACCATGGCCGCTATAACAAATAATATAATTAAAGGGTGTGCCAACAGTGATACGATTTGGAGGTATATGGCCTTATTTGTTGCACCGTAATAGGTAGACTCTTGAAATTTTTGCAGTACATGTATTGCCATCGCCCCTACAATAAAGGATGTTCCGCAATAACATGTTTTTTACTAATATTGCCTTATTTTTTGAACCGCAATGAGATGGCTTTTGATATTTTCAGAGAAAGTCCTTATATTTGAACAGTAATAGGCTGACACATAAAATTTACACCGATTATATTTTACAATATCTACTGCAACAAAAAGTAACGAAAATAAATTTAATATAAATAAAAGGGTATTCCCTAGATTTCGCGAATTTAAAGAAATTGACCTTCACTTCTAAACATTATAGGCAGCCACTTGATATTTACACAGGGTATTTAGTACTATGCACTAATATTTTAAAACTATTTCAAGCTTGAAAAAATTAACAACATAGGACAGAACCCTATCGTTGGGCCATTGCATGGGCAATTGCGCAAAGTCTCAAAAGTATGATCTGGCACTTGAAAGATATGAAAGAAAAAAGAATTGCAAAGGAAAGAAATAAACCCAGCGCCTCTATTGGGGTTTATACCAGTTACTGCTTTTTTCGTACCACGAATGAAAATCTTAAGGAAACTTCTCATTCAACAAGGACATGTAAAAGTCAGTTATATTAGCCATAAAATTCGGAGTAGAAATAGTTTTTAAACCATTTCTTGCCCAAACTTTGTCATGAGTCCGCAAAGGAGCCCTAGGTGTGAACTAACACCTTCCAGCGGTTTCGTTGGCAGCCGGCTACCTCCTAATTAGGTCTCTACTAGGTGGCTAAACTATTCCAGCTGTTCGCTCCGGTTAACTTTCACTTTTAATATAAACCTACTTGTCCATGTGGAGCAGCCCTGCTTGAGTGGACATCGTTTCTCCATCACTCGAAATTGTAGGAACTTTAATTTTGATAAAATCAAACAGGGCCAAAGGATTTTTACACGGAGTTCTGAGGTAATAGCGCCTCGGCAGAAATATTGCTTGCATTATTTGGGGGTTAGGCTTAAAACTACGGGCGAATACATATGTACATCAGAGACTGACAAAAAGTACTTATGAAATAAATGTAGTCAAGTATTTACACATATTTTTGGGTATTAGTTATACCTATACTTATAACACAGAAAATACCTACACATACTCATTTGCAGTGAAATAAGTATGGGTGTACTCAATACTTATAACAAAGATTATTTATACACAACGAACTTAAAAATGTATAAGTAATGCATGTATGAGTACAACTGGTTGTAGGTAGATAATGTGATGGGTATCTGTCATACCCATACTTATAACTACCTAATACTTACAACTATGGAAAAGTACTTATAATACTATAAGTATACTTATAAGTAAAACAACTACTTTTAGGAATTGTGTGTATAAAAAGATGGATGATGCTTGGCAATATTTGATGAATGAATAAACGTATTTTTAAATTGATAAATAATTAATACATATAGTTACATATATTTATCAAATACTCTAAGTATACTTAGAGTATTTACATACTTGTATTTATTCCTATTCTGTATTTACAAGTATAGGTATAGCCAATACTTTATCCAACTTATACTTAGTTGTATTACGAGAAATAATGAACAAGTATGCGAACACTTATTCTCTGCCTATACTTATAATTATTTAAGTTCAAATTAATATGAGTATGTGTCTATGGTATGTTGTTTGAGCTGTAGCTATACACATTTATACATGTTTGGCCTCAAATACTTAATAAGTACTAAAAATGATACCTTTGTCATTCTCTGATGTACATATTAAATGTTAGTATTTTTGAAAGTATCTTTGATAAGGAAGAAGTTTCTATTTACCAGTGCAACAGTTACCAGTCGACTGTATGAAGTCACTATAATCTAGACTTTAAATCAGCTTGAACTATAACGAGAAGTTTTGAAGATACAGGAAATGACCACTTTCTAAAACTAGAAAAATAATCAAATAAGTTTAAACATTTTTCTATTGCGTTGGAGGAAAGCTGTGATATGAACGATACTGCACAAATTTTAATTTTTATTCGTGGTGTCAATCAAAGTTTGGAAGTATGCGAGGAATTAACTGGTCTTTGTAGTTTGAAAGGAACAACCTCAGTCCAGGATATATTCATAAAAGTTGAGAAAAAGTTAAGAGGCATTACCACAGATGGAGTAAGAAATAAATGAGTTGAACTATCACATCCATGCTGGCTTTTGGATTTAGCTTTTCTTATTGATATAACTTCCTATATAAACGAAGTAAACTTCGAGGGAAAGGAATATTGGTTCACGAAGCATTTTCAAATATAAAATCATTCGAAATGAAATTATAATTGCTTAAGAATGACGTTACGCGTGAAGAAGTCCATTATTTACCATTCTGTGAAATTATTCGTATTATGCGTATTCAGATTGTGGATTATGAAAGAATTTTTACAAGTAATCCACAGAAATTCAACTTTTATACAGGCCTGTTCTGAAAATCACTTTTTATCAAAGTGATTTGAAATCACTTAAAAGCTGTTCAACACACAAATATTTTTCAAATCACGTGATTTCAAACCACTTGCTTATCTTTATCATAATAAGAAATACAAGAAAATTGCACAATTTTAAAGACTCTTCTTTTGCAGTAATATTTTATATTAAACAAAAACGTATTTCTCCGCTTCTTGTTATTTGTCAGCCGATTAAGTGTTTAGAAAGTACATCTACCCTTGCCAAAGATAAAATTGCAATTGCTCCACAAATAACGCCTTAAAACGCCCATTTCTTAGACAGTTTTGATTTTAAACATTGTAGAGTTCACAATGTTACCCTGGACTCTTGAGATTGCTTTTCTTTTACGTATTATGTGAATTTTGTCAAAAAAATAATAAAAATCAGCAATTTTATTGCGGTTTTTCAATTTTAAAATCATTTGAGAAAATAAAAAATTTGTGTGATTTACAGAACAGGACGCTTAGTGGAAATATAAAAACAGAAACATTTAATTCTTAAAGAAGTGTTTGAAGTTTATCAAAAAACCGATGTTATATTCCGGCCCGACCAATATTTATAAAATTTTCTTTTGGCCCTCCCAAAAAAAGTATGACGAGCGCTGATCTAGGGTAAAGGCTGTGAAAGTAAGAAATTAAGGTAGTCAGTCTTAAATTACCAAACGGGAACCAGATGACGCATAAAGTTAGTGGTCTACGTCTCTACGAATCATTTGGTACAGTTTTAAACTTTTTCCAGTTTCATGTTGCCAACGAATTTAAATGTCAACAGTAATTTCTATTTCAAAAAAATTATTTCTTAATCCATTTTGTTATTTAATTTTAGGTTGTTATTACAGGTTTTCTGGAAATACTTACAAATTATTTAAGAAGAATTTTTGCAATTTTTAAACTTTTTCCAGAAATAATTACCAAAGTACCATTAATTATTTCCACTGCGAATTTGAAAAGAAACCAACAGCTTGATTTAACAAGGCCAAGCCAGATCTTTCTCCTAGTTTTGCAAGTAGACTTGTTAATATTTTTGCCACGAATCAATGTAGTTGCCCGATTTACGGCTTAACAGCTGAGAGTCTATAAGGACACCAGGGATAATAAATAGCTTTGAACGTTGAATTCTTTTACTTTTACTTTCTCTTACACTTAAATTTTTTTGGGTCAAAAGATAAGCTCTTCTGTTGTAAACTGTCATGTCAGCAACCATTGATGATTAGCTTTTGCCAAAAACAAACTCCTAAAATATAAAAAAACAAATGGAACTAAAAATACTCAACTACTGAAACAGAGTGTAAAAGTGTGTGTGTACATAAATGATGCACTTGAACAAAAATCCGTTTTCCATGAAGAAGGCAATAAAAATGAACATTTTCATTCACAAGCATTTTGCTTAAACCTAATATAACCCAACATTTATTCAAAGTAAAATTCGTTTATTTTCATGAATAAAACATTTCCACTGCTTTTTCTTCATTGCTCTGTCAGTCTCCTTTTGCGTTGCACTAACGTTTCCATGTGTGAAAGTTTCAAAATTGTTTTTGTGTGTCCTGCGAAAATTTGTTGCATTTAAATATTTGAAAAATTAATTCAAAAATAAAATACGCAGTTAAAATGTTAAAACTTTATCAAGTTCTTCATCAAACAAAATAAATTAAGATTTGAATCTTAAGTTGTTGCTAGAGCAACTTTATCATTAGCTAACAATTAAAAGTACAAAAGTTTTACGAAAAATGCTTATAAAACAATGAAACTTAAAATTAATGTAAATAAAAATTAAGAAACTAATTACACTATGCAATAAAAAGGGAAATGATCCTTTTTATATGAATTCCTGAAAGGAGTAAAGGGAAATCACTAAGAGAGACAAAAGGATTTAGCTATAAAGTTTATCAGGGTACTTCAAACTTAGGCAGGTTGGAGTAGTTCTAATGTGGCCACTGAGGCTGAAAAATAAAAACGGCACACATTTGATAGAGAGTTTATCTCTGATTTATACCCAGGCATCTACACTGTGGTGAAATATTATTGCCGCATGTCCTTTTTAAAGATTTCTTATATTCAGACACGAATTAGAGATTATTTGGTACGTCACCTGAAAGAGAAATACAAATTAATTAACAAAAGCAACAAAGGACTTCCTGCATTTAGTAGTGTTTTGCAAACTGTTACGACAAGTATTTTTTAGATTGGTTCGTATATTATTGGTCCCACAATCAACGACTATGTACAGTTTATCAACTTTAGTCGTAATATCCAGTTCTCACTAGAGATTCCGTGATGAAAAAGAAGGCCGACAGTTACCAGTTGATAGTCTGAAATCACTAAAGTCAAGAGTAAAGGTTGGTGGTAGCATGTGACTCAATGAAAGTTAAGTTGCCGTAAATTACATATCGGTTGCCTATAAGGTAGGGTATTGAAACGTGAACCATTAAGGAATTGTTCTGCTTTGATATTCTTCCTACATTAATGAAAATACCTAATGGTAAAGGAGTTAAAACTCCACGTATTAAAGTTCTTTAGTCACTTTGTTTATGCAACAGAAAAAAGTCAAGAAAGAAGTCAAGTCTTGATACACCATGAGCCGGGGGTAATATCTCTTGAAAAAGACAATAAGGGAGTTACATCTCTAGCGTACGCAGACTATGATGTATTAATGGCATTGAAAGTGTTTATCGGCATGATTATCGATATCATGATTGGTATGCTCAGCAACTGGTGTAGCAGTAATATGTTACGGAACGGGTGACCCAGCGAGGTTTCCGTCTAGCTTGTTATTATCTTTCTCTTTTCAGGGGGTTCCAATCCTTCCCGCAAAAATACAATATTCAAAGACAACTGACTTAACACACTAAAACTGCACAAACATAATTCCCAGAGACGGTATGGTAATCTCTGGACAAGCCCTTCCAACCTAGTCACGCTTGTAGCCACAAAGATGTTTTTCCGCGACAAGCAACGCATTTGATTTTCGTTGTACAAATGTTAACAAATCAACAAGTAAAGTGCATGAGTGTCAACGTTACAATAGCTGAAAGAACACGAGTATATGAAATCAGGAAATGCACATCACTGATTTAAGGTACATACCTATACATATTTGTTAAGTCAGATTTCATCCCAAACATGATTCCGATATTTTTAGTTTCTATGTTTCCATGGCATCTTTGACTTCGACAATATGCTCTAAGGGATTCTTTCTCATATAATGCGTTTAAAACCGAGTTACTGCCGCTTGCTTAAAAGGATGTTAAAATGTTGGGACACTTTAGAGAAAACTGAAAATTATACATTTTATTTTGTTTCTTTGTTTTTTTGTTTTCCTAAAAGTTGTGTTCAACGTGCATAAATAAAAAACGACAAAACTAAAAATAATAAAAATGAATGAAAATTGCAAACAATTAGCGACAACTAAAAGTAAAACAGCTGCAAAAAATCAAAGATGAGGTTTAAAGCTTCCATAGTCTTCAGTTGATTAAAAAAAAAACTTGAGAAAAAACAAACAAGAAAAGAAGAGTTCACTGCATGTTGCATGCCATGTGCCAAAGTTGTCACTTGTTTCGTAATGATTTGAAACGAAATATTAAAAAACGAGAAAAAGAAAATAAATTAACTGAAGTAATTTTCCTTTATGTGTTCACAACAACTTGACGATGTCACATTGTTTCCTAGAATCCTTTTTATGTTCTTAGCTTCTATTACAATTATTTGCAAAAGCCCAGGCCAAAAACAATAAAAAGAGTGACAACACAAATATATATTTACATAGATATGTATGTATTTTCCTGCTAAATACATACTATGTACATACATACATATACTCGTACTCTCCATGTTCATGTCAGCTTATCACGTTTTCAACAACGAAGCAGCATTCAAAAAATAATTATTAATAATTGTCAAGGTGATTTGTATTATACACTCTAAAAATTTGGAGATGAAAAAATTACTTTTATAAACATATTGAGGTCGTCTCATGTAACTCGTGATTTCAAATTATATAGCCAATGTCGTAGAGGCGACCAAAAATGGAAAAACTGAGTCCTGAATTGCAAAGAACGAAATATTAGGTTCTTAAAGAATATTCTGACTAAAATAATCAAAAAGATTTTTTAAACGATTTTTATTTTTTCAAAAGTGTTAATGTTTCAACGTTGATGCTTTTAAAGGCCATGATTCACTATCATACTCAGTCCTACGATTTGTCAAAAATTGCATGTGTGCTCAAAAAGTATGATAGTGTGGATTAAAAGTGTATGTGTGTGACAGACTTTTTGACAGTCTGTACGATTTGATAATCTTTTGAAAAAATCATAAAATAGTATTATACCATGCGATCAGAGTTGCAAAATCTTATTTTGTATGATAGTGTGGCATCTACAACGCCATTTTGAAACGATTTTTCAAGTAGGACAGAATTCTGTCAGATATTTTTGTAATTAAATCGTACGATTGTGCAGAATAGTGAATCCTGGCCTTAAGTAATAGCCAAACCTAAATAAGTGCTCTAAGCGCTAACTAACTGTCAAAAACTCTCATGTAAACGTAAAATGTAAATAGCGCGGCCCACATAGGAGTATTTTACATACAAAACCGGAGAAAATTATTTTATAGTTTACTTTACTGTTTTGTAAAATAAAAGTCAATAATTCATCATAATTAGGCATTTCGAATCAAGAGGTAATTTAGTCCTCATCATCTTCGCCTTCGGAAGTGTCACGATTCAGTGTTTTGGTGAGAAGCATACTAATAGCTTCCACGGTAAAAGACTTGCTTCTCTTCCGTTTTATTTTGTTGCAGCTGATAAAGGGATGAGATATCATTTAAAATATCTCCATTGCCACTCATGAAAATTATCTTGCAATATTTACGGAAAACGCGATATTTACGCAAATGCTTGTTCCGGGCTTTAGCGCCTCTTCTGATAGAGTCCGATAGGTACAATGTGACATGATATTACTTCAGCGCCATGCATCAGAACCTTGTGAAGTGTAGGTTACATGGGATGCCATGTAACCTACACTTCGCAAGAATTTCGCTTCAAGAATGATTGGGAACCTTTTTATGAAATATTTATTTATTTCATTAACCGCAGACTATCAAAAAATCTTATCGACGTATTTCCGTCGTTACTATTGCCGTAACCGACTTTGGGTATGTTAACAAGAAGACCCATAAACTTCAGTATATAATACTAACCTTTTATATCCATTTCCGAATTTTAATCTCCTGTTGTTTGCTACGCGAAGTCATTTTAGCACATTAAACTGATAAACACAAACGAGAGCGTCGAGAACAAAGACACGCGTACATTACGATGACTGTTGACTGTTTTGTTAAACCGAATATATTATGTAAAGAAACATGTATTTTGGGTGCGGTCGGCTTAACCCTCGGAGGTATAGACAGGTCTGTGCAGACTTTTTGCATATAAAAGTGTGTGTAACATTTTTGTCTTTCATGTTAGAGACAAATTCTTCCATGACTTCCTGGAGCAACAATCTCCGAACACAATGAGTAAAAAATCAGAGCAATAGTGGATCCGGGTTCGGTGTAAATTTGTGTCGACAAACATCATACACAGGTCTGTGCAGACCTACATGTAATTCGTATGGAATGAAGGGATGAAAGTGATAAAAGAGTGTATAACTTTATTTGTTTTTCATGTTTTTTTTTTTTTGCTTTTCGGTTCGGTATTTTTGATGGCAAAACAAATTTCATTTCAAATCAATGCAGAGAGTGGAGAAAACCTGTAACCGAAACAGAAATATACGCCTTTTCTGGCCTTACCTTTTTTGCCGGCATATTCTGGCAAAACCATCAGCTTAGTCATGAGTTGTGCGGACACAATGGTAACCCTATCTACAAGGCGACGATGTTTGCTAACCGTTATAAACTTATTCTAAAGTATATTATATTTGATAACGGTATCACGAGATCCGCTCGCATTGTAGAAAGCAAATCGACCGCCATCGACGACATTTGGAATATGCTCATGAGCAATTTAGAGCGTCGATATGTTCCGGATGAGCAATTGGTTGTACGATGCCAATTCAAATTATTCACTAAAAAGAATTATATATGTTAGAAGGCAACCAAATGAACCACGTGCGTTAAACCTTGGCGAGAACGTTGTTCTGAAATTGGTGGATAAATATAGTGGTTTTGGTCGAACAATATATGCCGACAACATTTTTTTATCCTATGATTTGGTCACGGTTTTGATGACAAAACGGTTGGCTTATGTAGGAACCATAAGAAAAAACAAGGCCTGCATACCGAAGGAGATGTTGGACCCTAAAAGAGAGGTGTTGAGCACATTATTCGCCTACCACAATGATAAGGTCGCACTCTCTCATATGTGCCAAAGAAAAAAAGTAGTGGTTCTCATCTCTACGGAACATTATAATTCTTCCGTTGACTATTCAAAATAAACGGAAACGAAAACGAAAATCCACATGCAAAGCCATGCAACACAGTCCATAGCGTAAGCATGACCAACCACTCCATGCCGCATCCTCTTCCAGCAGACCATCATGCTCG
This sequence comes from Phasia obesa, assembly GCA_949628195.1. Lineage (NCBI taxonomy): Eukaryota > Metazoa > Arthropoda > Insecta > Diptera > Tachinidae > Phasia > Phasia obesa. The sequence continues at coordinate 39,631,696 of OX451219.1, forward strand.
CTGTGCTTTAAGTTAGACAAAAAGCTGAGAAAAACACGTTTTTATTGCATGTATTGCAAAAAGCCGGTATGCCAACAACACCCGCATGCCAGATACTCCTGCCTTAAATGCCGCATATAAAATATTTTTGTTTATCATATTATTAATAAAATTACTTAAATAGATATCAAAGATGTGTTAAAATCCGTATAAGTTATTTATTTTGTGGTTTTCCTAGCGTAAAATGCATTTATGACACCTGACTATGCATTTCCATACAAATCCCATGTAGGTCTGCACAGACCTGTGTATACCTCCGAGGGTTAAAATCACTATTATTAATTTTGTCCGGTTTTTTATATGTAATATTCTACGTGCGGCGTCAACGTTTGCAATTGAAAATCCGATTTGGTTGAACGTTTAATAGTGAAGTTGACTGCAAGAAAACTGTCGTTGTTTTATTTTGTGGAAAAGTGATACAATTTTAGCTACTTTTGGCGTTTTAATTTATTAGATTTAATTAAACAAAATAAGTTATATAATGACATTAACATCATGTTAGTATTTAGTGTAGATTGCCTATGTTAATATTTTTTGCACATGGTTATTGATACAATTGTTATAACCTTTAAATTCATTATTTTTAATTAAAAAATATTTTATTTTTCATTTGATTATTATCATATCAATCATGTAATAAAATAATTTAATATACCACTTTCGAATTTTTATTCTGATCTTATACCTGCCTATTAAGCTATCCATGAGGTCAACTCTTCCCATATGGGCGTTGTAATCACTTACTACTTTTGGACAGGCTAATGAAATTTGTTTTTATGCCTTTTATGATACCTTTTAGCTTTTTCAGCTGGTTTAGCGCTGGTTTAGGTTCCACGGGCAAAAGAGTTTTTTGAAACTTCTTTTGTAGCCGGTGATTTGCAATTATTTCCCAGGTGGTTTCTTTGAATAATTCCCAAAGCATAAATTCCTTAAGGCCATATGTAATGCAATAGATAAACGGAAGTATAAAAATTGTCAAAATATATTGTGGTTTATTTAGAGAGGATTAGAGCGGCATAATCTTACGACTGTATTACCGACTGTGCTAATATCAGATAAGTTTTCAATATTTTATTTGCCTGAATTATTTCAAAGGTTTATGCATAACATGATAGTGAGCACAAAACAACTTGAAACCCCATATATTGTTTAGTAAAATGTGCTACCTTTGTTAAAATGGTGCGACACTCACAAACAGTTTATTCAAGCGTTCCACAAAAGGTTTTAATTTTATAAAGGCGGTCATGGTTTCGGTGACCAATAGGCTTGTGCTGTGCATTATCATTAAAATAAATTACGGACCTTATTTTCTCAAATGTATTTAGCGTCATTTATCTGTTGTATATGGTCGAAGACATATTTACCCAGTAGGATCTTACGTTTCGATAATTGTAGACATACATAAAAATGATAATACCTATAACTTTTTACTGGAGGACAGTTAGATACATTTTTGAGTGATATACAAATTTGATTGATCGACAATATTAGTAAGAATTGTCTCTTTATAAATTCAGAAAAAAGTTGGAATGGGGTCTCCAATGTGGATAATGGAGGAGAAAGGCCTGTATTGCCCATAAAACGTATTTTATCGTCACTGCATTCCATATTGCGCTTTTTCCATATAAGTTGCCTACTTCGTTGTCTCCACTCTATAAGACCAGGAACGCTTGATTGTGATTAGTTATATGAAAGACCTGGAGCTGAATTACTTAACTTATGCTCTTCCATCTTTCCACCTACACCCATACCTAAATACAGATCTTTATTCATCATCACTACTGTCTTCCAATTCTTTTATTATATCTTGAAAATAATCAATTTCGCTTAGGTCACCTCTTTCAACTTCGTTTGCTGAAAAATCACCCTTTTCAAGATAAGCAAGAAGTCAGATCAAATATACTAAAAAAAATAATAAGTAATCGTTTATTATAATTTATGTGACAAACGCATAATGTAGACATTTTGCTACATTTCCAAAAATCTATAATGTATCTAATCAGATTTTTTTCACCTGACGACAAATGACTTTTTTATAATTAGATAATTTACTTCTTTAGAAAAAACTCGAAAATATAAAATATCACTTCAAGTAACACACTGATCTCGATCACCCACCACAATAAAATCTCAAAAAGCTACGAAAGTCAAAAGTTATGCTCAGTTTTTTACGTTGTTATTGTTGTATGTGCTTAGCAAAATTAAATATAATAAACCCTCTTTTATAACGTTCTTGTTTTATTTCAGTGTAACAGTTTTATTTTCAAATAGCGCCATCTGTGTGTCAATCGTAATTGCTATAAGAATTCAAACAACTTCCATGGAAAACAGAAAATTATGGTCAATCAGAACCAGCCTTTGTACTGGATGATGAAAACTTTAGCGGCTGACTCTGGATCTTAATGAATTATTCGCGGGCTTGGAAAATATTGAAACATATTATTTATCTTCAATGCTTTAACTTCCATACAAATCACGAATATTTTAACTGCAATCTATTTGTTCTATAGCAAAACTGAGTGTTATTGAATTATAGCCTCTAACATCTTACAAGTTCTAACAATCTAAGTGGACCTACACATTATTTTTTTTTCTAACCGGTAATTCCCCTAAAAAGGAAAATACCTACTGACTTCTAATATATTTATTATCTTGCCATCACATGAAATAAGGTCTCATCTTATATAGTGATTGATACATGATAATGAAATTCGATACATACCTAAAAAATATCATTTGTAAATCTTTTTCACTTTTAGACTATTAGTTTGAAGTCGAAACAAGGTTAAGAGAAATAAAACGGTAAACTAACTTGTAAGAAAATTTTTGTTTTACAAAAAATCTTGTTAAATGAGTATATGTAATTCATTTTAGATTTATTTAAACATTTAAATATAAAGCGGTATTTAGACGGTCAGACGGTCTAGAACTGGATAATAATTTTAAACAAACAGAAGCGTTCTTGAATTAAGTTTTGTTACCTAACATTATATAATTATTATTATTGAAATATACTACACAACAATATTAAGCTAAGCTTTTAAAAATCATTAACCATTAATTTATGTTTTTTTTAAGAAATCTATTTAAGCACTGCATGAACACGAAAAGCAAAGCTCATAAAACGCTCATTATATTTCAGTGAATTCATGAGTGGACAATAATGAACAGCGAAGACTAACGAGCTATATGTTATGATCTTGCAGATTTGCCATAAGCAAGTTTGAATAAGTATGAGTAAATGTTGAACATTATAAAAATTAACTTGGGCAGTTCAGGCAGTTTTATGCTTTGAGTGAAACACGAACACAGTTCGAGTGTACAATCAAAAAAGATTGAATTTTTTAACAACAACAACTAACGTTCATTTTAAGTTCTTAATTTCTTAAGAAATAAAAAAACATAAAACCACTAATGCAAGCAAACACTAACTGCAAGCAGTAAGTATTATCCGAAAGTATTTCGAATATGAGACGTTTAGGGGATTTATCCCCAATTTCGAAATTTTTATTTATTTAAGGTGATAAAAAATTCGCCATTTGTTAAATGGCGAATCTTTTAGGATAATTTCAATGTTTTAGGGATTTTTTGGGGAATTTTATTTCGATTTCGTTTTTTTATGGATTATTGTAATTTTATTATTTCAATAATTCCTTTTCTAAGTTTTCTAATGTGATAACAAAGGCGTTATTTAAAATATAAGGCCGGGGCACATAGAGTCCGTCAAACGTTATACTTTGAAGTACTCAACTGAAATCGAAAGAGATAAGCAAAAGAAACCTATTTATAGCTCTCAACGTACGTCAAAAGTTTAAAATTGCCCTACTTTCGTACTTTGCGTTGACGCAGACGTACTGATTGTGAGAACACTCATTAGAAAACCTGTATTTCAACTTTTCTTGTACATTGAAAAAGACGACGTATAACGTATGACGGATTCTACGTGCCCCGGCCTTTAAGTATGACTGGTAAAAGAAGATAACAAATGTAGCGAAAATAATTCAAGCACTAGAACTTGATTTATTGCACTTACCCTTTGATGTTATTGATCTTGGTTACAATTTTAACAAAGAACTGCGAGCTTAAATCTAGTTTAGCGAAGCTACACCAATTATGGAAAATTATTTACTTTCTAAACTTTTCACCAGCAGTAAATAACAATGCTTTAGGAGACATTTATACATCACAATTAAGAAAAATGTCAATAAAAACGTCAAAGCAACTTAAGCGTATTTTGGAGAAAAGTTTATAAATATCAAGATGACGCTGAAATGACCTAGTTTTTAGACCTGGAAAAATTGATTTACATACCAAGTTGCAATATATATTCATTTTTTCGGTAAAGACACCAACAAAATCTTAAATAAGAAATAAATTGCAGAACTAGTTTCTCAAATCTTTGTTGAGAAATAATATACATTTAAAAAAACGAAATTTTAATTTTATTTAATAGTGTGCTATTAAAACCAAATTGTTATAAACTTACACCTTGATTGTCGTGGGGTAAGCTAGTCTCTACGGCCTATTCGCTTGTGCCTAACTTAGTACAACAGAAAACCTTTATCCAAATTTTAGATAAGCCTAAGATACCTTTAAGTACAAATTATTTTGACTAAATAAGAATTAAGTCAAAGCAATTTAACAGAAATTATTAAAATTTAAACAAAACAACAACAATCAACAGAAAACTATTATTATCTTACATTATTAGTAATTCTTACTACACTGGCTGGATTATTCCAATTCTAGTTGTAGTTGTAAGGAGAAAAAATTTCATCAAACAAAAAACAACAATGTTATAATTTTGCCAAAAGAAAACAAAAAATAAATTACAGCAAAGTTGCCAAAGTTTGGGTATAATAGCACGCTATTAAAAATAATTAAAATTACATAAATATTTTAATTCCCAAAAATCGTTATAAAAAATTTTTTTTTAACTCTCAATCCCCCAGAAATAGTGATGTAAAACCTCAATGAACTAAGTTTGTTAAATAATACACAAAAAAAGCTTGCTCATGCAACTGTTTAAAATCTATGCAAAAATACATTCAGTAGAGATATATTCTGACAAATTTTATTTTTATAATATCCATGTATGAATGTATTTTAATATACCTTTTTTAACATATGTATTTACATTTTACAATAAATTAGTTTTGTGTTGTTTTTAAATAAAATAAAAAGTAATTTTTATTAACGAATGAAAAATTTAATTTTAAAAAAATTAGTCTGTTTCCGCCCGGGATCGAACCGGGGGCCTTCCGCGTGTTAGGCGGATGTGATAACCACTACACCACGGAAACACATAATGTACGATAGGCTAAATTCGTGTTTTGTACAAGCATTCGTATTATATAGCAGTTTATTGAACGTTGTTCTACGTTTTATGGCATCTACTCACTGTTGCCAGATTTGCTGATTTCTCTGCATTTTGCTGATTTTTCATCGTAAATTTGGCTAGGTGAGATTTGCCGATTTTCTTCCTCAAATTGCAGATTTTAACAAATGACTGTGTTTAGGCCACACTGTTTTTTATTAATCTTTTTCAACTTCATTTCGTTAAATACAAATTATTCAGACGTTGAAATTTTACCTTGGACAATTTAATGAAATTCAAAGATTATTAGAAATAAAACATCTGAACATAATCTATCCCTGCCAATCTCATTAGCTTTGACTTAAAGACGTTATAAACTGTTTAGTAGATCTATACGAACCTTTAAATATTTATTTTGTAAGATACATCTAAAATAATGTTAGACAATTTAAATTAAGATATTCAAGCAATTGACTCCGAATTTGGAGAGCTTAAATTATTTGATTTTAAAAAGTTGGTAAACCATAATGGCACTAGAACCGTGCTAAGCTTTCGTAAAAATATTTGTGAAATTTATTGATTCAAGGATTTTATTACTAAAATTGTTCGCTTTATACTGTTCTACCACATTCCTCCTCTAATGTGGAACAAGTGTTTAGACAAGTTAGTGTTAATAAAACTAAACTAAAAAGTAGATTTCATATTAAATAAAACCAATTTTTTCAATTCGTCAATCGGCACTCGTTGTTATTCTACCAGTTGAAGGGTTGCGGGTTCGATTCCCGCCAAATACTTTGGGGGTTTTCTGCAGACAAGTAAGAAGCTTCACAAGTAGTGTTGTCTTTAAAAAAATATTACGACCGTTGAATTCATCGATTTTTTTTTTTGGTGGTCTCAAATAATGCACATATGTAGAGATTAAACATACTTTTATTTTTCTGTTGAATATTAATAAATGATTCTGAATATTTATTTTTTCACTTTGTTGTACATGATTTGTAATAATATTATTTAAAAAATTCATAAAAACTTCATATTTATGTATGTATGTGTTTTGTTATTTTATCAGATTTTTTGCCGATTTAAAAAATTTTATTCAGATTTTGCACATTTTTTAGCCCAATTTTGAAGATTTTATAGGTAAATTTTCTGGCAACACTGCATTTACTGCGTTTTACGCAGAGCTAGTTGCTAATAACACGGCAGATTACACTAAAAAATAGTTTTATTTTTTTGGGGTTTTTGCTGCTTCACTATCATACTCAGTCGTACGATCTGTCAAAATCAGCATGTGTGCTAAAAAAGTATGATAGTGTGGATTAAAAATGTATGTATATGACAGACTTTTAGACATGTCTGTACGATTTTTTTTTTTTAAATGAATTTTTGAGTAGAATAGAATTCTGTCAGATTTTTTTATGATTGAACCGTGCGATTGTGTAGGATAGTGAATCCTGGCCTTGTGTGCTGATTCCTTACTGCATGTAAAACACAAACATATTCAAAAATTTTGTTTTGATTTTAAATGCATTTGTGCGAATGAACGATCGCTTGCGACATTGTGGGAGAGACGGTTAATGTTTAATGTTGTGATCGAACATAATATGTAGTTGTTTTTACAAATAATTTAATTCAATACGCAAACAAATATTTATATATTCACAAAATTATTTTTTTTATAAAATAAGTGGCAACGTCATACGTGTTATTTGCAAATAGTGTCTTTAAAGGCCATGATTCACTATCATACTCAGTCGTACGATCAGTCAAAAAATGCATGTGTGCTTAAAAAGTATGATAGAAATGTATGTGTGTGACACACTTTTTGACAAGTCGTGCGATTTGATAATCTTTTGAGAAAATTCATAAAATATTGTTTGTATGTAAAATTTGTTTTGTATGATAGTGTGGCATCTACAACGCCATTTTTAAAGTAGGACAGAATTCTGGCAGATTTTTAGTTGATTAAATCGTACGATTGTGTAGGATAGTGAAGCCTGTCCTTAATCAAGATTTTTTTCGTAAGTTAGTAAGTCAGCGGAAAAAAATTATACGGCAACATCTTACACTATTATTTGCAAAGGGGAGTCATCAATTTGCACAAAACATAAAAATGGCGCCGACAGAAAAACGGAATTAATTTGTGCATATTGTTTTAGGCAACGAATACGAGTTTATGTCATCTTTTGTTTAAACATAATTTTCTGTTTTCCAACAATGTTGTTTGAATGCTTATTGCACAACAGATAGCGTTGTTTGCAAATAACACTATCAAACTAAACCCCCGTCTACATTAATGCCTAATGGATACGGGGGTAAAATACAACAACAACGTCATTGCCATGTTATAAAAGAGTTTTTATAACAAATGTTTTAACAACCATATTAAGACTTGGAAAAAATATTAATATGGGTAGTCTACACTTAGCATAAAATGGTGTTAGTGTTAATGTTTATCATTTTATGTCTAATGAAGACTAAGGGTAACAATTAAATAAGTATTTTAGCAAGCATATTTAAACAGGTACTCACTCGGTGGAGCTAATTTAGAATATGAGTTGAAATATTGAGTTTGACATTTAAAGGCATTTTTCCTTCCCCTTAAAATACCTTTTTCATATTAATATAAAAAAAATTAAAATTTTCCCTCAATATTTTAGCTCCACCCAGTGAGTTTATCTATTTAAATATGCCTTGTATTTTACACTGAGTCTACATTAGACAATGCTGTCATCACAATAGCAATACATAGACACTTTTTCACCATTTTTAATACAATTATCTCAACTAATGTCTTAAAGATATTGAAGACAGTAAATAGGACAATGATGACGTATGCTGACAATAATTAAATTTTTGTGTACAGAAAAAAAATCAAAACTGAAAAATCAATAACTTAAACAGTGATTTGACGTATGCTGACAATATCTAAAATTTTTGTGTACAGAAAAAAATGCAAAAAGGAAAAATCAAAAAATTTATATATGTACTACTATAGACAATTTTCAGTATTTTTGACAACTAATACGTAGTTTTTTATTGCCATGACAATACTGTCAAATGTAAACGCTTGGTTAGTAGGCATAAAACGCACAGTTTTTAACTGCGTTGCCACTGAAAATGTTCTTATCATACAATTTTTTTAATCAATTATAATCAAATTTTCATAGATATTTAAAAAATATTGATTTATTTATATAGGTCTATGGACACAATAAATCCTTACAGACTAGCATAACAAGTTAAAAATTAAAACTAATTATGTTTTAAAACATTTTTAAATTCATTGAATGAAATACTTATGTATAACCAAGTTATGAGATAATTTATTATATATTATTGTATTATTATAGCATACGTTCTGTGAATATCTATCTTGAATAAGTAATTGTTAGAAGTAACATACAATATTTAATAATATACAATTTTGAAAATTTTTAAAAACTAAAGACAATATAGTAAATCTCGTTGAGAAAGTTATTTGTAAAACTTGAATATCTTAACGCGAAAAATCCAAAGCAATTTTTTTTTTGATTCATTAACATTATTTAAACTTAAAAATACCTAAAGTAAGGATTTTATCAAAAAATAAGTAGTTTTTCGTTATTATATTATTCAATATAAAAAATAAATTTATTATTATGTACAATGAAATTTTTTATTATTACAATTACATAATGTAATTAAAAAATAAATTTTATATTTGCATAAAATCATATTAACGTGATTATTAGTGTTCGGTGCATATAAAAATAATACTGAATGGCATTTGCTTTTACAAGACTTATATTCTGTAAGCTCTTATATCATTCACTTCGGAGAAAAGTAGGATCAAATATCCAGTTTCTAATACTAACTACTTCTTTGGAAAGCCATTTATAATGGAACTTTCCCAAAACAGCACTCCTAATGAAAAAAAATTTAACACATTTCAAAACCAAACATAAAATTTATAAGTGCCTTTAACGTAAAAAAACTAATTCTATTGTTAAATTAGGTTTTAAGTTCACCAAAATCACGAGCCATTAAGTTAGCGCGGTCTTTTGAGTATTAGGACAAAATCTGAAAAACAAAAAAAGTTTTATAAGAAAAAATATTTTGAACGACATATGCCTTATGATTCTATAATATAACTATTTTTTATTAGCTATTCAAAAAAAACATCCTTTTTAAAATAAAACAAGGGTAACCTCGGTATTTCTATCCTGTTAGCTTATACTTTGTCCACGCTGCTTTAAAACACTCTAAAATAGCATGAAAGCAGATACTATTAAATGTATGCTTGGGTTAAAACGAGAGATAGCGTAGATAGTTAGCGTTAAAATCGCCAAAACTAACAAACGATTTTGGGGACTAAACAAGTGGGAATTTTAATAAAATGGGATTTAAAAATAACCACTTTCAAACATGGAAATTCAAAAATACTTTAGGAAAGAATGGAACTTTGAAAAATATATCTAATTAAAAATCTTTAAGCAGAAGTCGAAATTATAAAAAATAATATGTAATTAAAAGTAAAATATATTCATACATATGTATGTGTATTTATTATGTGACGCTTAATGTATTGAGCTTTAAGGCGACTTTGTTAAGAAATGAAACGCTTTTTTACCGAAAAAATATTTTTTTATCGCAATTATTAGCTTTAGCTGCAGTTATGGCATAAAGTTAGGAACAAAACGAGAGTAATTCTTTCGTTTTATGTAAAATTTGATTTAATCGGATTATAATAAATAGAGCACAAATACCCGGATACAATGTTTCTGCAGGAATGTCCGCTTTACATATAAAAAAATTTTTTAAAAACAAAATAACTTGGAGCACCTTGAAAATATTAATCCATTAAACTTGTTTTAAGATTAATATTAAATACACAAATTTTCTGCGATTAAAGTCTTTTGTCCAAAACCAACGAAACATACATATGTACATATTTTTAAATACAAAACATAATTGTCATTCTATATTTTTCCATAAATGTGATGAAGTAATTTAATTGATAAAAACGCTGACGAAAGAGCAAGGGCAAAAAATAACAAGAACTATTAGAGCAATACTTCACCGAAAATTACTAAATAAAAGGAATGTAAAAAATTGAAAACGATATCAGTTTATTTAGTTTCATTGCACAGAATAGTTAAAAAATCTTAAAATGAAAGTAAGTTTTATTTACGAAGCTTTTTTTAGTGATTGTAAAATATTTAATTATTGTGTTTCCTTTTTAGTTCCTTATCTGCTTTGCTGTTTTACTTGCTGCTGTTTCAGCCCATATTATAAGTCCTGCTACCACTTATACATCTGCTGTTCCAGCTTATGCTACCTATCAAAATGCTGTTCCTGCCTACACTTCATACTCTGCCGTTGCTCCCGCTTATACCACATATGCAGCAGCTACACCAGCCTACACTACCTCCGTTTATAGCGCTCCTGCTTCTTATGTAGCTGCTCCTGCTCTATACAATGCTGCTCCTGCTGTATACAATGCTGCTCCATTTGCTGCTTATGCTGCTCCTGCCACCGTTTACTCCAACTTATTAAAGAAGAAATAATTGTTTAGGAATTTAATTATCTGAAAGGAATAAAATGAAGGAAAATAAACACTTGTATGTTTAAGTTACGGTATTAAAATGGATTTTAAAATTAAAATGTTTGTACAGATTTTTTTTATTTTATTGGTTTAACTTGAATTTCACTCTTCTCCTTCTTTTACAAAATCAGAAATGTGACAAACACAGGGTCTCCAATATGTCCTTTAATTTCTGGATCAACATTTGCGCAAAAGTTTTATCATTTCTGATTTTGATGGACACCTATTTTAAATTTTAAGCACGATTACCTTAGGCCAATGTGTGCCCCAAAATTGTTTGTTGGTTTTTGATCCAAATTATCTTAAAACAAAGAATATGTTGTCGGTTTGTTTCTTTGGTCAAACAGACGGCGAATATCAGCAAATAGTTTTTTGGGAACACATGCTTGCCCTGTGGTCACACTTTTTTTGTAAATAATTTTAAATAAAAAATTGTGTGGCATTTGTTATTAGTACTGGCACATACATATGTACATATCGCACATTATCGCACAACATCAACAGTCACAACACAAAAACGTTCAGGAGAGCCCAAGGCGAATTCATACCAGGTGGAGTTGATAGCCCAGCTGATCGTTTTTTGCTCCCGTTTTTTTGCTAATGTCTTGTCAAAAATACATTGTTTCATATCTGCTAATCTAATGTCAAAGTTGTTGTTTTGTTGTAGTTGTTGTTCTACTGCTCACACCTGGTATGAATTCGCCTTGGGAGAGCCTTAAAACTGTTTTTAATAACATGCTTGAAATCAGGGCTGCCAGATGAATTTATGAAAAAATCGTAAATTTCTTGTAATTTATTTGACTTATTAACCCCTTAAATGTCACTTACTAAATTTTTAAAAATTATTCAGACTTAAGTGCTTTTTTATAAAAGATAAAGAAATACAAGACACTGCATTTTCTAACAAATGTAATTTTCTCAGAAATTACGATTCGATACATATCGAAATGTTATTTAATACTCAATATCAACTGCGGTGGATAGACCGCAGTAGTATATAAATACATACATAGAAAGAAATAAGCTTTCACTTGAAGTGAAGATGTGTGTGAAAATAACTACGTCAGGTTAAATACGTTTTTATAAACATATAGCATGCGATAAAAAAGTTTTCCAAAACATTTAGAACATATTCTGCACAGATTTTTGTACTTTTTTTTATGACATATGGTTATTGTTTGCAAACCCTTCCATCTTAGGGAATCCTACATGGTGGAATAGGAAGACAATATGTATATCATACTAACAAACTATGTTTACACTTTTTCCAAATTCAAATTTTTAAAATTTTAAAAATATGCAAACATTTGTAAGAAAAACATTTTGAATTCTCGTTTGTTTTTTCATTTACGTTTAAACCAACGAACATTTTTTCAGAAATATTTTATTATTATTATTGAAGCAAATTTCAAAAAGCAAATGTCAACAAAACGTGTCGCCGAGTACCGAACATAAGAACTATATACTCTTCCCATCCGTAATATGCTACCAAACTAAATGTTTCCGTGTCTAAACTCAGACTTAGTGAAAATTTCTAGAATATGAGTTTTCTGGGAGAAATACCCACTGTGTCTAAACCCTTCCGTATTAGAGAATCAAATCTAGTGGAAGAGGACGACAATAGATCATACTAACAAGCTGTCTGCACACTATTTCCAAATTGAATTTTGGAAAATTTTTATAAAATTACGAAAATGTGGCTAATGAAAATTTCTCATACGATTTTTCTGAGGAAAATACCGCCTGTATCCAAACCCTTCCCTCTTATGGATTCAAAACTGGTGAAATAGGAAGACAATAGATTATAGGTTAGGTTAGAGAGGATCACACATGATTGTTTGTGTATAGGTTCCGGTGTCTATAGTTCTGTTCTAACCAGTCCCTCTAAGTAGTCCAGTGAGCCTCACAAATTTGGCAATTAGCATATCTTTCACACCCCTCAAGTCCTCAACATTCTGAAAGAAAAAAGAGCCAAAACATTTATTGATAGTGTGATAGTGCAGGGCATTCAAAAATATAGTGGAATGTATTTTCCTCTTCTTCGCCACACCATCTGCAAATATCATTATCGCAAAGTCGAATCTATCTCAAGAAATATCTGAGATCGTTATGTCATGTTATAATACCTACATACATTCTCAGTTCAGACTTACTCATACGTAACAGCTTATCGATTTCCCCATTACCCTTTTTCCCTAGCAAGAATTTCATCTGTGTGCATCTCAATGAATTATTCCACATTGTGTCGGCATCACGTCCAAATTGTTCCCTTATCCTCCCATACATTGAATCGTGACCAGAATATTCCTCTACACATCTGACATTTATATCCAAATCAGCTCCAGCTCGTGCCAACTCGTCTGCAGCTTCATATCCTACGATATTGTAATGACCGGGTACCCAGCACAGTTTCAGTGTGTGTTGTTCATTGAGAGCTTGAAGTTCTCTGCGACAGCGGCTGACTACCTTCGATCTAATACACCTATTACCGAGTGCTTTCAAAGCCGCCTGACTATCTATGTAAGTAGTGATATTACTAGAGAATATCGGCCTCATAGATAGTAACCTAGCAGCTTCAGACACCGCAAAAATTTCGGCTTCAAAAATATTGTGTAGGTTATCCAGTCTTGAACTGTGGCTGATTCCTAACTTGTCGCAGAATACTCAACTTCCTGTACCATTGTCTTTTTTTGATCCATCTGTATATATCCCAATTTCTCCAGTTAAGCTATCCAGAGGTTTCCAATCATGTTTTATTGGGATGATTGTAGTAATCTCCTTGTCCCAATAGATTTAAGGTGTTAAACAATCGGTTTCTATGTTCTCTAGTTTAATGGGTCGATTCCAAGAATTCTATACAGTGCTTCAGTTGCTGTAGATTTTCTTGCTCCTATAATGCTAAGTGCTACTATTCTATTTACTCTCTCTATGTGTTCCCGAAATTGGCCACCATACAAGTAATCCATGACACAGTGTTGGTCTAACTATTGCAGTGTATATCCAGTAGATCATTTGTGGATTAAGTGCCCAGGTTTTTTTCAATTAAGGCTTGGCAGGAATACATTGGAGCATATGTCTTCCTAACTTTCTCATGAATGTTACATTTCCATTTAAGACCTTGGTCGAAAATTACACCCAAAAATTTTCAAACAAATCGGACTTTCTAGGTTGTAAATATGGTCATAGATGCAAAAAAAGTAGCTTTTTCTACAATCGTAATTTCAAGTTAATTTCGACGAAATTAAGTATAATGAGTTAATTTGGGGAAAGGAAAAATGTATGCCTAATTATGTAATTTCAACTTGATTTCGGCCGAAATCACAAAATAACTTAATTTCGTGGCAGCCTGAACGGGCTATTATTATTACATTAATACAACTGCCGGCCACTGTCACCGACTAGTTGTTGAAGCCGCCAACTTCAGTTAACAGCTTAGAGTTTTTATTAGTAAATATTCTCGCGGGTAAAATTGAAAAATTTTTTCATAAATAATAAAGTAGGTTTAAAGTTTAAAAATAGAAAGGTTTAAAGTGTTTTGAAGTTATTATTTATGTAAAATAATAAAAAAGTGTTGTTGATTTTTTAATGTTATTGGAATTTGTGAAAAATCATGAGAGGTGTTAAGGCCGGGGCACATAGAATCCGTCATGCAATATACTTTGACGTATTGAAGTGAAATCAAAGTATGTAAACCCCCGTCTTCATTTGCTATCATCATGTCTTAACAAAAGTCAAACTTCATATAAAACAAACCAGTATTATAAATGATTTTTTTATAACCTTCACCACAGGTGGAAAGGGTATATCTAAGTTTGTCATTCCGTGTGTAATTTCTACAATATTAATTTCCGACCCCATAAAGTATATATATTCTGGATCCTTATACATAGAGAAGTTGATTAAGCGATGTCCGTCTGTCCGTGTTAGTGTAGTAATGTCATTTGCCAAGGCACCAGAAGAGATACAAAAAATTTAAGCATAGTTTCATAGTTAGGCATAGTTTCGAAAATTTTGGTAGTGCAAATTCAGCAACATCGGATCATTCCTTTGGAGGCTGCGGGCCAAAAACCACGCCCACCTATTTTTTACGTTTTATTAATTTTTTTCGACTTTAATGATTCTGTTTTGCGTTTTTTGTCACATAAATATTTGACGGCGACAGGTAGATCGCAAGGAGTGCATACAGATCTCGGGGGATCAATAACCCCCTGCAAGGGGCAATTTTTGTTTGTTTTTAGATTGGTAGGGTTTTTCTGCTTTGATTTGTATTAGAGACCTTAATAGAAAGCAATACACATAGAGGTCGCCAAGGGACCCACAGGGTACCCACTGGTAAATAGGAGCAGTTGAAATTTAACAAAAAAATTTCAATATAATTTATAAAAAAATTTTGTTAATTTTTTTTTGCAAAAATATTTACAAAACATTTTCAAAAAGATATTTTACAGAAAAATATTCGATTTTTTTTTTTAAATTTTCCAAAAAATTTTCGAATAAAATTTTACAAAAAAAATTTTACAAACAATTTTCGAAAAATTAAATCAAAAATTTCAATATTTCTTTCAAAATGAAAATCATGACTGTAACATAACATATATTTAATATTAAGAATATACATATGTATGTATGTGTGTATATTGAGTAACATATTTTTTTAAATGCGTTTGATTTTTAAATAGGTGAGATCTCTGTTTTAAAACTTAGGTGCATTAAGCACATAGACATTATCAGGATACCGAATAAAACTATAGGTAAACGATTATTTTAAAGCCAGTATAGCTACATGGCTACACGACCACCGTTGTGGCTGTCGTCAACTTAGGCTAATTTCTATTTTATTCAAGAAAAGAAAAGAAAATGTCACAAAATTGTAAAATACAAATTCATATACAAACAAAAAGTTTTTGAGGAAATATTTATAATTTTTTGAAAAAGTTATTTAATTTTATAAAAGCAAAAGAAGTATTTCCTCAACAATGTCAGAGTTTACGATGTAGCTGTCGTCTTCAATATCATTAAGAAGCTGACAACACGGCGACAATTGTAGTCAACGGAATTTGTTTTCATTTAGCTGAGTCGCCGCTGTCTTCTATTTCTTTAAAGTATGAATAATCAGTTTTTCTCATATGACTTATTTTAATTTATGTAGAGTCAACAATATAGATAATGCTGTATAAATAAAATCACCGTGGTGAAGGGTATAGAAGATTCGGCACGGCTGAATATAGCACTTTTACTTGTTTATATTTAGTTTGACTTTTATTAAAGCATGTTAATGTCTAACGGAGTCGGGGGGTAAGGACGGACGGTGTAGACACAATGAGTTCTTTGTTGACAGATAATAAATCAGGAAATTAAACACTTAAAAAGCTTTTTTCCATTTTACTTTATTTACTTTATTTAATTTCTTTATTTTGTTGTATTTGTTTTATTTTTGCTGCAACTCAAAAATCATTTGATAGCTATCAAACTAATTAACGTACGTCAAAAGATAAAAGTTGCCCAACTTTCGTACTTTGCGTTGACGGAGACTTATTGATTGTGACAAAACTTGTATTTCAACGTGTCAGTTAAAAAAGACGACGTATAACGTTTGACGGATTCTGTGTGCTCCGGCCTTTAAGGTTTTTTAAAAACAGAATTTTTGTGTTTTTAAATTTTTTGAAATAATCAAATATTTTGTATATTTATGTTGTTAATAAATGTTACTTTTCATAAATTACAACAAACTACAATTAATAGTTTAGATGTTAGCTGAAAACTAACATTTTGTAGCTAGTTATTTAGTTAATTTTTTAAAATAAAATTTATTCAAAATTTATTTTAAAATTTTTGAATAATTTTAAATGACAACTAACTAAATAATAGTTAGGTTGCAGCTAGCTAGAAAAAGTAAGATTTCAGCTTACGTCTGCACTATTACCTTTTAGTTGACCTAAATCTAACTAACTTATAGTTAATTTAAGAAAACCCACTTATAGCCAACGGAAAAGTAGTTAGTTTACAGCTAGCTGTATAAATAGGTATATTATTATAAAGTTAACTGAAAACTTTAAGAATGTAAACTTTAAGTTAGTTGCAAAGTAATGCAGATTTAGACAATTGACTACCGGCCTAGGACATCACAATGTTAAAATAGTTAGTTGTTTTCATTGCAAAGTAATCCAAGTGTCAGTCAGCACTAGTTGGGAAATAGTTAGCTTAAAGTTCATTTTTAGTTAACTGAGTTTCTGACAGGGTAGATACAAAATACATATATACATACCTATGTACGGATGTGAATTGTATGTAAGTACAAATACATATTTATATACTTATATATACATATGTATATACGTAAGAATTATCTATTTACATACATATTTGCATACATATGTATGTATTTTAATACTTATTGTGCAGAACAAAAAAAATCATAATTAATTAGAGTTTTTCTATTTTTAGCATATTAGTTTAGTAATGAAATTGGTGAACAAAATATTCCACCACTTTTTAGTGGATAGAAAGTTAACACAATCAAGATAGGCTTTTGTTAAGGTACTACCGGCAATTTCACATGTGGCCCATTAGCTCAGTTGGTTAGAGCGTCGTGCTAATAACGCGAAGGTCGCGGGTTCGATCCCCCCATGGGCCAAATTTTTTTTTAATTTTTAAGGTTTTTTCCCAAATTTTTTTTATTTTTTGTTTGTTCAAAAATCTAAAATAAAGCGTTATTTCTGTATTGAAGGCAAGCACAACATATTTTTCTGAATTATTTCTATACAACTTTTCTATAGGAATCACTTGTTTTTAAAACAGAAACAACACCTTAAAATAAACAAATAATTTAGTGTAAAAAGAATTAACTATAATAATTAGGTATAAAATTGAAAAGATCGCTAAAGAGGCAAACGTTTGCCTCAAAATTGTTTGTTTGTGTTTGATTTAAATTTAAAAATTTGTTTTGTGGTCACACTAAGCACATTTATTTGCGGATTTTTGTTTGTTCAAACATGTTAGACTCACACACGTAGGGTTCCGTACTATGTTCAGTATAATTTAAAAATTCCAGTTGTTTATTTCTTTATGTCTTATGGGACACCATTAAATTTTAAAATTAAAGTAATATTCTCGAAAATTGCATCATAATTAGAACACCCTTTAAATTTTAATATGTAATTGATTTTATAGCGGCCATGGTAATACACTTTCAATTAAAATATCAGGAGCCTACCTATTGCGGTTAAAAAAATAAGGTAATATTCGTGAAAAACACGTTACTAATGGATACACTTAAATTTTAAGTATTTGTTATAGCGGCCGAAGTAACACATCTACTGTAAACACTTCAAGAGGGTATCTATTACGGTTTATAAAATCTTGTCACTGTCGGAACACCCTTTAATTTTATTATTCATTATAGCGGCCATGGCAACTTCCTTTCTATAAATATACTAAAAGTCTACTTATTGCGATTAAAAAATATGTTACTATAAGTGAAAAACATATCACTGGCAGAACACCCTTTAATTTTTAGTAATTGTCATATCGGCCGTGGCAACACATCTTCTGTACAAAAATTCAAGAGTCTACCTGTTACGGTTCAAGAAATAAGGCTTTATACATGCAAATCACGTCACTGGCGGAAAACCCTTTAATTTTTATTATTTGTTGTAGTGGACATAGTTATACACCTGTACAAATTTCAAGATTCCACCTATTCATTCAAAACTTAGGATATATACATGCGAATCACGTCACTATTGGAACACCCTTTAATATTTAAGTTCAATTTTGTATACTTGTTTATAAAACAAACATAGTTTTAATTACAGTCTGCAAATTGTAAGTGGTTTCCTCTTACACTTAAAAAAAAAGACATAAACGTAAATAACACGTCACTTTTCGAACACCTTACGTTTTAGTATTTTTTGCTATTATAAAATTTTCAAGAGTCTACCTATTATGGTTCAAAACTTAGGCCTTACACATACAAAGCACACCACTACGGAACACCCTTTCATTTTTAGGTTTATTTTTTTTGACTTGTTTATAAAGCGAACTACAAACAGTAATTAAAACTAATTACTGTTTGTAAGAAATAAACACATATTCGTAAATAACACCTCTCTATCGGAACACCCTATAAGTTTTAATATTTTTTGCTATAGCGGCCATAGTTATACACCTTTGGTAAAATTTTCAAGAGTCTACCTATTATCGTTCAAAACTTAGGCCTTGTACATGCAAATCACTCCACTATCGGAACACCCTTTAATTTTTAGGTTTATTTTTTTCAGACTTGTTTATATAGCGAACTAATTTTAATTTAGTGCTTGCATATTTTAGTGAATTCCTCCTACAGTTCAAGAAATAAGCACATATTCGTGAATAACACCTCTCTATCGGAACACCCTATAAGATTTAGTATTTGCTAGTATAGCGGTCACAGTTATATACTTTCTGTGAAAATTTCAAGCGCCTACCTATTACGGTTTAAAACTTAGGCCTTATACATGCAAATCACACTACTATCGGAACACCCTTTAATTTTTAGTTTTATTTTTTTATACTTGTTTATATAGTGAACTAAGTTTTAATAACTGTTTGTAAATTTCAAGTGTATCCCTCCTACAGTTCAAGAAATAAACACATTTTTGTAAATAACACCTCTCTATTGGAACACCCTATAAGTTTTAGTATTTGTTGCTATAGCGGCAACAACTATACATAATCTGTGAAAATTTCAAGAGTCTACCTATTACGGTTCGAGAGATAAAAGGCGCTGACAGACGGACAGACATTGTAGCGAAAACAATAGGGTTTCGTTTTTACACTTTGTGTACGGAACCCTAAAAAGCTTAAAGAAAATATTGTATGAACATGTTGCATTTGTCCAGGCACATACATATCGTACACAAAATCACAAACAGTTACAACTCAAAATGTTTCCCTTAACCCATTTCAATATTACCTCATTAACCGAAGCACATCCGTTAAGTTTTAAAACACATTCCAGTACTAGTTTGGAGTACACGTACACCTGCCGCATGCGTTTTATAACCGACTGGTTTCCAAGTGCAATGAGAACCATTCTTCCCTGCACCCGACATTCCAGCAGGTGATCCAACGCATGCAGTAGTCCAAGCAATTCTACCTGGAGACGTACTCACAAAACGCAGATTACAGGACATCTTCAGCTCAGCTGAGTATACACTTGATCATGCTCTACCGCCCATAAGAAATCCATCAGTAAAAATGCTGATATCGTCCTCCATAAATTTATTGTGTATAACGTCTTTTCCCAATGAGAATCGGATGCAGTCTTTCAGAATGCTCTTATGCTCGATGTAAGGCCCGAAACACCCTTTAAGTTTTAATTAAAGTTTACATACATATATAGTTGTTTTAAAGGTCTGCTATAACGGTTAAGAAATTTAGACCATATATAAAAAAATTTCGCCGCTATTGGGACACTCTTTAATATCTTACTTCATTTTATTATTTGTTGTAATGGCTAAACAATAAACCTTCTGTAAAAACTTCACTCTTGAGCACTATTACTGTTCACGACAAAAAAAACGGTTAACACAGACGGACAGACAGATTGTAGCGATATTAGCCTTTAAGTAAGGAACCCTAAAAACAGTGTGTTATCATGTGTAATTTTATTTTATTTGTTAATAATAAAAGTTTTAAAAGCAAAAAACTCTGCTGGAATCAACTATTGTTTGCCCCTGTTTCTTCTTACAAAAACTTTGTATGAACAAATAATTATTTGCCCAGAAAAGTAAAAAAGATTTGCCAATGAGTGGTCACACTGGGAACATTTTGGTTTGCCGGCAAATTATTTTGTTTGCCAATAATCAGCTGTTTTGTTGTTTGCCTATCAATTTTATTTTGTGGTCAGACTATGGCAAACAAATAGGCAAATGTTTGCCTAATGTGACCGTACCTAAAAGTCTAAAGGTAAGGCAAATAAATGTTTGCCTCAAAATTGTTTGTTGGTGTTTGATTTAAATTTTCTTAAAAAATTATTTAAAATTTGTTTTCTGGTCACACTAGGCACATTTTTTTGCTCATTTTTGTTTGGTCAAACAAAAGCATATAGATATTTGGGAAAATAAAAATTTATATAGAAGAAAATTAAAAACAGCTTAAAGAAAAGATTGTATGAGCATGTTGCATTTGTACAGGCACATACATATCGCACACAAAATCACAAACAATCACAACTCAAAATACACAAATTTTTAGGAGAGTCAAAAACAGTTTTTAAAAACGTGGTTGTAATGGTTTTAAGCAACATAAAAATAGTCATAGAGGTATTTGCAATATAACGAAATTACCCTGATTTACGTCTCAGCCTCTTCCAGGCACAGTCTGCAAGTATCATATTCTTTGTATTTCATCTTAGCTAGATTATACGTTATGGACAGTTATGACCTTTTTGAGCAAATCTGGATCGTCGTTGACGATTTTCAACATCTCCTAAGCGATGTCCATTCGACGTTGTTTTTGCTCAAAATTTAGGAATTTTGGTACAATCTTCGCTGCCGGACGTTTCATGCCTAAAACATCCGTAAAAATTGCTTGGCATAAGCCGAACGATATGCCCACATCATCACCAACCTCTTTAATAGTGATTCGACGATTATCCAAAATCATTTTCTTCACTGCTCCAATGTTTTCATCGGTTGTTGACGTGCTCGGGCGACCAAGACGAGCATCGTCATTGACATTTTCTCGGCCTTCCTTAAACCGTTTATACCACAGTTGAACTTGTGTTCTGCTCATAGTAGACTCGCCAAACGCCACAGTCAACATTTCAAATGTCCTTGCACATTTAATTTCATTTTTTACACAAAACTAAATACAGTTTCTTTGATCCATTTTTTGAAATAGTAAAATATTTAAGAGCATACCAAAATACGACTATCCTTTTTATCTGTCAAAAACAAACTGACAATCCAAAATGGCTGATATTGTCAACATAAATAACAGACATGTGTACCAACATTAAAAAAAAAATGCGATAATCGAACATAAGTACCTCACGAAAATTTAAAATAACGATTATTTTGTGATCATACCTCGCATATTAGGCCTTCGTGCCAAACCTTATCAAATGCTTGAGAAACGTCGATAAAAAGTGCATAACAGTATTTTTTTTTTCTTCAAAGGTCTTTTTAATTACATTTGCTAATCTGTGTGTTTTATCGTACTGTTGTATTCTGAAGCCGAATTGATGGTTCGGAATACATCCTTTCGCGGTAAGAATCGGATTCAGCTTAGTTATTAATATTCTCCCAAACAGCTTTGATATGTTTGATAAAAGGCTTATAGGTCTGCCTGATTCTACTTTTTTGTGGGCTTTTCCTGATTTAGGAATCATAGTAATAATCAAAGAGATCTTCCACTCTGTGGGAAAGTACTCAAGACGTAAGATGGCATTAAAAAGCAGAAAAAAAATAATTCTGCGACCTATACGAGGCAACTTAAATATCGCTAAATTCAAATCTTTAGGGGTACTTCTTCAAATGTCCAACAAATAAATTGCCTTTTCGGTATCTCTTCTTGCCCAGTCTCCACAAGAAGTTTGCAAGGGAGACTTACGTATGACCGGTCTTTTAAGGTTTCTACATGCACGCCATAATGAATTATCTGATTGTGAAGTTGTGTCGAGGTCTTCCAAGTAATTTTTCAGCCGTTTCGTGCAATCTGTATGTCTAGATTTGAGTTAAGAAGATCTGTGTGATTGCCACTCTCTTAGAATTTTTTTTTGATTCAATGGCCGCTCGATATCTACAAAATAAATTCGATTATACCTAGTTTAATCACGCCAAAATCAGGTATTTTTTGTCGATCAGTAGGCCAATAGGTGGGTTTTCCACTCGATATTACAATCAGATGCATTTTATGAAATAGGGCAATTCCACGTCAAATCAACAAGGCACTCAAAATGACTACTTCAGATTTTATTGAAATTGTTTTATTTATATTCCTTGACTCTCTGAATCCAAATATAATTTTAGTTTTTTTTTTTTTTTTTAAATTTTACCTCTTATAGTTTTTCAGCTATACAGTTATAAAAGTGGGAAAATATCGCGTTTCTGCATATGTGCTCGAGAATTAAATATATTCTTATTCCACTTCTAGGAAGTTGGGTAATAGCTCATTTTAAAGGTGATTTCATACTATTATTTATTTCTCATTACGCATAATTCCTTTTTTTTAAATTTATTATCATATAGTAATCCAAACAGATTACTATTGGAAAGCATATCCATATAGCATATAGCTAATTGGATACCATTCATAATGTATCAAAAAGAGTTTCTGAAAAACAAAAATAAAAATTGAAAAAAATTAAAAAATACGAAAATCGTATTTATGCACCGTGCGCATGCTATTACTTTTAAAAATTATATTTGGAATTTTCTAAATAATATTATTTATTTCTCATTACGCATAATTCCCTTTTTTTAAATTTATTATCATATAGTAATGTAGAAAATAGAAAGAAAAAGAAAAGTGAAGTTTTTTTTAATTTTTTTAATGTAGAAAATAGAAAGAAAAAGAAAAGTGAATTTTTTTAATTTTTTAAATTTGAAATGGTTACTATGTTTTTTGTTTAGAAATTTTGGATTTTTTCTTGATTTCTAAATTTAATAAACTTCTCATTTGGTTTATTAAATTTTGAGCATAAGAATCTGAGTTTTTATTCAGAAAATTTAAAAAAGTCCACTGACGATCTGGGTAAGCACCAGTGAAATAGCTATATGCTATATGGATATGCTTTCCAATAGTAATCTGTTTGGATTACTATATGATAATAAATTTAAAAAAGGAATTATGCGTAATGAGAAATAAATAATATTATTTAGAAAATTCCAAATATAATTTTTAAAAGGTGATTTCATACTTCATAAAAAAATATTTTCTTATATTTAAAAAAAGGGTTATAAAAATCTTAGAGATAGTATCTTTTAATTATTTTAAAATTTACATATGTTTTTAAATATGGCTTGGTAAGTACACCATAAAAATTTTAGAGTGGGATCATGGTGGGATCAGAAGTTATGTTAAAAATACTACATCTTTTTTAGTTTTAAGGAATATTTCTTACCTTTATTTGCTAGTTTTTAAAAAAATTTTTTTTTCAGTTTGTAGTGAGTCAAAATGAAGTTCTTTTGATACTAGGAGTAATTAAGTTTTTTTCAAACATTTGTTTGATAAAAGACTTATAAAATTGAATTGAATATAAAAATAATTATTTTTATATATAAAAATATTATTATTTTTTAAATGGCCATCAAATAGATTGCATTTTTTAGTATCATTACTTTGCTGGAATCAATGCCATTTAGATAATTAAAAGATGCAGAGAAGGTGGTAAAGTAGGCGGTTTTTTAAATCTGCTCAAACCTTAAGTTTGTGTCATGAGCTTATATCATAAAAATAAGCAGTACCAGCACAAAGTACACAGAGATGTAAATAGTGATTGATGAAAATGGCTATAATCAGACTTTCCTAAGGTTGTCAAGAAAGAAACAAATATAGTAACAAATTTACACGAACATCGGAAAAATAAACAAAACAAAAACTAAAAGTTTTGAAAATTTTCCTTTAAAGCGTGTTCGTTGTTTAAAATTTTGTACTTTAAAATTTAATTTGTCCATTAAAATATTAATTAAACAACAAAGTATAATTAAAACAAACAATCAAAACTCTTTGGTGTTGTGAAATAAGCTTGAGAAATATATTTAATGAAAGTTACGCACATTTACACTAATAAAAAAATAATTTATAAGAAAATAGCACAAAAAAACCAATGTTTACGAAATAACACAAAAGAAAACTAATCAACGTGTGAAAGAGACGGATTGAATTAGTATTTTTTGCCGTCCAGTTTATCCGCCGTTTCACCTCTTGGGTTCTCTTTGGTACCAGCTAGCCCGGAACTTGAGCCAGTCTGCTTGGTTCACTGTTGGAAATTTTTTTTGACCACCATGATCGTCATTAATTTCAGGTTAAACCCAAAGAATTTTTTTTAAATTCAAGTGATCATGATTTGTGTTTTTTTTATTTTTTTCAATTACATATTTGTTTCAGCCAATAAATTTTTATTATTTTAATTTGATTAATAGTTTAAACATTTGATAAAATCATTTTTTTCAATTATTTTCAGACACAAATAAAACAAAAACTTTATTTTATTTGAACAATAAATTATACAACAAAAAACACACATGCTGAATAAAACTTTTACAAATCAAGCAGTTAAAATAATTACTATTGTAATTTATCTAGATTTTTTATACTTTTATTTTATGCGACATATTTTTTACGAATTTAATTATTAATATACCAACATATATATGTATGTATGTGTGTACTTATTTACATGCAAACTCACGAGTAATTCATCACTTGTTTCCTACCATTAAGAATAACTTCGATTTTAAACAAATTGCATTAATAAATCTTGTAGTTTGTAAACATAAACTATTTCATATCCCCGAGTAAAATCGATACATATTCATATGAACAAACGCACATACACATACCCATAGAAACAAATTATCTTAATTGTGTCACAGTCAATCTGTTGTACACATTTAAAATCTATCTACCTAGTGATACCAGAGATGGGCACTATTCACGTGATGATCACGCATGTTCATATGAACGTGTACATGAACGTGTTCATTAAAAATCGTAATGAGTAAGTGTGCAAGAGTAGAATTTTGGAGTGATTGGTTCGAGATTATTAGGCAGTTTAGAGTTAATTGAAAATGGAATTTTGCACCAATAATCATCATATTAACATACATAGTTTAGGTAAACACAGACTGGATTAGAATAGCGGGCGTGGTAACTCCCATACAAAGTGAAAAATTATTATCCTGTATCTAGAGAACTGGAATAGGTAGCGCCTAGGAATTTTGCACCCATAACCATCATATTAACGTAAATGCAGACTGAATTGGAACAGTGGGCGTGGTACCTCCCATACAAAGTGAAAAATTATTATTGTGTATATACAGAACTATAATAGGTATCGCGTATAAAGTGGGTAAAAGTAAACCCCATACCCATGCGTATACTCTAATAAAACATAGGCTGAATTAGGACTGTGAGCGTGGTACCCCCCATACAAAATAAACAATTATTATCCTGTATCAAGAGGTAACCTCAATAGGTAAAGCCTTGGAATTTTGCATCAGTAACCCCCATATTAAGATACATTATGTAGAGAAATCCAGACTGAATTTGAATGGAGGGCGTGGTACCTCCTATACAGCGTGAAAAATTATTATCGCGTATCTACAGAACTACATTAGGTATAGTCTTGAAACTTTACACAAGTAACCCTCATACTAATGTGCATAGCCTAGCAAAATACAGAATAGATTAAATACAGAATGGATTAGAATACTGGGAGTGGCACATCCCATTAAAAGTAAAAAATTGTTATCGTGTTAATACGTATAGTCTAGCTAAAAACAAGTTGGATGGGAACATTTTTGACTTGAGAATAGCGTGCGTTTTCGCGTTAAAGGTTGGTCATACTTTTCTTCCAAGTGTTTATTGTAGTTTTTGTGGATGGGTGTAGTGCACCGGGGATAGCTAGTGTACATATATTAGAATAGAAATTGAAAAATTTTCTTAAACTAAGTCAATTTTTTCTGTTAGGTTTTCTTTACAAAATAATAACAATTTCATAAATAATATCTTCAATTGAGTAATTTTCTAAAGAATTTAAGTTTAACTTAACAGACGAATAGAGCAGTTTTGTAATGTTTAGAATAACTTTTGACAAAGAAAGGTCTCGTTATTTTATTTCGTCAGTTGCAAACACTAAATTAAAATCCAAAAATTTTATTTTGAAAGTCGGAACTAAAACTTCAAACTGAGGAAATTATTAAAATTTCATATCAAAAAGTTAATTATTTATATTATTTTAATTAGTAGGATTAAAGGACTTTAATATTTTAAAACACATTTAAAATCAAGTCTTCGTAAAATTAGGCTACACAAATTTACGTATAAATTAATAAATTAAACTTTCTACACAATCGTTAAGTGTTTTTTTTAATGTTTTCTAGTTTATAGGCATTCCTAAATTGTGGAACAAGATTAACGTGAGTACCTGCCTACTCGGCCTAACTTAGGCGTAGACTAGCGCCCCCATTGTGTAGTTAACAACACTTTACGATTGCCACCAATCGCTTTTTGTGTGTGATACAGTCACAATGAGTAGCAATTTATATAATATGGCAAGCCTTTCCAAGGCAAGCCTAGATCCACATTATAACCTCTTGCTTAGGGGTTTGGAGACTATCCAAACTCCGTCTGTTGAAGTGCAACAGCACACTTGATCGACTTTGCTCCTTACCTAAATAAATCGGTCTTAAACCACAACCACCACGTGTACCCCCGTAGGGGACCTCACCAATAACCGGTCACAGAGAGGATAGGCTCTGTGTGGGGCCACCGATTCCCGTGGTACCAGTCCTTTGGGCACTGGTCGGGCCTCGAAGAGGACCCGTATGTTTTAACACACAGACCTTTTCTTCCAGATTTAGGCTCTAGGAACCCTAGCGTCTGGTGCCCCTATTTTCCCCGAGTGAACCGCGGCAAAACATTTGCCATATTCCTGCAGTGACAATTGGAACCCCCGGGGGTAAGGCATTCCTAATAAAAGCAATTATTATACAAGCATATTGTTGGTTCCCTATAAGTATTTAATTTTATCCTGTCACTTTTACGCAAATTTAGATTCACGCTAATTACTGTCTAAATAGTCGTTCAGTTTAAAATATATGATAATAATTTGTTTTGGAGTGTTGTCCAGACTTTCAAGACCGGAAGACAAGAAGAAACAACATTTTTAAACAATCGTACATATACTTTTAAAAAGGACATATCAATCCCTTTTAAAGTTGGCCTCTTTTTGTCTTTAATTGCCACAACTTTATGATGTCGTTAGTTTAATGTTTCTATTGCATAAGGAACACAATGCCAAGGTCTATTTGTATTTTAGTTTAAAGAAAAATTCGTCTAATCGGAAATTCGCTATTTTTGATAACACTAAAATAATCGGAGAAAGTAAAATGGAACCAACTGAGATAGGAACATCTTGTGAAGATGTTGAATTTTAGCCCTGTATAGTTCTTATGTCAACATCTTCCCAAATTGCTGGTAGATGTTAAATCAGTGTAAAAAGGCTATTAATGTGCTGTTTTATTTTTTTAAGTTTAATTTGGTTGATATTAGGAAAAAAACAAATTAATAATTATTATAACGAGACATAAATATTTGTTCTATATAAAATACAAATATTTAATTTCATGAACATATAGAAAGGCGAATTAAGAAAAAAAAGAGTTGTAATATATAATCTTAAAGTAACTCACACCAAATTTAAAGAATCTTACTATTCTAGTTTTACAGCTGTGAGTTGCTATAAATTATATAACAATGTAATTTGTATTATGCTACCCCACTCCCTATTGTTAGTCCGACCGTGTTTCTCTTGACTTGGAACTGCCCTTTACAATTAATTCAGACAACATTTTAATATTCTCACTATTATAACTTTTATAGTTCCCTCCCTGACTTTGGATCCGCCTTTATCGAATAAAGTTTTTACAACAGGTACACATCAGTTTTATCATCGTGTTACAAATTTCTTAAGCTTTTTTGATTCTGTAAATTAGTAAAAAGTTAGTTTAACCACACAAATGGCTTGCCAAACATACTTTTTTTCGCTAGTCTCTTAAAATTTTTACAGAAGTTGTATTAATATGCCGCTGTAACAGCAAATACGAAGAACTAGAGGGTATTCCGGTAGTGATGTGTTATACACGTATATGGCCTTATCTTTCTAAAAATAAATTAAATTAGGTTACGTTTTTACATAGCATACTGAAGAAATTTCCTGTGGCTCTTTAATATCTGAGTACTCAATACTCAAAAGTATTACTCGATACCTTTAGCCTTATTTTTTTAGAAACAAAATAAATAAAAAATTTTACGAATTAATTAAAACTCTGATTAACATAGCGTTTCTACAATATTTTTTAAACAATAGTATTGAGTAGCCAAGTGATAAGTATTGGGAAGTATCGAGTAATTAAAAGTAGTAAAAATTGTCAGAACTGTATCTGAACTAAACCAAAATAAAGCTTATTATTATTCCTTATTTACTTTACAAAAAATTATTTATATGTTTATTCGTTTTATATATAAGAAAAGTTTGAGGGGTAATGATTTACAAATAAAATTTAAAAGTGCATTTTTTCTATAAATAAAAATGAAGCAATATTCTATATTTTGATTTGTGGCATGTTAGCATATTCATTACGCTAACTAAAACAAAAATAATCCGAGGCAGGTTCATGCTTTATTACAAAAAGCTTTTCAAATAAATAGCAACAGTATACTTATACTTTAAGGATTGGCAGGACATGTTGTATAAAAATAAAGAATTATTGCTGTCAATAAGTTTTACTTTACTTTTGAGTGGGTGTGTTTTGCTGAGAAAACTAAAGAGACATGAACTCTTGTGGCTAAATTTATGTACTTCAGATAAACGTTAACACATATTTCTATAAGAAAAGCATAACAATAAACCAGTTATATGAAGCGAATTCCGTTAAATAACATTTTTACGAAAAAAATTATAAAGCTTATTTACATAATGAGTTATGAGAAGTGCCGTTTTTGCAGCTCTAAAAAATCGAAAAATTATAACCTCACTCTTATGCGGGCGAGTTAGAGGGTTAAAATGTTCTACAAAAACATTTGCCATAACATTTTCTAAAAAGTTGCTAAAGGGTATATACCTCAGGTGCAAAGAAACATAGTTGTATATACCGATATGCTGCAAGAACAGGCCAGAGCTGAGAAAATTTTAACCACCTCACAGTGGTTCAAGGCGGTCATACGTAGTTTACTCAGCTATAGTCATCAAAATTAATTTCAATATTTATGTTTACGGTATTTATGTCTTCCATCTATTGTCTATTGCTCTATCTATTGCAGTTTTCTAGGTACACGATAATAATTTCTCACTATGTATATGAGGTAACACACCCTCCATTCCAATTCAGTCTGTGTTTCTCTAAACAATGTACCTTCGTATGATTCAAAATTCCCAGATGCTACCTATTGAAGTTCTATAGATACAGGATAATAATTTTTTACTTTGTATAGGGGGTACCGTGATCACTGTCCCAATCCAGCTTATGTTTTTCTAGAGTATTTGCATGGGCATGAGAGTTACTTTTACCTACTTTCAAGACTGTACCTATTATAGTACTCTATCTAAACGATAATAGTTGGGTACCACGCCAACTGTCCCAATTCATTCTGTATTTTGGTAGATTATACCCATTTGCACAGGGGTTACTCATGTAAAGTTTCAAGGTGCTATCTATTGTAGTTCGGCAGGAACACTATAATAATTTTTCACTTTGTATAGGAGGTAACACGCCTACTATTCCAATTCAGTCTGTGTTTGGCTAAACTATGTACGTTAATATGATGGTTACTTGTACGAAATTTCAAGGCGGTACCTATGGCAGTTCTCATAAAAATATTTCACTTTATATGGGAGGTACCACGCTCACTGTCCCAATTCATTTTGTATTTATGAAAACTATGCACATTAGCATAGGGGTTACTCGCGCAAAGATTCAAGGCTCTGTTTATTGTAGTTCGCCAGGAACACGATAATAATTTTTCACTTTGTATGGGAGGTACCACGCCCATTATTCCAATTCAGTCCGTGTTTAGCTTGACTATGTACGTTGATATTGGGGTTACCGGTGCGAAATTGTAAGGTGCTAGCTATTGTAGTTCTCTAGATACACGATAATAATTTTTAGCTTTGTATGGGAGGTACCACGCCCACTATTCCAATCCAATCTATCTTTCTCTAAACTATGTATGTTGATATAGAGGTTCCTGTTGCAAAATTTCATGGTGCTACCTATTAATCTTACCAAGATAAGCGATGATATTTACTTTGTATGGGAGGTACCACGCCCACTATTCCAATCCAGTCTATCTTTCTCTAAACTATGTATGTTGATATAGAGGTTCCTGTTGCAAAATTTCATGGAGCTACCTATTACTCTTACCAAAATAAGCGATGATAAATATTTTCTTTGTATGGGAGGTACCACTCCCACTATTCCAATTCAGTCTAGGTTTCGCTAAACTATTAACATTAATATAGAGGTTACGGGTGCAAAAATTCAAGACGCTGCCTATTACTGTTACCAAGATATACGATGATAAATATTTAATTTGTATAGGATTTGTCACGCCCACGTCGAATATCAAAAAAAATCGTACCCTATTTTACCATCCGTATAACCAATAACAAACTGTGAAAATTTCAGAAAGATCGGTTCACTGGTGTAGGCAGCTATAGCTTTCCGACAAACAAACAAACATACAAACAAACACATTTTGTGCTTTATATATATAGATAATAATTTAATTACCAAAAATGTTAGTTATTAATTAAAGAAAACAATTTTATAACGGCAATTTAATACAACATTTGTACATTATTTTCAAAAACTTAACATATACAAAGCCTCAGGTGATAGCATAGACTTCTTCTTTTGTGGTGAATTACGTAAAGAAGAAATCAACGGGTCGGAATTTAGAAGAAGTCTATGCAAAAGATCAGTGTTAGTGACAACACGAGACATTTTTCACGTCTTGTCTCGTCTGAATTGCTTAAATAATTTATTACAAAATTCAGCGGCTTCTTTAGAGAGCTCGCCTATGGAAACTAGACAGTGATCAACTACTTCCGATCCATGAATTAACACTTTATGAACTGAAGCAGGCAAATTATACCATCGCTACGTACTAATAAGCATTCGCGCGGTTCCTAACAAGTAATCTCTAAATTCTACACTATTAATGTTCTATCCCGACGAAAGACATTGCAAAAGATGATGATACCAATCAATAACTGCTTGATCTGAGCCAGTTATTTCCGCTGAAATAGCTGAATTCCCACAAAAAGGTTCTTGCAGTGTTTTCGTCATTGGATGTGCCACTACCGCCACTTCGAGCTTTGTCGGCAATTAAACCTAGAAAAGAACACTTAATAACAGCGCCTTAAATATGTTTTGGTCAAGGAGGTTAAAAAAAAAAAAAACATAATAATAACGGTACATACTCTCAACTTGAATATCAATTGTAAAACAATAAGACACAAATAATTTATTCTATATATATATAGAATATTAGCACTCCTGATCAGCTGTTCGTTGAGTTGCGATTTTATGCAGATTTGATAAATACAACTATTTATTATGTTTGAATTTTATTTTTAATTTTATCGGGCTTCCAAAACTGTGAAGAAATAAAATCATAAATCAAATCGTAAACATGAAGACCCTCTGTACCATGCACATTCGCAAACAAACGCATATAAATTCTTTTTAAATTAAAAGTACAGATATAGAGTAACATTTTGATATGTAACTTGAAAGCGTCATAAGACGGCAACATAGTTAATACCTTAATGACAAAAAAAAACGTCGTAAAAAATATACATGAAAATTGAATTGTCTTGAAACCGCTTTCCGCAAAATACGTTTTGCTTAAAAAATTATTAAATACATAAAAATAACGGTAAACACCTTCAACTTAAATATCCATTGAAAACAATATGTCAAAAATATGTTTTCTTTGAAAAACACGCACTAGAAATTAAGTTTATTAGCACTGCTGAAAAAGATAAGGAAAGTTGTTTTGATTTATTCACTTCCGATGCACAAAAGTAATTGTAAAAAACAACTGATTGCAAATCCTTTTGCATGTTTTTGTAGTATCACTAATGATGAGTATTAGAGCGAACTAACGGTGAAAAAATCGAACATCGTCATTTGACCACTATGTCCTACTACTGAACCACTGTGTGCCTCTAAAATAAAATTCCGAATTGATCTTTCAAAACGCCTACTCGCGTATATATTTTTTGTCTCCTCTACCGGAATCAATCATCTCAAGCCCGTAATTTTGCAAAAAGTTTGGAATTGTTCTACAGTATAATAATAATGTTTGTATCTTACATGAATTTGTAAAGTCAGGCTTAAAGTAAACAGGGGCAAACAATAGTTGATTCCAGCAGAGTTTTTTGCTTTTAAAACTTTATTATTAGCAAATAAAATAAAGTTACACATGATTTTAGGGTTCCGTACCTAAAGGCTAAAAACGTAACCCCTGATGTCACTAGAATTTCCGTCTGTTTCAGACGTTTTTTTCTCTTAACAGTAATAGAGCTCACGCGTGAAGTTTTTACTGTCTTCGTTTTCCAGGTAGAATTGCTTAGAATACTGCATGCGTTGGAGCACCTGCTGGAATGTCGCGTACCCCTCCCTCCACCTTTAAACCTCCTCTCTGGAGAAAGACCACTTTGTGTAGGCAGGCTCGAGTGGTGCTCAAGGAGCCCATGGGAAGGCCATTAAGCTACTCAGATATAATAGAAGTACCTTGAGGTAGGGAGCTGCGTTGGTTACAGGTTATGGAAACTTCAGGTATCATCTAGCCAAGATCGAAGAATATGATACTTGCACACTGCGTCTGAAAGATGCTGAGACGTAAATTAGGAAAATTTCGATATATTTTAAATACCTCTATGACTATTTGTGAGTTTTGAGTTGTGACTGTTTGTGATTTTGTGTGTGATATGTTCATACAATTTTTCTTTAAGCTTTTTTTAATTTTCCGCTATATAAATTTTTTATGTACATACATACATATTTTGGGGAAATAAATTTATATTTTTTGACAATTGTATCAAATATTTTTCTTAGTCAAATATTTTCTCTAGTCTGACCACACGGCAAACATGTTTTCCCAAATATATATTTGCTTTTGTTTGAACAAAGAAAAATGAGCAAATAATTATGCCTAGTGTGACCACAAAACAAATTTTAAAATGTTTTAGGAAATTTAAATCAAACACTAACACTAACAATTTTGAGGCAAACATTTGCCTAATGTGAAGTTACCTTTACTTTCGTTTTATTCTCTTTAAGTTAAAGAAATATTAATCACAAATTAGGGAATTAATTTTAAAGAAAAAAATTGGAAATTTTTATTTTAGACACTAGCATAATGTAATGCATTTATTTTCTGGATCGCTACATCCATCTTCAGCATTCTTCGCGTCTATCTACTTTGGGTGGTGTTTAGTTTCATCACTAAACTCAATTCTTTGATAAAAATTATCATCTCCAGCCAGTTTCAAATGAGCCCATTCCGTAAACTTCCGTTAAATTTGTTCACGTAGTCGAAAGACAAAGACCAACAACGTCTTCTTCAATACTTCGTGCTACAAGCACACTTCTCATTGGTTTTGAATCGAGAAGAGTAAAATTAGTGCGAAAGCGATCAGCAACTGCTCAAATTATGTTGGCCGATTATGTTGACCGTAAAATGGACAAAGTTTCAACATAAATTGCAATAATTTGTAATCTTTGTTCTGGCATTAAACGCTTGTTGTTGACTTCACAAATCTTACTGAACGACACATCTGTTCACATAGTTTCACATTCTCTATTAAATTATAGTTATCGATAACGATAGTTTTCATGCAAGTAAAAAACACCCGATATTAGATTAGCGATCGATCAATTCCCTTAAAATTTGTAACCTAACATTAGCGTTGATTTCTTATTCCTGGGGTGAGTTTGTATGGATGGATGGCGTTTAAGCAAGTTTCATTAAGAAATCATTAACACGTTTTATCGAGAAATCAAAATTTATTCGTTTATTTTGATAAATATTTGCGTAAAGTGTAATGTTTATTTATACAGACAACCGGTCTGAGGAATTAAAGGAAATGCTTAGAACAAATTTTCAGTCGGATATTATTATCGGACCATGGGCAAAATACTGTGATATAAGAACAATTAATTTTAAATGGTTTATGAAAATAAGGGATGGCATAAAAAGTAAGGGTTCAAGATTACCTTTCTTTCATTTCAAAAAAGAAAGAGGATAATGGGATATTGTGTCTAAGAATTTATAGTTTTTGATATTTGCCTTATATCGTGTGGTTAAATTTTAAGAGCCGATTTTAAATGTGAGCCATACCTAAAATTCAAATTTTTTTTTCTACATTTAATTTAACATTTCTCAATTTCAGACTAACTCAATTTGAACCATGGAAAGATGCACAATCGAGCTCAAGTGTTTTTATTCCCCTTAATAAAAGGATCTCCAGTAAGCATTAATATACATAACGAATTCATTAGGCTGCTACAGGTCTTTCTTAAAGAAAAACACTTTCAGAAAAGAATCTCTAAAAAGGATAGTTTAAAAGATTTAATGTTTCAAAAATAATAAAGTGACTAGTTTTAGGGAAATTTAAAATTGCACATAAGAAACATTTTTTGTTAAAACCTACTGATTGGGGCCGCCTTATTGATTCAAAAACCAATGCTTAGAAAAACACACAAGTAATACTTACTTACATGTATCTGGATGCAGCCGATACTGTTGATTTTTTTATGGCTTAAGAACAATTTGTTTATTTTGTTTTTGGTTTGGCAGAAAATAAAAACCTATGAATCAATACGAGTTGTTAAGGAAGTGTTGTTAGGAGTACTTACATACCTATGTGCACGTAGATGTAGCTCCAGTGTTCGTGCAATTGGTACAATGTATCTAGTAGCAGGAGGCTAATATTTTTTCTATAAATATTTTACTTAGACTTAATTAAGCATATAAATCTTAAGAGTTCATTTAAAATATCTTTGTTATTCTTATTTTTATTAACAACTTTTAGAAATACAGGAGAAATATGGTTTTTTGTAAACTCCCAATAAAGATGTAATAAATTTATGTTTTTTTCGCTGGCAAGCTGGAGGGTGTATTTGAAAACAAAATACAAAATAACTTTAAAAATAATATATGGAAATTACAATGAAATCTGTGGCAATAAGGAATAAGTACTTAAGTCGACTTAAGCAAAATTTAAGTTACTGGCACCTTTGTAATCTCCGTCTCCGTACTGCAAAGTACTTATGTGCAAAATTTAAATAATTTTTTAACAGTTTTCAGGAAGTTATAGCGAAATGACTTTCTACTTATCTTTTATTTAATGTCTAATCGCATTTGAAAGAAATCTTAAGAATCTACAAGCTATTTTACCAAATCATAAAAACTTCTTTCACAACTTATTAATTACAACGCCTATTTTTGTTAGATATAAGATGTTTTTCTAAAACATACGTTTGACTCCCTATGTAAAGTTTAAAAATAAGCTATTTTTAAAATTTTATTAAAATTTATTTTTTACAAATTTAAAATTTATTTTTTACAAAACTTAAAAATCAGTCTTAAGCCGTTATTCCTTATTGCCACAGAAATATTAATAAATGAACCTTCAATAAATTTGAACTATAAACGATATATTGAGTATTTTATGTAAATATCAAACGAGAGGGAAGCTTCGTTCTCACCAGCTGACGATTGATGATTTAATACAGTATTCCTCATATTCATTCATCTGAGTTTAGTTCGTTAAAAAGATGATGCTTACAAATAAATGCTACCGTAAGTAGATAGATGCGAAGAATGCTGATGACGAAGGTAGCTGTCTAGAAAATGCATTCCATTCTTCTAGTGTCTAATTAAATTTTTTTCCCATTATTCTTTATAAACAATTAATACCTTATTTGTATACAAATATTCTTCAACTACTATTAGTACTCAGAGAGAATAAAAGAACTTAAGCCTAACTTTATCCATTCATTTATATGTTTATAAACAATATACATATGTATTCACAAATTTTAGGCCTTTTTATCATCGTGTTACAAATTTCTTAAGCATTTTTTATTCTCTAAATTAGTAAAAAGTAAACTTAACCACACAAATGTTTTGGCAAACATACTTTTAGGGATCTGCGTCCAAAGGGTAAAATTGTAACCCAATTATTTTCGCTACAATGTCTCACAATGTCTGTCCGTCTATCAGCGCTAACAATGTTTAGAATCGTAAAAGGTAGTCTCTTTAAATTTTCACAGAAGTTGTATTATAATGCTGCTGTAACAGCCAATACGAAGAACTAGAGGGTATTCCGGTAGTGACGTGTTTTTCACGTATATGGCCTTATCTTTGTATCCTAATATGTAGACTCTTAAAATTTTCACAGAAAATGCATTTCTATGGCCGCTATAATAAAAGTTACTGAAAATAAAAGGTGATCCGATAATAACGTGATTTTCTAGTATATGGCCTTATTTTTAAACCGCAACTGTAGTTACTTTAAATTTACACAAATTACCTTTTACAATGTCTCCTAATGCAAAAATAAAATTAATAAAATTTCAGGGTGATCCACAGATGTCGCAATTTTGACAAATTTAGGCTTATGTTTTAAACGTTATAAGTAGAAATATTAAATTTAAACAGGGTAAGTAGAATGTACTACGATTGCTAAAATAACAAGTATAAATAACAATTAAAAATTAAAGGGCATTCCCAAGAGGACGTGATTGGGACGTACATATATGTGCTTATATTTTGAACCCTAACAATCAGACACATACAATTTTTAAAGCAAATAACAAGAATATAAAACTATAAGTTAAAGGGGCCCTATATAGGACATAAAATATTGATATCTTCTATTTTTAACCGACTTCAAAAAAAGAAGGAGGTTATCAATTCGTCTGAATGTTGCTTTTTTTTTTTATGTTTGTGCCCGCAGAACTCAGTCATTTCTGAACCGATTTTAAAAATTTTGCACTATTAGAAAGGTTATGGCTACAGATTGGTCCCATTTTAAAAGAAGTTCAAAATTTTAAAAATTAAAGGGTGTCCCCATACAACATACATGTTTTTTACGTGTATTATGAACATTATAGGTCACCAATTTAAAATTAAAAAAAAGTGCGTATCACAGTAGCTCCCAACAACAAAAAGTAATTAAAAAATAAAATTAAAAATTAAAGGGTGACCCCATAGGTGACTTAATTTCACCTTTATTCTCCTATCTTTTGAACCGTTATAGACAAACACTTGAAAGTTGCACAGAATGTTCGTTACTATGTCTGTTATAATAAGTATAAATATTTAAAATTAGAAATTAAAGGGTGTCCCGTTAGTTGGTTTATTTTGATATATATATGGCCAAACTTTTGAACCTTTATAGACAGACAGTTGTAATTTACAAAGTACTTGTATTGCTAAGTCCGCTAAAATAACAAGTGTAAAATATGAATTTGTAAATTAAAGGGTGTCCCAATTGTTAATGCAAAAGTATTATATATGGCCAAACTTTTCAACTGTTATAGATAGACAGTTGAAATTTACAAAGAACCTATATTGCTTAGTCCGCTATTACAACAAGTATAAAATTTGGATCTATAAATTAAAGGGTGTCCCCATTATTGATGTAATTTGACCATTATGTCCTCATCTTTGGAACCGTTATAGACAAACACTTGAAAAATAGACAGAATGTTCACTACTATGTCTGGTATAACAACAAGTATAAATATTTAAAATTGGAAATTAAAAGGTGTCCCAATAGTTGATGTAATTTGATGTATATGGACACAAAGTTAAAATTTAAAAAGAATCTGTATGACAAAGTCCTCCTTAAAAAGTATTTATATTAAAATTTGAATTTAAAGGGTTTCCCAATAGGTGACGTCATTTGATATATATGACCATATCTTTTAAACAGTTATTGATAAACACTTAACAATTAGACAGAATGTCCATTACTATATCTGTTATAATAAGTATAAATATTTAAAATTATAAATTACAGGGTGTCGCAATAGTTTATGTAATTAGATGTATATGACAAACTTGTAATCCGTTACAGACAGACGGTTGAAATTTACAATGAACCTGTATTGCTACGACCGCTATAACTAGTATAAAATTTGAATTCGGAAATTATAGGGTGTCGCAATAGTTACCGTCTTAAAGAAACATGATTTTAAGTTTGTCTGTTTTGAAGTCGGTTTTTTTTTGCAAGAATTATTAAACTTGTATTGAACATGTCTGACTCGAACTTGACTGATTTATTTACCTGTACCTAAACCACACAAAAATAATAGGTACAAGCTTAAATTTCTCACTTGTTTTTGTCTAGTGACGTCTGCGCTTTACAAAAGAATTTTACAACACACTTAGCAATAGTTGACATAATTCCAATTTTTGATTTTTTTTCAAGCAAACTTTCAACGGCTAGACAACAACTAAACTCTATGGCTTATTCAAGGGTTAAATTCTTTTCTGTTTGGCAAGCAGCTGGTGTGGTTTATTTGAAAGATTATTAGAAAATACGAGCGGAAAATAATTTTATAAAATTCGCATTCGCTTTGTTTAGTGTAAATAATAGATTTTCCCAACATATTCTAGTAATTCAAATATTCGTTATCTATTAACTCGAATTTTAATTATATACATATGTATGACTCATTTTATTTAAAATTAGCAGTGCCTGCCACTTTGTCTGAGTCCTGACAATATTTTGAGCGTTTTTGCTTTGAAAGTAATCCACATTTAATGGTAGTGCTGCCAAGTTTGCACTACCATTAA
Source organism: Phasia obesa (assembly GCA_949628195.1). Lineage (NCBI taxonomy): Eukaryota > Metazoa > Arthropoda > Insecta > Diptera > Tachinidae > Phasia > Phasia obesa. The sequence continues at coordinate 39,671,229 of OX451219.1, forward strand.
ATCGGTCAAATTGCGTACTTTTACTAACTATTTTTCTCTCTATTTTCTGTTGTAAATGAGATATTTTAACGGGAAAAAAGTATCCTATATTTATCAAAAAAACGTATTTAAATTCATTCAGTAGTTTTTTCGTGATGCGAACACAGCCAGACAATAATTCCAAAAATTATGTTTTGCATCTATTTCGATTACTATCTGCTCCATAAACAAAATTTTACAGTGACTGTTACAGCACATATACACATACATATTTAGATATACGATCATTTTTTACTGTGCTTCAATTTTGGTGAACTAAAATTTATTTAATAGGTATAATGTTTTTTTTTTGATAAAAATAATTTTAAGATTACTTAAAGAAGTTTCGAACTAAAATTGTTTGGTTTAAGGCAAAGACACCCACGAAAACTCCTGAGTGTCTGTGAACAAACACGCAGTCTCAACAAGACTACCACAAAGAGAACAAAACATACATATCATAATTTTCAATTAGTAGCATGCCAGCTTTCATTCTTTTCTTTTATGATAGTTTATTTTTATCATAGCACTAGCTGGGCCAGATCTGCGTTGCTGGCCCAAATTTTTCTTTTATTTTGAACTGCCTCTCGAAGAAAATCAAAATCAGTGTTTTTAGTTATTTATAATAGAAAAAAATGTTTTATTCAAAAATCAAAATTGGAATAACGCACACAGTTTATTATTTTTATATTTTATGTACATGTTTTGCATAAATTAAAATTTTTATAATTATAAATTATGTTTTATATAGTTTATTTGACCTTTTTTATTAATATTAATTTAACTATTTTCTTTTAAGCTTTAGGTCTTTAAATAATTTTATTTTTTCGATATTTCGCTACTCCTTTGTGTAGCATCATCAGGAAAAATTAACAAATTAACGTTATGAAAATTACAATTAAGTATTGAAAAAATTTTCTTCAAAGTAACATATTTCAAAAAAAAAAAAAAAAAAAAAAAAAAAAAAACTACATCTAACGATATCAACTTTTCGTCATCTTTTATTTTTTTAGAATTTAAAGATAAAATAGTAAATCAAAAAATAAAAGATGACGAAAAGTTGATATCGTTAGATGTAGTTTCATTATTTCCTAGTATACCTGTTGATTTAGCAATTAGTACTATTGAAGAAAAGTGGGATATCATAGAAAGACACACAAGTATAGAAAAAAGTTTGTTTTTACGTATCTTAAAATTTTGTATTGAAGATAACAGATATTTTAAATACGATAATAAAATTTATAAACAAGAGAAAGGACTACCTATGGGATCTCCTGCTTCCCCAATTGTAGCAGATATTGTTATGGAGAAATTACTAGACACAAGTATTGAAAAGTTAAGTATTAAACCAATAATATTGACAAAATATGTAGATGATTTATTTTGTATAATATCCGATAGGGCAATTGACAATTTACTAATGACATTTAATAAATTTAATCCTAACATTAAATTTACAGTTGAGATAGAGTCTGATTTTAGACTTCCGTATTTAGATACATTACTCATAAGGAGAGGCAATGACATATTAATAGATTGGTATCAAAAACCAACGTCTTCCGGAAGAATTATTAACTATTATTCGAAACATTGTAAAGGAATAATAGTTAACGCAGCTAAAAATTTAATAGACAGGGTTCTGACAATTAGTAATAAAGAATTCCATAAAAATAATAAGGAAAAAATAAGAAATATTTTAAATGATAATAATTTTCCAAAACAATTAACAAATAGATTAATAAATCAATATGGGAGAAGAAGTAATCAAAATACAAGAGATATTATAGAACAAAAAATTTATAAATCTTTAATATATGTACCAGAAATATCTGAACGTTTAGAAAAATCTAAAATCTTTGATAATACTAAATATAAAATGGCTTTTAAGACTCAAAATACTCTAAACAAATTATTCAGTAAAACTAAAGATAGAATCCAAAAATTAGAATTGTCAAATATAGTATATAAAATACCTTGTAACGGAAATGAAAAAGAAAATTGTAATAAAGTATATGTACGCACAACGAAAAATAAACTTAAAACTAGAATAGCAGGACATAAATCAGACCAAAAATATAGGAATATTAATTCGCAAAAAACAGCATTATCTTCTCATTGTGCTGAATTAAATCACTATCCCAATTTTGATAATGTTTCAGTACTAAATTCAGAAAACAATTATAAACGTCGTTACATATTAGAAATGTTACAAATTATTAATACACCAAACACACAGAGAATTAATTTTAAGGCAGACACAGATAATGTAGCTCAAATTTACAGACATTTAGTAAATAAGAAATAATTTAATTATTGTTTGTACTTGTTTAAAAACTTTTTAATAATTTTATGACAAAATTTTTTTTTTTTTTTTTTGAAATATGTTACTTTGAAGAAAATTTTTTCAATACTTAATTGTAATTTTCATAACGTTAATTTGTTAATTTTTCCTGATGATGCTACACAAAGGAGTAGCGAAATATCGAAAAAATAAAAATAAAATTATTTAAAGACCTAAAGCTTAAAAGAAAATAGTTAAATTAATATTATAAATTATGTTTTACATATTTTATTTGAATTATAACTATACATCTGTCGGACATCAAACTACACAGAAACACTCCTCACGCCCCATAGAACATGTATATTAAGTTTGGTCAAAATCGGTCCAGTAGTTTTTGGGTTTAGCGATCACGAAGATACACGTCATTTTTATATATATAGAGAAATATTCAATATGTCACACATTTATCTATCTTCTATCATTTTATTTGTGTTCGCATCACGTAAAAACTACTGTTTGGAATAGTATCCTGATTCCAAACAGGATATTTTTTTTCCTCAAAAATATCTTATTTCCAAGATTTTTTTACCGATTTAAATGTACTGCATACTTTATTGCTCCTTTATTCTTGAAAGCAGTATATTTTAAGCAATGTTTCGCAACAGATGGCGCTGTTTTAAAATGCTGAGTAACTCATTTTCTGTCTGTCTTTCAATAATTTTTAGAATTTTATATAAATTTTAGAATTTTATCCATTATTTTATATAAAGTAAATAAGTAAGAGTCTTTAAATTTGGTATGGATTACTTTCAAAGCAAAATCGAACAAAATTTATTCAGCACGCACACAAAGTGTGTGGGCACAGCTAGATCTTAAATACAATTAAGTTATAAAATAAGAAATTTGACCATATACAATGCATAGATTTTTTTCATAGTATATTCGAATTAAAAAAATAATTATTTTCTTTTTGGGGTGTCAAGTAAACTACCCCTTGCCCCTACCAATTATGCCTAAAAAATATTCAGCTCTTCATTACCACATACCAAAGTCACATATTGAATTTAATTTTGTTTGATTTAACGGTATGAATTGCAGATACTCCACAAAAACAGTGGAATACACACCCATCCCCCCACGCATAAACATCATCGCGAAAATACCCAAAATGGATCCGTCGAAATCCTGACATCGATTTTTTTCACGATTACTATACTTTACCTATACTACGTATGTATGGTAAAGTAAAAAATAAATTCAAAATACTTACAGTAGCTTTTATACTACCCTATTTTAAAGTAATGATAAATGACCTTGATTCTTTGAATTTCTATTTTTGTGTTGCTAATTTACTAACAAATATTCTACCAAAATACTTACCGATTTCATAAGCAAGAGGCTTGCAATATTGGCAACTGGTCACTCTATAATTTCCAAGTCCTTAAAACTCCACCGAAGAGGATGTCTATAGTTATTTGGAAGAATAATTAAAAAGTCATCTAATTACTAAAAAGGACTTTACGAAATAAGGAGAAATATACCAGTTGAATACTGTCGGATTGAGGCGATGCAAAAACGTTCAAATGCTGTAGTTCAGCAAAAGGGCTTTGCAACTAAATTACTTATACATAAAAGGGTTATCAAAGTAAATGAATAATAATAATATCGAACATAATTCAAGAATGTTGCAATTTGGGTATTTTTAGACAGAGTTGGAGAACTATGAAAATAGAAATGTTTATTATTGTAAGAAGAAGTAAAAATATTGTTTAAATAAAAAAATTTATTGTGGTACCAATGTACCACTGATGTGTCGATTGTACCAAATTTGGTATATTTCTACCACAAATTCCAACACTAATAAATGCATTTTAAAAAATTCTCTGTTAGATGTCTTTGGTTTAAAGGTTAAGAGTAAAAAATCCAAAAATTTGGAACATGTTTACCTTTATAGTAGCAGAGAAGGAACGGGCTTTCATTCGTTTTTTCCACTACTATACCGAAATCTATGAAACTACTAAGAATATTTTTAAAACAAGTTTTCAACAACTGAAGGGCAATCAGTGCGGATTAAAACGGTTCAAATGAATTCTAATATGTATGGCCCAACTACGGTATATCTCGAAAACTACAATCATTATAATAAAACTAAGACAGCGCCCTAAATAATCTAAGAAACAACTTTCAGTTTATCTTCTCCAAAACTTGTATACTTGTGTTATTTTTAACCGACTTCAACAAAGAAGGAGGTTATCTATTCGTTTGAATGTTGCTTTTTTATGTATGCAACCGCAGAACTCAACCATTTCTGATCCGATTTTAAACTTTTTTTCTTTATTTGAAAGGTTATGCTTTCAGTATGGTTCCGTTTTAAAAACAGTTCATTATATTTAAAATTAAAGTGTGTCCCCATACAACTTACATGTTTTTTACGTGTATTAAGAACCGTAAAGGGCACCAAATTAAAATTAAAAAAAAAAAAATCGTATCGCTTTAGTTCCCAGCAGTAGAAATTAATAAATAAATAAGTTTAAAATTTAAAGGGTGTACCCAAAGGTGACGTAATTTGACATATATAGGCCTATCTTTTGAAGCGTTATAAAAAAACCTTGAAAATTTGACAGAATATCGATTACTATGACCGTTATAATAAAATGTTTAAATATTCAAAATTTTAACTTAAAGGGTGCTCCAATAGTTCATTTAATTTGATGTATATGGCCATACTTTTGAACAGTTGTACACAGACCGCTGAAATTTACAAAGTATTGCTAAGTCCGCTATAACAAAAAGTATAAAATTTGAATTTGAAAATAAAAGGGTGTCCCAATAGTGACTGTAATTCAATGTATGGGGCCAAACTTTTGAACTGTTATAGCCATACAACTGAAATTTACAAGCAACCTGTATTGCAAAGTTCACTATAGCACGTATACAATTTGAATTTAGAAAGTTGAGGGTGTCCCCATAAATTATGTAATTTAATCTATATGGCCCTATCTTTTGAACCGTTAAACACAAACAATTGAAAATTAGGCAGAATGTCCACTACTTTCTCTGGTATAATAACAAGTATAAATATTTGGAATTATAATGTAAAGGGTGCCCCAATAGTTCATGTAATTTGATATATATGGCCAAACTTTTGAACCGTTATAGAGACAGATAGTTGGAATATACAAAGAATCCTTTTTGGCCAAGTCCTCTATAACAACAGGTCTTCAATTTAAAATTGTAAATTAAAGGGTGTCCCAATAGGTGATGTTATTTGATCTATGTGACCCTATCTTTGAAACCGTTATACACAGAGGCTTGAATGGTGTCCCCATAAAAGACGGATGCTGGTGAAAATAGCTTAACTTTTGAACAGTAATAGGGAGAGGCTTGACATTCACATAGTCTTTACCTTTTTACCTTCTAATTTTGACGCATCTTTTATTTGGTTTAAATCTAATTCTTACAGATTACTTCTTACATTTTTAGTTTAGAATTGGTGCCCTTCTATCTGTTTTGAAGTCGTTTTTTTTTGCGAAAATTATTAAGACTTTTTTACGTAAAACTATTTAGCCAACTGCTATGCTAAAATGTCAATAAGTCAGGTGGTTGTAAATAAAAGATCACTTGTGTTTTTGTCGCAAAAATATGATTTCCAGCCGGGTAGTGTTTTCATAAATACATAATTAAAACTTTTTTATGGTTATTGTTGTGTTAATCTGTTGTTAATCTTTGGGCAAAGTAGGATTGTTTAATTCAACAAAATAATTTTATCTTTTTTTACTTTAAAAGTTATATGTACTTAAGACTTTTAATAACTTCAGTAATAATAATAATAATTTTGTTACTGTGGTCCTTAATAACAACAAACAAATACATACATACATATACATACATTCATATATGTATTGTATTTAAAAGTTATCCTCCCAAAACAAACTTTAGGTCGGTCATTTTTATTGCGACACTTAAATAAAGTTTTGCTTATTTGTTAATTTTATTTGCGGCGAACGTTGGAAATTCTGCTGAAAGTAGAGCTAAATGCATGTTTAAAGCTATGAAATGTCGTAAATATTAGGACAACTAAAACAACAACATGAACGACTTTGGCGAAAAGAAAATCCAAGAAAACCAAACCCACAATAACAATTATAATTAAAAATTACATTTTAATTAAAACTTTATTTTTTCAACTTCAGCGTTTAACGCTCTTCTCTAAGCTTTAAAAACTATTGTATTTATAAATGAAAATGCAATTAAAAGTTTGACTTGTTTAAGCTCATTTTTTAGGTAATTCGCTGGCATTGTTTTTGGTTTAAGTTGTACTTATTTCGAAAATTTAAATAGGGAGTGAAAAATAAACATATGTATTTAGAACATGAAAAACTTTCGAAAATTTATTTTTTTTATTATTTTTTTAGTTTAAAAAAACCAAAAATTAAACCTTTTTAATAAATTTGTATAAACATTTTTAGCGAAATATTTTTTTTTTAACGTAAGTTGAATTTACATATTAGATTTTAATTTAATTAAACCTAAGCTAGGCGAAAGTCAAAAGGTGCTCGCTGTTTGGTGCGGTTTACAAGCTGACGGCATCATCAATCCTTATATCTATCGAAATGGACAAGAAGCTGCCGTTACGGTGAATGGCGAACGATATTAAGCCATATTGACTGCATTTTTGTTTTCACAAATTAATCAGTTACACATCAACGACATTTGGTTCCAACAAGACGGCCGCGGCGCATCTTGCCATACAGCGTGCTTATCACTCGATTTATTTTTGTTTTTATAATCC